>JZKD02S2060534.1:26257-45228 GCA_000966675.3 Picea glauca | reverse complement strand
AAATCCACGTCAACAAAATCCAGTTTATGTAATGTGAAAAGGGCTTCAAGAAAAGATTCTGATACCACGTCACCAAAATCTAATTTACTGGCTCAACTAAAATAATTCCTCTTTTCTTTGACTACCAAAGTATAGTATGTGTTGATGATGGAGGTGGAGTCAAACACGTGGGGTTGGTCACGGAGATGAATAGAGCAACAACTACTCTCGTAGTAATGGGTAACAATCAATTTTGAATGGTCACGTATACAACAACTACCCAAATTGCCGGTCAACTAAAGTCTAGGGGCTTTATTGATGTCGTAATGTTGTATAATGCCCACGTGTTAAGGTTCCGTATAGCACCCAGGCCATTCTATTCAAATGGGTGCTGAAGTCATCTTATCTGCTCTTTAAGCTTCTATCTCTAATATTTCTCCATACTCGTGGATTTGGAGTAAAAACAACATTTTAACTTTTCATGCGTTTGAGTTTATAAGGTCCACTTGGTGATGGAGTATGCAACGGATCAGTACACTTGACAGCTATTGGACGGACATGTACAGGATGATAACTTCAAGGTTATAAATGACCTCATCTATTACAAGGGTGTTGGCAGACATTTTCATTCCTATCTTTTCCTTACAAGCTGCCTACACAAGGGTTTTGAACCCTCAATACTCATCGCAATTTTTTAAATAAAACCACACTATCATCTTTTGCTTTCGCATACTTGCTTTTTGTTTTCATTTTCATGACTGTAAGCGTGAAAATCTAGAGTTGGAAGTCATGTTGATTGCATTAAAATGATCTTTTGGATTGTTATAAATCTTTTGTTTATGTGGTCATAACTCTTTTACCTCCAACTCACTAATGGTCATATATTTATCAAAACACCAAACCTTTACTCACTTTGCATTTGACCATTGTCAATATGGTTTCAATCTAGCAATGGTTATATGATATTTTGGTGTCTTTGATCAAATCCTTGGTGCAATGGTTTTATTTGAACACATTAATTTTGGGGTCAAATCGTTGGTGCAATATTCAACATGTTGTTTTCTTTTAAATCATACAAATGCTATTGTTTATTCAACATTCGGATCGACTTTTGGTCATGTATGTCATGGTTTTCAATGGTTATTCGTCTGACATGTTGTTTACAATGTTTTTGATATACACCATCATGATTTGAATGAAACTCTTTACCAAGGCGTTGTCGATTGTACAACCCGACATTATAGTTTTGCATGGTTTCAATTTACTCCACCACCCTCGCACGCATAAGCATTAACGTGCTACCTTGCATTTCGAGCTGCCTCTACTTGTTTTGGGAAAACCTGTGGGAAAACGGTTCTGTGTCTACCCTGTCAAACCCCCTCACCAATTACCTTGTTGACCGTGTGTTATTT
The DNA here is from genome assembly GCA_000966675.3 of Picea glauca. Taxonomy (NCBI): domain Eukaryota; kingdom Viridiplantae; phylum Streptophyta; class Pinopsida; order Pinales; family Pinaceae; genus Picea; species Picea glauca. Next base: position 43,837 of record JZKD02S2060534.1, on the reverse strand, counting down.
GCTATGGCTCCTGTAGTGCGAATCGAACCCAACTGTGTTCAAACTTTGTTGTTATTTGATAACGCCCGAGAGGACCTAGAGTGGAATGGTTGGTTAGTTTTCATTGAAAAATTCGAGGGTTTCAACCTCGCAGTCGCTCAGCAATTTGCACTCACATTCGATGGATGCAGGGCCAAAGTTGGGGACATCCAACTCGAATTGAATGAGGATTTCCTCGGCTCAGCCACTGGTCTGCCAGCTGAAGGGAAAAAATGGTTTAAGAATTCGAAGGTTGATGAAGTGCCATGGCCGCTCCTGTTTACCTCAAGGAAAATCAACAGTTGTGACAAAGGTATGCCAGTCACAGCTCTTAAGACTAGGTGGCATGATTTGTTGGTCATTATTAAGCAATTCATTACATGCGAAGGTAGATACGGTTTAGTTTTCCTATACCACCTACGACTGCTTATGAGTTTCATAGATTTCCCTTTAAATATGCCACATTTCCTCCGCAGTTTGTATAAAATGGCTAAACGATTCAAGAGGGAGAAGGCCGACTCCAGCCTCTTCCACCACTGTTTAATTAAAATTGTTATAGTCCATCATTTGAGGTTGAGTGGTGACTGTTGGGAAGCTTTCTTGTTGAGGAATGGCTTTGCCACTCCTGAAATTGGTCAAGTGGACAAAACCGTGGTCATCGAAACCCTTGTTGGGCTTGTCGTGCCCCCTCCTACACTCTTACCCGCTGTTGAACCCTCGACCTACCCGAACGATAACCTACCTGACACCCTACCTGACTCATGCCTAAAAGGCAGTGCCGAGCCTGTCAAGAGGTCTGCAAAGAAAAAGGGTAAGGGAAATAACGATGTCAATAGCAAGGGTAAGAAGGTTGTGCACTGGGTATCAAGGTGTGCTCGCAATAAACCTAAACAAAACACAGATCAGAAACCAATTTTATTAAGTGAAGATTTAGATTCTGAAATCGAGCGGTTTCTGATCGAGGAGTATCTATACTCACACGGCCTTTGTTTTGTCAAGCCTTATGACTATGTATCGAACCTCCCACCGTGCCTTAAAGATGACCCTAACTTCCCCGGGATCAAGCTCGACAGTGGAACTGCTGGTAAATTAGGAGATTCTTCACCTGTAATTACACGGCCTGATCAACCACAGTGAAATGAATGCAACTCATGGCTCGACCGATATTATAAAGATGTCCCTTTGCTCCAATCCCGAATCAAGTCCTTGGAGAACCGAGTAAATATGTTAACCAAGGAAAATGACAGACTGCAAGCTAATGATAAAAGGCAAAAGACCACAGGCTCTGTCGTTTTCAAAAATGTAGAGGCGGCCACTGCCATTGTTAATTCAAAAACAGCTTGATCGAATCGTATCCCTGAAACCAAGGTATGATATTTCAACAATGATTTTAGAATAATTTTGTTTGTTTTGAATTAGCATAAACGATTTGTTTGTTTATCGTATCTATTTCTGTTGTGATGAAATTGATACAATACGATTCTGTTTGTAAATAATAACTAGCTACAGAATCGTGAGATTTTGTAGTTAGTCATAAAATTTGAGTTTTTGTTGATTTTACAACTAAACACAATCTGAAATCGTGTATTTTTGTGCATCTACAGGTACACACGAATTTCAAAGGGAAATGGATCAATAGTGGCATCTTTGAACATGTTTTGTTTTACACAGTTTTGGATTAGGTTGTTAGTCTTAGATAGAAATAGGAATTTGGGAGATTGTTCCCATATATATTTTTTTCAAATAGTTTTGATAATTTCCACAAGGAATGTTTTCATCCTGTGGCCTTTATATACCTAGTATTTTTTGTAAACAAACCATCACTACTTGGAGGTAGAGACTATGGATTGATGATTCAGACTGGAATGAAAGTGGATGTTTGTACGGCTTTAGCTTTCAATATATCATACTTTTATTTCAACTTTTGTTCATTTCAATTTGTAATCAAATTATTGACTACTTTAGATATCAAAATTTGTTATAGGTTGTTGTGATGCGATTTAAATTGCGTCCGTATTTGATGTCTCTTATTTTACATTACAACAATTATCCTGTTTTAATTTAATGAATAGAAGGTTGATCTTCTTCATTGAATAAACGGTAATACGCGAATTTTAATATTCAGATTTATCCTAATGTGATTATTTGTTAAATTATAAATTGTTGTTGCTATATGTCTTGTTTGTTCTGTCATTAAGTATTCAAGAGTCACTGCTTCCTGTTTACGAGAAGCCTTTGGAAAATCTGGTGCGGGTTTCCCCCATCAAACAACTAAATCAAGTACTGTGCACAGGGCAAATAGGAAACGCTACTACAGGTCAGTCTGTTAGTGCTATTTAATTAGTTTAGTTAATATATAGATTTCTTATAATCTGAACATGTTTCACTGTTCATTTCTATAGTTTAGATTTACAGTTAGGATTGTTATTTTATTGCTTAGCTTAGATAACTATCATTCCATTTCTTTTTCCTAAAAGTCATAAAAATCAAAAAATGCTAGCTTCGCTGTCATAAGACAATTCATATATGATTTTGCAGATTTCGATCAAAATTTGTATTGTGTAAATACTGTATAGGTAACAGAGATACAATATATCAATACACTGTACATTTAATAAGTAGGATTATTATTTCATTAATATTAATTAGCAAACTGTGAATATATATTAGACCTGTATATAGTTTGCAGAAGTTGTTTTTCACTTAGATTAGTTCCTTTAGCTTAATTTTTCTTTCACTTTCCTAGGACTTAGATCGACTAATGGAGTCGCTAAACCCGTCAGAGTGGATTAATCCAAACGGCTTGGGTTATTTAGACAACCCCGGACCGGATTCACTCCTCCAGTTGGCGAGCGGTCAATTTCGCCCGTCAACAAAGGGTTGATTCTTTTTGGTTCCTGGATCGGCCTTCAAGGCCAAGGTGTTGTAGGCATGTCATAACTCACTAATGGCAGGGCACCAAGGAATTAGTAAGACGTACAGGCAGGTAAGGGAGAGGTTCTCATGGAAGGGCCTCAAGGAGGATGTAATAAAGCATGTAAAGGAGTGTACTACATGTCAGAAGAACAATGATGAGCACACCCACCCAGCTGGACTACGACAACCCTTACCCATTCCAGAGAGTAAGTGGGAAAGAATATCCACGGATTTCATCATCGGGTTGCCCAAAACACAGGGGAAGGACTGCATTTTTGTGGTGGTGGACAGGGTGACAAAGTTTGCACACTTCTTCTCCATAGCCACCGACTTCAGTGCAACATAGGTGGCCGAACTGTTTTTCAGGGAGATTTTCAGGTTGCATGGCCTACCCAAAACCATTGTCAATGACAGGGATAGCGGGTTCATGAGTACCTTTTGGCAAGAATTGTTTAGATTGGTTGGTACGACCTTGACCCCTAGTACCAACTATCACCCGCAGACAAATGAACAAACCGAAATAGTGAACAAGTGGATTGAAGGCTATCTCAGAAATTATGTAGCAGGGCAACATAAAGCGTGGGTCAGATGGCTACACTTGGGAGAGTACTGCTACAACACCACCCAACACGTGTCCATAGGCATGACACCATTCAGGGCCTTATACAACTATGACCCACTATCTTTTGTAGAGATTGCTTTCGGTGACAACAGGGCACCATTGGTACAGGATTGGGTACAACAGAGCCAGGAAATCCTCAGAGAGATGAAGGATTATCTACAGAGAGCACAAAACCAGCAGAAGGTCCAAGCAGACAAGCACAGGGTGGACCGTGCTTTTGAGGTTGGTGACTTAGTCTATCTAAGGATCCAACCATATAGGCAGGCTTCTATAAAAAGAAGCGGAGCAGAGAAGCTACAACCACACTTCTTTGGGCCCTACAGGATCAGCAGGAAGATAGGGGTCGTAGCTTATGAGTTGGAACTTCCACAAGGCAGCAGGATACACAATGTATTTCATGTGTCTTGCCTGAAGAAGGCCAACGACCAACACATCACACCTATTGAGGTACTACCTCCTATGGACGAAGAAGGGAAACTTGTTCTGATTCTAGAAGAGATACTAGAGGTTTGGGAGAAGAAGTTGAGGAAAAGAAGCATCAAAGAGTACCTGATCAGATGGAAGGATCTACCCATTGAGGATGCCACATGGGAGAATGAACAATTAGTCTGGGAAACAGGTTTGGAATTGCTTGAGGGCAAGCAATTTCTAGCAGGGGAGATTGTAATTTCCCCCACCTCTTGATGAAAAGGTTTTGAGAGGACTTAGTGGCCTAGGCATCCCCACTAGGCCATAGTCTCACACTAAGGGGAAAAGTCAACCAAACAAAGGTTATATTCTTAAGTTGACTTAATAAAAAGAGAAAAAGGAGTAAAAAAATAACTCAATGAAGAAATAGAAGCGTTGGAGGTTGAGTTAGGGTTAACTCAACAGGGAAATAGAAGAAAAGTATAAAGAGAAGGCTAGGGCGCACCTCTTATTCATTATGGATTTTGGTATTTTGCTTGTTGATGCTCTTGAGCATACAATTTTGAGGGTTTTGATATTACAAACCCTAGTGAGAAGCTCAGTGGTGAAATATTCCACTCACCTAGCTCCAAGCTTGGTCTGGGGGATGAAATACTCCACCCACATCATTCTACAGCTATCATCTACCCAGGAGGACTAGCAGGGCTGTACCATTTGGATCAGGAGGGTTGTACCAGCTAGGGTTTTCTTGCAGGGGCACACCAATTGTTGAGGAAGAGTTTGATCTAGCCAAAGGAAGAAGCTTGAGAGTTTTCCAGCATTAGGGTTTTGCTTGCAATCCCTTGCTCATCAGTTTGAGGGCTTCTTAGAGGAGTTATCATGTTCCTATCATTTACTGCAGGTTGGGACGATTTCAGGAGGAAGGGTACGACTTGGAGGTTTAACAATTCTCAGATCTAGAAGGCTATAGGCTAGATCTGATCTTGAGACTTCTCTCAAGTGCTTGTAGATGCCCGATCTATTATCCAGGAGAGTTTTAGACGATTCAAAGACCCCATTCAACTAGGGCGTACTATTGGCCATATTTAGGGTTTTAGGAGGGTCGTACCATCCTAGGGTTTCTACAGTTTGAGGAGGAAGCTTTAGTGATTGAGCTTCATACTTTAGGAGGAGGCTTCCCTTGCCTTGATCTATCATTGAGGAGAGTTGGCAGCATCATGAGGTCTATATCTTCAGGAGGGCCGAACACTTGGTGTCCTTGTCTTCAGCAGGTCGTACTAGCATCATCAAGGCCATACTAGTTGCTTGAGGGGAGGCCGAACCCTTGGTCTTGCAGTTGAACATTCATCATCTATTGACAGCCTTTGGGAGGCTTGATTTGTATCTCTGGGAGCATTTTGTATACAACTCCATTATTTTCTTGAAGCCATCTACTTCAGATCTGCTTCTCTATTGTATTAGGTGCTTGCTTTCTTATAATAAAGTTTAGCTATTTGCTTGTGGTTCCTATCTTGTGTAATGTTGATGGTTTTCATATGATTACAATGATTCTTGTATAAATCTGTGACAGAATAACTGAATAAACCCGAAGGCCTAAATATTCATGGCCAACCTGCATACACAACAAATAATAAACAAATCAATGGTTAGTTAGTGATTCCAAGAAAAAAAATTGGCTTGGGATCATTACATTATGCTTTTTAATAAAGTCTTTTCTTTTAAAACCTTTTAATTAAAGTTTGTATTTTTTAGGTTTAACTTTAAATATAATAAAACTCCTCCACTATAAATAGACTTAGTTTTATAAGCAATGGCTTTAGAGTTTTTTTGTAATGACGAAAGTGTAGAGTTCCAAGTTTGAGGTAGATAAATTCACTGGAAATAATAGCTTTGCGCTATGAAAGATCAAGATGCGGGATCTGCTTGTGCAACAAGGATTGCAAAAGGCCTTGGCTGGAAAGTCAAAGAAACCGACAAGCATGATAGATGAGGATTGGGAGGATCTGGATGCAAAATCTCTCAGTACTATTCGTTTGTGTCTAGCAGATGAGGTGTTGTTTAACATCGCTGAAGAGTTGACAACAATAGGTTTTTGGGCCAAACTGGAGAGTCTGTATATGACAAAGAACTTGTCAAACAAATCTTCTTGAAGAGGCATTTGTACAGCTTGCGAATGAAAGAAGGTACAAAAATTATTGATCACTTGAATGTTTTCAACACTCTGATTTGTTAATTAACTAATATGGAAGTAAATTTCAAAGATGAGGACAAGGCAGTTTCGCTACTGTATTCGTTGAATGAGTCTTGGGATCATCTGGTCACAACTGTGTGGTTTAATACAACATATGTCATTGATTATGACATTGTTGTGGGAGCTTTGTTGTCTGAGGAGATAAGGAAAACATCCGGTAAAGCAACCTCAATGGTAGAAACAATGGTGGTCAGAGTTTGATCTACAAAAGGAGGGCAAGATCATAAAGGTACAACGAGGCCTAAGTCAAAAGACAGTAAGGGTAAGGAAAAATGTTGGTTTTGTGGCAAATCTGGGCATCTCAAGAAGGATTGTTGGAAAAGACAACAAGCATCCAAAGAGGGCTCCACAATAGAAGCAAATTCAGCTACAGGTATGGTTGATGAAGTTTTGTCTATCTGTTGTGTCTCACCACCTGTGTTTGCATAGAATGTGTAGGGCGGTGATGGTTGAGTCACCATGAAAATAAAAATAAAAATTGTATTTACTTTGGAGTTGTAGAAATTATTGATTGCATGTAAATGGGCATATGACTAACCTAAATTGGCATGAGTATCCATGGTTTATTAGGTCACCTATGAAAAGTCTAGACATAGATTTAGGTAGATTGAATATGTGGGTGTCATGTATGTTGGGTTAACCTTGACTCGGTGAAAGAATTAACGAGTTAAATTTGTTTTTAGGTCAAAGAAGGTGGTTTCCCGTGGTATTGTGTCCATGGATTTGCATGTAATGAATCCTATAAAAGTCTTGGTAAACTCCATTGTAAATGGGCCTGGAGGTAAGCGGTGAAGGCTTACTTGGTTGGCTTGGTCAAATTTGATCAAAGTTGTTCGAATGCAAAGTTTGAGGTGGAGCAATGTGTCCAGTTTAGAAAGGTGGGTCTATAGAAAGGCTAATGTGTTGGCAGGTCATTCAAGTGTTTGAGAATATACGATGAAGGTAAATTCATATCCATGGAACTTGGAAAGTATTGCAAGGAAGTTAGGATCGAATAGGCATGTTCAGCAATGACAAGTTGCATCAATAGTTGTGGACATAAGCGGTTGTGATATCTGCTAACTTGGTCACCATTGGTTGCCAAAAACAGGAAGTTTCAGGAAGAGGTATGAACCAGTCATCTGGTAATTACTCAAATGTGAAATTATTCTGTTGTGATGCTTATGGTTTTTATCAACTTTCTAAGTAGGACCCAGATCAAACATGTAGATCTTTGATATGGTGATGATGTCAAGGGGTGCATACTGTGGGATCCTACTACCCACAGAATCATCATGGACATAGATGCAGTGTTTGATGAATCTCCTTTTATAAAGGGATGCATATGGAACAACCAGAATGGTCAGTTCAGAATCGCAATAGAAGATTTGTTTGCAAACTCAAAAAGCATTGTATGGCCTGAAGCATGCTAGGAAAATGGTACAAGATGTTTGATTCCTTCATGGTGAACCAAATTTTATAAGAAGTGAATATAACCATTGTGTTTATGGTATATTCATTATCTCGGCGTTATATGTTATGCTTGTTGCAAGCACAAACATGGTTGAGATTAACAGGTTGGCTTAGTGGATTAGGATGTTTGTTATGAAGGATCTCGGAGCAGAAAAATAAATCTTGGGCATGGAAATACACAGAGACAGGAAATATGGTAAGCTTGGTTATCAAAACAAAAGTATGTGGTGAAGATACTCAGGAAATTCAGTATGAATAATGTGAAACTGGTAAAATCCCTTTAGCTTTCCATTGTAAATTCTCTTCAGGTTTATGTCACAATTGATGAAGAAGAAAAGGGTTATATGTCTCGAGTATTATATGCTAGTAGGAAGTTTGATGATTGCGATGGAGAAATGGTCAGCGTTTCACATGTAGTTGGTGTTGTCAATAGACACATGGAAAATCTAGGTCAGGAGCATGGAAATTGGTGCTTCAAACACAGAAGCACAAGTATCAACTACAATTGTTGCAGTGATTTGGTATGTGGTTATGATTCATGAGATTTGGACAAGTGCATCGGTCTATTAGATAGGTTACTGGTCGAGACAGAATGGTCCATGCTGGAGGGAATCGTGCAGGCATGTTCACGTAACGATACTGTTAGAGAAGTTGCAGAGATGTGATGGTGTTTGGATTCTCTTGCACGAAAGGTGATGGATGAATTAATTAAGGGCATGAGATATCAGGTAAATTGTTGTCAAGGTGGAGATTCTTGGAAACATGCCAATGAATTTTCCCATGCGATGCACATGCTCATGCATGCAATCTATTTATGAACTAGTAATGATCTCTTCATGATCAGTTTGTGTAACTGAGTGATAGATGTTATACATACGAGCACACCCATAGAGGTAGAGGACAATGCGAGTGCAAGCGAGCACATTGTGTGAGGAGAGTTGTATGCCTGGGCTGATTATTGTAATTCTCCCTTGAATAGAAGAAGACCGATAATCATTGCCCATGATTTTTTCGCAATTTAGGTTTCCACATAAATCATGTTGTCAAGTGTGTGTTTGTTGTTCTTGGTTTCATGAGTATTTAATATAACTGGTTTATGCTTGTTTAATGCTCTATTTTTCTTCCACTGCAAAATAGTTTCAATTAGCTTTTATCTCTTATTTTGTATCTCTTAGAAATTATAGTAAATCTTGTGCACTTTATAAGTTTTTAGAAATATACTCTCCTATGTTTTGAATAGGACAGATAGTTAAGAATATTCAATACATCACGTTGTCTCTAAACATTAAAAATCTTCATAAAAGAGTCTCGAAACACGTGCAAAGTCAAAATGTTTTAAGTCCAAATCAAAAGATCTCAAAGAGATTATTAGGCGTGGATGTTTTGAGTCCAAATAAAAAATTCTCCGAGAGAATATATGTGAGGTCAAAGCCGATTTGAGTAGAATGCTATGGCTGCTACACGGAACCTTAAAAACCTAGGTGTTATACAACATTACTATTTAAATTAATTCTTCAACGACCTTTTCAAATATGGCTCGTAGGCTGTGCTCGACCAGCAAGCAATGTGGGTGGTTGTTGTGCTTACACTTTCTTAATCTATACACACGACCAACCTCACGTGAATGCTACGCATGAGTATGAGACATGGCTTGAATCATATTAGGAATATTTTATGTTTTATCAGAGTTTTTTTAGATTATATAGATTACATGGCATCTTACTAGTACTCCTAGTTTCAATATGCTAATCGATGTAGCCAATTAAGAAATGTTGACATGAGGCAGTGTGATTAAACTGTTTTTGGTGTTTGCTGTAATTAATTTGTTATAGAAGGGGCTATCCCATGATCTTCCATGGCGATGCCAAGGTTAGCTTGCACCTAAATAAAGTTAAAAAGGCCCTAAAAGCTTTGCGTTTCTCAAAATATGTATTCTATGCGTACGGACAAATTTGTAAACCGAATCTTTATTTAGAGAAAGGACAAATGGATTTAAAAAATTAATTTCAAGAAAAACATGGACAACAGATTGAACTTCAACTTGTTGGATTTGACTGTATACATATAATAATAGAACTGGGTGGATTCCACCATATTACAATTGTTTTTCATCGCTGTGTGTCAAAGAGCGACTGTTTCCGATTGTCCTGTCACAATGAATGCTGCTTTGTTTTAGATGAGTGTCGTATGGTAATACACTTACAGACATTGAACTTCATCTGCGCAATATTCCAGTGGTGGATAAATGCAACCAAACTCTGTAGCATTCCAGCAATAGAATGCTCAGTAATTATATACAAATTATGCTGCACACAATTTCAGTGCACAGGATGCTGCAGACGTTCATCGATTGTATCCAGACTTGGCTTCCATGGCGACAAGGCCGACTGTCGAGTGGGTCGTTGAATTATGGTAGGCACCACTACATTTTCCATGAGTAGGTTATTGGCTGAAAGAAAGGAAGCGAGCTCTTCTTTTCTCAGTTGAAGCTTCACACGCACGGTCGATCCGCCAGTGGAGTAAGAAGAAGAAACAACCCTCAAGCCACCCCTATTAATCTTATTATCCACCAGATCTACTTTTTCTTCTTGTTTTATTGAATCTGTGGCTGTTCCTGCATAGGACGGTGGCTGTAACCTGCAACTGGCGCTTGGGACGCTATGAGAAGAAGCTTTTGCAAAGGGCCCTCTATTGCTATTGTTATTGTAAATGATGAGTTGATCCTGTTGCAAAGGGATGAGATAATAGAGATGACCAGCTACAAGTTCCGCCCTCTCGGGAAGAGGTCGACTGAAATTGGCAATCCCAAGTCGAGGACTCGCGGTGCCTCAAAAATCCCATGATTTGGATAATCGATGAGTATTTCCTTCACAGAAACAGGACTCCACAGCTTCATCACCATCCCGTCGGCTTTCATTATTTTTATCCGACGACGACGATCGATTCCTCCTCGCAGAAGTACGTTACCCATGCTGCTCTCTTATATATTATGTGTATCCTATGCCTCGTATGCTTGTGTATGTGCAAACAGATAAAAGCTTTATATATATATATATGCACACAGGGTACTAGCGCACTGCTAAGTCAAGCATCCAATTGATCTAACCCCTGGTGCACCTCTGCCTAATGGACCAGTCTATTGTCGCTCGTTGATGGAAAATGATGAAATCAAGCATGATATCTAAGAGCTTATTCAAAAGGGGCATATCAAACCCATCTCCTCCCCTTGCAAAAGCCTAATTGTACTAGTGCAGAAGAAAGATGGGACCTGGTGGCTCTGCATTGATTACAAAGCATTAAAAAAAATAATAGTCACGATGATTCAGATGGATATTGGTGGCCACCCACCTTTTCCAACTGGCTCAAAACAGTTTTCTGGCAATTTTGGCCATTTACTATTTTTAGCAGTTTTCACTTCCAGGGCCATTTTGAGGGCCTAAATGAAGGTTTTTCGTGATTGTCCCAATTCAATTATAGAAAAAGGAATGATTGAGGCACTAAAATGAATCTCCTTGAAGATAATTTTCCAACGGGCTATCATACGCTTAAAACAAAGATCATATGCAAAAGTTATGACTCCGGGAAGTTAATGTACTAACTTACCCAAACGGGGCCCACATGACTTTTGGTGCTTCATCTCCTAGGGTTAGGATTTTGGATGTATAGGGTTTTTGGCATTCCTGTTTACTGTAAAAGGCCTTTAGAGCCTCATGGTAATCATCTTCTTACGAATGAGCGTGGCCGTCACATCTCTTCTCAGAGATAAGCCGCCACCATTCTAGCAAGCTTGTTTCTGCTACATTTTACAGTTTCAACTTATTTCATTATTGAATAGAAAACCAATTTTATAGTATCACTGCTATTTTGTGTTAAGAATCTGTTAATACTCTGTATTCATTTTGTTCTTCTCATAAAATCCAGATCAGTGGTATCATAGCGGTCTGTTCCTTGTCGTCTTAATGCATGTCCCCAACGAGGTCAGAGTACAAAGAGTTGGGTCTTGAGCTTGTTTCTCTTGAGGACAAAATATCTTGCATGCCTAAGCGACCTCTCATGGCATGAGAAAATAAAGATGACGGGACATGAGATCCTTTCAAACTATTGATTGAGAAATCCCTCACAATAGAGGAACGATATGATGGATAGTTTCGGGCAAATCCTTCAGCGACTACCAACAGGCGACACATATTCTTCGAGCGGAGACACCACCCCCTTCAAGGTATAAATAAACTTAGATATTCCTATATTTGAAGGTTAGATAGATGCAGATGCTAAAGACAAGTGGTTGAATCTGCTAGAAGGGTATTTTTCTGTCCATAACTTCTTGAATAGAGAAAATATTACTTTTGTGCTCCTCAAAGCCGTTCCCCATGTCAAATATTGGTGGGAAACGTTCTGTGAGCAAAAGGAAACATAAGAACCCTCATTATTTACAGTCACAACCACCTTGGATTCCTTCAAGGATTCTATTAAGGAACAATACTACCCCGTCGGAAGTTATGATGACTGATATACCAAATGGACCACACTGCGGCAAGAAAGAGACCAAGCAGTGCCAGATTTCATAAATTTCTTCCATACCTTGCACACCAAGCTGGGTATCAAAGATTCAAAGAGACATCTGGTGCTCAAGTATCGCGGTGCTCTGCATAGATACATCTAGACCGAAATTGAATTTCTAGACATCTCATCCTTGGATGCGGCCTACCGATATGCCATCAAAATCGAGTAGAATCTAAAACAAAAGATGTGTCAATTTGGGCCTAGGAACACCCCACAACAAAATCCAGGAAAGGGCGGTCCCAACCCACAAAAAAGGACAGAGCAAAGATGGACAGTATCAGGACAACCAATCCAAGCCGTAAACAAAGAAGGACACTGGAAAGACAAAGAAAGATACCGGGAAGTGGTGAAACTTCCATAAGAGCCCTTGGCATAACACTGTTGATTGTCACTCAAAGCAGTCGCTGGTGGCCGAAGTTAAAGTCTTTGAATCAGATGTGAATTTCGACTTTGAGATAGAACCAGAAAGGGGAGGACGGATCATGGATGCGGAACCCAGTGGCACCGTTGCTACCACCAATCTCAATCCTGGTGAACCAGACGAGCCAGAAGAAGGAGAGTGTCTCTTCCATTCACAAATGTGGGTAAAAGGCACCCCACAACACTTCATCATTGATAGCGGTAGCCAGAAGAATCTCATATCCACAGAGGTCATCAAGCGGCTAGCCCTGCCCACAATGCCTCACCCACAACCCTACACCATTGGATGGCTCCGCCAAGGAAGCGATCTCCGCGTCAGCCAATAGTGTCGACTTTTATACGACATCAAGCCCTTCAAAGATGAGGTATTGTGTAATGTTTCTCCCCTCGAAGTTTGTGATGTTCTTTTGGGACAACCTTATTTATGGAAACATCATGCTGTATATGAGTCTAGGCCTCGTAGCATTATTATACTTTGAACAGGAAATTGTACAGGATACCTGAAGCAATCCCACCTAGTGTTATTTCCTTGATCTCTACTAAGCAATGTAGGAAGGTCATCTCTCAGATGTGGAAGTTTTTCTTCTTCGTGATTCGTTCTCAGAATAAGCAAAAGATCACAGCCACATCCAGGGTCTCTACGGACGACCTCTCCACACATCATAAGCAAGTAGATAAGGTCGTGGAAGAATACTCAGATATCTTCTCCTCACCTACTGGGGTACCTTTGCACTGCCAAGTCAAGCACCCCATCGATCTGACCCCCTGTGCACCACTGCCCAATGGGCCAGTCTATCGTCGCTCTCTGTTAGAGAATGAAAAGATCAAGCGACAAATCCAAGAACTGCTCCACAAGGGGCACATCCATCCCAACTCATCACCTTGTGGGAGACCAATCGTGTTGGTACAGAAGAAAGATGCAACCTGGCGACTCTGCATTGATTACCGAGCTCTGAATAAAATCACAATAAGAAACTGGTACCTGATTCCCCGAATCGACGACCTCCTTGATCAACTCATGGGGGATAAATACTTCAATAAGATTGATCTGAAGTTTGGCTACTACCAGGTCCCGATGGAACAAACAGATGTATGGAAGACTGCCTTCAAGTCAAAGGAAGACATTTTTGAATGGTTGGTCATGCCCTTTGGTTTAACAAATGCTCCAGCCACTTTCATGAGGATGATGGACGATATCCTGCGACCATTCACCAATAATTTTGTATTGGTGTATCTAGATGACATTTTCATTTACAACAAGACTTGGGTCGAACACTTGCAGCATATTCAGCAGGTTCTGGACACCCTGCGACAACACAAGCTATACGCCAACTTGGAAAAATGCTCCTTCGGCATGGACAGGGTAAATTACCTAGGATACATCATTGATCAGCATGGTGTACATGTGAATCCAGTCAAGATCCAAGTCATCCATGGCTGGCCAGCCCCAACCACACTCACTGAGCTTCAGAGCTTCTTGGGCCTTGCCAATTTCTACCGCGGGTTTGTGTTGGGATTCTCCCATATTGCATGGGCACTCAGCCAAATCACCAGGGGTGGTGGTAAGTCAAAATTTGCGTGGGGCCAGTCCCAACAACAAGCGTTCTATGATTTGAAGCAGCGTTTGTGCTCATCCCTAGTACTTTCACTACCAGACCTTCAACATCCCTTTGAGATCGAGACAAATGCTTCAGACTATGCTGTGGGCATTGTTCTCACTCAGCACAACCACCTCGTGGCCTATCATAGTGAGACACTATCCGATGTTGTCCGTAAGTACCCTACTTACGACAAAGAAATGTACTCCATTGTCCAAGCCTGCCGCCAATGGAGACATTACATTCTTGGAAAGGAGACAGTCATCCACATTGATCATAAGCCACTGCAGTGTATGAAGACACAAGGAAAATTGCAGAATGACCACCATCAAAAGTGGTCCACATACTTGCAACAATTCCACCTCAACATCAAGTATAAAACAAGAAGCACCAATTGCGTCGTTGATTGCCTCAACAAACCACTAGTTGCGGCACTCACCACGGTGTTAGACTCTTGCATCCATGAGACCTCTAGATGGTCCCAACTCTATGAGATAGACCTGGCCTTCACCACCACCTACCAAATTTTGGGTGCAAACATAGTTGTCGATAATTTCTATCATTAGGATGGGTCGTTGTGTCATATGGCCCATATCTATGTCCCATCAAGCGAGTGAGTGAAGCTGATCTGGGAACCCCACTACAGTTGAGTGGTAGGACACTTCAGCGTCGAAAAGACAGTGGCGATGCTACAGAAACATTTCTACTAGTCGAAACTCTGATAGGAGATCAACAAGTATATCAGGTCCTGCACTGCCTGTGCTATTGCCAAACCAACCACTAAGAAACAGGGCATGCACACCCCTCTTCACCATCACCAAGGTCATGGGGGATAATTCTTTTGAGCTCAACATTCCTCCTTTTCTTGGTCTGCATCCATTGTTCAACGTGGATCTCCTTTGCCCTTATTTCCCACCATTATTGGACACCTCAGACATAGCAGAACAACTGACACCAATAGAGCTCAACCCCTACTGCATCCAAAAAGCATCCAATGATCAAATTGTGGACACACATATCAAGGGAACTCGACAACAAAGGATCCAACTTTATCGAGTTGTCAAAGTAGGGCAACTCCTGGACCAAGGCAAGTGGCTCACCCGGGGCAAAATTCAACAGAAATTTCCTCATATGATGGGGGAAATCAATGCAATGGAGACCATTGCTTCATAATAAGGGAGGATTGATCCATATGGATATCGATGGCCACCCACCTTTTCCAATTGTCTCAAAACAATTTTCTGGCAATTTTGGCAATTTACTATTTTTAGCAGTTTTCACTTCCAGTGCCATTTCAAGGGCCTAAATGAAGGTTTTTTTGGGATAGTCCCAACTCAATGATAACCAAAGGCATTATTGAGGCCCCAAAATAAATCTCCTCGAAGATACCTTTCCAACGGGCTATCATACGCCTAAAATGGAGATCGTATGCAAAAGTTACGACCCCAAATAGTTAATGTACTAACTTACCCAAACGGGGCCCACATGACTTTTGGCACTTCATCTCCTAGGGTTATGTTTTTGGATGTCTAAGGTTTTTGGCATTCCTGTTTATTGTAAAAGGCCTTTAGAGCCTCATGGTAATTATCTTCTTGCGAATGAGCGTTGTCGTCACATCTCTTCTCAGAGATAAGCCGCCACCATTCCAACAAGCTTGTTTCCGCTACATTTTATAGTTTCGAGTTATTTCATTATTGAATAGAAAACTAGTTTTACTGTATCTCTATTATTTTGTGTTAATAATCTATTAATACTCTGTATTCATTTCGTTCTGCTCATAAAATCCGGATCACACGAACTGATACCCAATAACCCAAATTTATGACCTTCTTGACCAATTCAAGGGGGAAACGTTCTTGATCAAGATTGTCCTAAAGTATGGATACCACCAGGTTCCCATCGAGCCAAGTGATGTATGGAAGACAACTTTCAATTCTAAAGAAGGTTACTTTCAAATCTAATATTACAAATATACAAATTTTATTTTTCTATAATGATTTTAGATTTTGAAAGATTTGTTACTTCTTGTTTTATTATGAAATTTGTGAGTGTTTTATTTTATTTTAGTAACTTTGATTTTCTTCTTTAACATTACAAAAATGTTATGAAATAATGTATTGATAAAAGGGCTTGACAAGAAGAATGACTATACTTACAATGAAACAAAAACCTGATCTTATAATTTACCTAAAAGTTATAACAAAACCTTCTAAACCTTAGGCTTTAAAAGTTCTAAACTTAAAAATTCTAAGGTTTAATCTATAATCAATAGTTTAAATTAGGGTTAAATTTAATCTATAGTTTAAATTAGGGTTACATTTAATTTATAGTTTAATTAGGGTTTCATCTTTAATTTAAATTAAAATATAAATATATAGTTTAAATTTAAATATGTTTAATCTATAATTTAAATTAGATTTAATCTATAGTTTAATTTAATTTACTTTATAGTTAAATCCTTAGTTAAATTTAATCTATAATTAATTTATAGTTTAATTAAAATTTAATATATACTTTTAAATTAAAGTTTAATCTTTAAATAACAAATTAAACACTAATTTAAAAATATAGTTATGGACTATTGATAAATGGGTGGCCGGTGGACAACATGAAGATTCATCATCTAATCTATCCTATATCAAAACAAACATAGAATCATGATTAGGACACCCCAATCCCATTAGATGTTACCATTCATTACTAAGCTTACTTGCATTACGATATAACTCGAGTAATCATTGCTTTGTTTACACTTACTAATTTAAATATAATTAAATTTTAAGTTAAATTTAAATATAATTAAATTTTAAGTTAAATTTAATTTTTAGTTAATTTTACTTTAAATTAGGGTTTAATCTATAATTTAAATTAGGGTTAAATTTAATTTATAGTTTAATTATGGTTTAATCTTTAATTTAAATTAAAGTTTAAATATATAGTTTAAATTTAATTAGATTTAATCTATAGTTTATTTTAATTTAAGTTATAGTTAAACCCTAAGATAAATTCCATCTTTAGTTAATCTACAGTTTAATTAAGGTTTAATATATACTTTAAATTAGGGTTTAATCTATAGATAAATCTAAACATTAAATTAGGGTTTCACTCTAGTTTAAGTATATATTAAATACTAGTTTAAATATAGTTAAACTCTAATTTAAACTCGATCTATCTAAATTAAATTAAGTCTATTGATAAACTAGGTTTTAATATATAGTTAATCATATAGGGTTTAATCTATAGTTAAATCCTAATTTAAATTAGATTTAATCTATAATTTAATTTATAGTTAAAGGATAAGTTAAATTTAATCTTTAGTTAATCTATAGTTT
>JZKD02S2060523.1:34942-52553 GCA_000966675.3 Picea glauca | reverse complement strand
GTAGGAGAGGAGAAGACATCTGAGTGTTCTTCCACAACCTTATCCACTTTCTTTTTTTGTGTGGAGAGATCGATCGTAGAGGCCCTGGATGTGGCTGCAATCTTTCTCTTACTCTGAGAGCGAATCACGAAGAAGACAAATTTCCCAATCTGAGAGATGACCTTCCTGCATTGCTTGGCAGAGATCAAGGAAATAGCACTAGGAGGGATTGCCTTGGGTATCCTGTACAATTTCTTGTTCAAAGTAATAATAACACTACGAGGCCTAGACTCATATACAGCATGGTGTTTCCATAAATAAGGTTGGCCCAAAAGAACATTACAAACTTCAAGAGGAGAAATATCACACAATACCTCATCTTTGAAGGGCTTGATGTCGTACGACAGTCGACATTGTTGGCTGATGTGGAGATCGCTTCCTTAGCAGAGCCATCCAATGGTGTAGGGCTGCGGGTGCAGCGTTGTTGGTAGGTCTAGCCACTTGACGACCTCTGCTAAGATGAGGTTCTTCCGGTTATCGCTATCAATGATGAAATGCAGTGGGGTGCCTTTTACCCACGTCTATGAATGGAAAAGGCACTCGCCTTCTTCTGGCTTGTCTGGTTCATTAGGCTGGAGCTTGGTGGTAGCAATAGTGGCACTCAGCTCTACATCAATGATCCATATTCCCCTTTCTGGTTTTGACTCAGATTCAGAACCCGCATCTGATTCAGAGGCTTTTAATTCATCCACCAGTGATTGCTTTGAGCAACAATCAGCAGTGTTATGCCAAGGGATCTTATGGAAGTCGCACCACTTCCCGATATCCTTCTTTGTCTTTTCGGTGTCCTTTGCTTGTGGCTTGGACTGGTTGTTCTGATACTATCCATATTTGCTCTGTCCTTTGTTCTGTAGGTTCGGGCCGCCCCTTCCTAGCTTTTGTTGCGCAGGGTTCCCAGGCCCAAATTATAGTGTCTTTTGTTTGATCTTCTGCTCAATTTTGACAGCATATCGATAGGCTGTGCCCAAGGATGAGATTTCCATAAATTAAATTTTGGTCTGGATGTATCTATGCAGAGAACCGTAGTACTTGAGCACCAGATGTCACTCTGAATCTTTGATACCTAGCTTGGTGCACACGGTATGGAAGATATTTGTGAAATCTGACACTACTTGGTCTCTTTCTTGCCACAGTGTGGTCCATTTGGTATACAAGTCGTCATAGCTTCCAACAGGGTAGTATTGTTCCTTAATAGCATCCCTAAAGTATTCTTATGTGGCCATAACTGTAAATAATGAGGGTTCCTCTATTTCCTTTTGCTCACAGAAAGTTTCCCACCAATATTTGACATGGGGAACGGCTTTGAGGAGTGAAAAAGTAATTTTTTCTCTATTTGAAAAGTTATGGACAGAAAAATACCCTTCTAGTAGATTCAACCACTTGTCTACAACATCTGCATCTATCTGACCTTCAAATATAGGAATATCAAAGTTGATTTGTACCTTGAAGGGGGCAGTGCCTCTGCTCGAGGAAGATACGTCGCTTGTTGGTAGCCACTGAAGGATTTGCGCAAAACTATCCATCATCTCATTCCTCTGTTGCATGAGGTCTTCCTCAAGCAACATTTTGAAAGGATCTCTTGTCCCATCATCTTTAATTTTTTCCTGCCATGAGAGGTCGTTTGGGCGTGCGAGAGATTTTGTCCATAAGAGAAACAAGCTAGAGACCCAATTCTTTGTAGCCCGGCCTCGTTGGGGACATCCATTAAGACGACAAGGAGCAGACCGATCTGATACCACTGATATGGATTTTATGAGAAGAATGAAATGAATACAAATTATTAAAATATGCTTAACATAGAATAACAGAGATACAGTAAAACCGGTTTTCTATTCAATAAGGAAATAAGCTGAAACTGTAAAATGCAGCGGAAAACAAGCTTGTTGGAATGGTGGCAGCTTATCTCTAAGAAGAGATGTGACGGCTGAGCTCATTCACAAGAATATCATTACAATGAGGCTCTGAAGGCCTTTTTACAATAAACAATAATGTCAAAAACCCTAGAAATCCAAAAACCTAACCCTAGGAGATGAAGTGTCAAAAGTCATGTGGGCCCCATTTGGGTAAGTTAGTCAGTCAACTTCCTAGGGTTGTAACTTTTGCATACGATATTTGTTTTAGGCACACGATAGCCTATTGGAAAGGTCTATCTGAGGACTACACATTTTTGTCTAATCTAATGAAGGGCATTTTCGACTGTGTCGATGTCTAAAAACGTTGTTTAGGGTTGTAATATCCCCACTTTGGGACATCATCACAGGGCAGAGATTTATGATGACCAGAGTAGCCAGATGGATGCTATAGCGAGTACAGGGGTATTTGAGAGGCATTGTGGGTTCCATCTTGCATTGATGATCATATTCCATCATTATGAGCCATTTCTCACAAGTTGGCTTTGGTTTCGTTGCATTCCAACGATTTCCAGGATTTTGACTATTTTGAGCTATAAGTCAATGAAATTCACTGGAGAGGTCATTTTGGGGACATTACTTGGAGGAACCTCTCAGTGTAATAGTTCATTGGAATCAGGAGGAGAAACACTACAAGATGGGATGGCTGGAAGTGACTTTCAGTGGCCAGGGAAGCCACAAGGAGAGATAAGGAGCTTTTCAAAGGTAAAATGGTTAATTAATTAATTAAATATTAATAAAATGAAAGTCACTTTGGAGGGACAAGGTGAGACAAAAAGTATAAAGGAAAGGCAAGGGCCTCTTCTCATTCATTCATCTATGTTTATTAGTTTTATATCTGGCTTTAGCTAGTGAGCCCATCTCTTGGGGGTTTTGAGGGTTTTGACATAACAAACCCTAGAGGACAATTTGGTGGTGAAAGATTCCACCTATCTTGTCCCAAGCTTGGTCTCGGAGATGCAATACTCTCCCACACAAATCTAGTTCCAGATCTACTCAATTACAGGAGGATTCTACATCAGTTTCATATGCAGATAGAGAGAGGGTGCACCAGTTGAGGGATTCCAGTAAGAGGGGCGCACCATCTTTGGAGAGAGATTCATTGTAGGAGATTGGCAGGGCCGTTGAGGATTCTATCACTTGGGTTTTTATTGCAGGGACTTGGACATCAGATCTAGTGCTTTATGAGACATTTTTATGGCTCAGATTATTTCTTGAGCAGTGGGGCGAATTGAAGAGAAGGAAGGCATTTTTGAGATCCAGATCTAGTCCGTTTGGAGGGGTTACACTTCAGATCTGACACTGAGACTTCACCTAGTGACTTATAATGTCCCGATCTATATTTCTTGAGAGTTTCAGAGCATTTGGAGGCCTCCTTCAGCAGGGCCAAATTATCTAGGGTTTCAGTCATCCGGTGGGGCACACCATTCAGTGGGGAATTTCATATCTACAGCGATTGAGAGGGATCTTGGAGATTCAGGAACCTGCGTTATTCTTACCATCACTCGATCTACTGTTTGACACCTTTCTTGAGATGATTGGACATCTTTAGTAGCAGGGCCGAAATATTAAGGAGCTTCAGTATTGGAGCAGGACGTGGCATCTTCCAGCTTGACGGGTTGGCACTTGGCATTGGTCTTCATCTTATATCCAGCCTTCCGAGGCTTATTTTGTATTGTTGGGAGAATTTTGCAGCAGCTCATACTTATTATTCATTGTCTATCTTCTTGGCCATCTGTTGAGAATTCCAGATCGGCATCTTCATTGTAGCAGGTTCTTCTATCTAATGAATAAAAGAATATTTGAGATGTTTTGGCTTGTCTATCATATTGCATATGGTTGAGGTATGTTCCATGGTTATCTCTTTCTGTTATTTGTTGCATAAACACATATAAACACCTCTAAACAAATAGATCGGCAAACTATTTGATGAAATACCACAACCAGAAAAAAGTCTTAAAAAGACACCAAAACCGTGATGATCCTTGCATAATGGCTTGGGATCATTCTCAAAACAGCCCCGCAAGTCAGGGACCTGAAAACTAGGAAAAAAACTATCAAATTGGAAAACTTCCAAAATGAACCAGTTGGAATAGGTGGGAGGCCACCGAAATCCATATGGATCAGAGGGAGTGTTGGAGTTTGAGTAGCTTTGAAATATATTCTTATTGTATTTGACCAAGACAAAACCCTAAAGAATATCATTATATCATATTTGTTAAGACGGCCCTATCGTGCCTTTGTAAAAGTCGGTCCTATTGTGCCTTGACATGTAAAATAGAAAATAAAAGGGTAAAATGATAGGTCGGCCTAGACCTAATTTTAGGCTGGCGAAACTACTATTTATAAGGGAGGCTAGCACCTCATTTGAACACACTCACACACTAGATCTCCATCTAAGAAGAGGAAGTGTGCAAGTCTCAGAGGGAGATGCTACCGCAACTAGGAGGTGACGTTGTGGAGGTTCTTGGTTTATCACTTGGGTATATATTCATCAATTGGTGCACTACTCTTCCCTATTCAAGGGTTAGAGGAGGATATTTTTATTTGTTAGTTCTCTCTTGGAGAGAAGCATTGTTCTCGGTTGGAAAATCTATATTGAGGAATTTTGTTGGGTTTTTTCCCTTATGGGTTTTCCTAGGGTAAATCTTGTGCATTCTTTAAATTTTATTCTTTCAGTGATCCTTTATATGTAGTTATTGTGCTAATGGTTTAATAAGTAAAATAATGCTAAACTAGTTAAGTGAAGTATCAACAAGCTGAACGAACCAGGTATTTTCATGCCTACATCTCTTCAATTTAAACCATATTAGAATCTATATAGTTATGACTAGCTCCAAAATTAATCAAAATAGCTATAGGTTGATTATCAAACTTACCTTCTACTTCAATCATGTGGGATTGATAGTATGTTTGTTTGTTGTCGAAGGATACATAAATCCTTGGCAAACTCATGCCCATGTCTTCCATTGTATTTGCCTCATAAATGTTGTGAACAATGATCATCATTTCTCCCTTGTGAGGACAATCTTTATACATGTGATCTCCCTCACATCCTCAACACTTTATGGTTTATTGTCTTGGAATATTCCCCAAGGAATTTTTCATCTTAGTTTCACCTTGTTTTGATCACCCTTGTTGATATGCTTGAGAGTTTTTATTGAAAAAAGACAACTTGAACCCTTTCTACCTCTAATCCATCTTGTTTTTCTTATTATCATCCTAGGATTTTTGAAAAGTTGCTCTTCCCTTTTTCTATTCATACAAATATTTGGTTTTCCTTATGGCTTCCTCCAAAGTATTGGGTTCATCAAATTGGATTCTATCCTTGTATAATGATGGAAACTTGCTCAAGAACCTATGGATTTTGACATTCGCATCCCTAATGAAATCCATATACCTCAATAGCTCCAAGAATTTATTTTCATATTCATTCGCGGTCATGCTTCCTAATTTAAGATCAAAAAATTATTTCATTTTATTGTCATAATAGTCCTTTGACAAGTATTGTTGCTAGATGTATTTCTTGAACTATTTTTAATAAATTCTCTTCTCATCAATATGTTTGACCTAGTTCAGTTGGTTCCACCACATGAAATCTTTCCCCTGAAGATGATGTATGGAAATCATTGCTTCGAAGTTTGATAAATAATTATGTAGCTAAAAATATTTTATCATGTCCAACAACCAAGCTTCAACATCTTCTCCCTTCTTGTGTTTTCCATCAAATGGTGGTGGATCCTTGAGCTTCCTGATATCCCTGTGAAAAACATCCAACTTTGACCTCCTCCTCTAATGTATGACAGGGAACACTCTTGGGCTACTATCTTATATTGAAAACGCATATACTCTTTCAGTTGAATGTTTAGGTGAATGATGATGTTTACTAACACTTCTTGAGTGCCTAGATCCCATATGATCATCCCTCCTATCATGAGATCTGGATGTTGTCACAAGTCTTGAATGTTGTTGCATGTCTTGCATTGGTTGCGTGTTTTGTACAAGAATATTTATTGGTTTTCCTTTGCAAATTATTCAATCTTTGTTGTAGTTGAGTATTAATTTGGTTCTACTCTTCCTTAGATTTTATCAACCTTTAATTATTTTCTTTGTATCTTTTCACTTCCCTCTACAAATTCTTCATTGTCTCAACCATATCTATAGGCTCCACCATGCTTCTATGTCCATTGGATTTTGTTTCTGCATTTCCTGAACTAATATGCAACCCTCAGATTTAATCCTCATGGATATAAGAACCTTGTGAATCATTCATATCTCTAGTCCTTGTTTCTGAACCTGATATGATCTGGATATACNTCTTGAGCAGTGGGGCGAATTGAAGAGAAGGAAGGCATTTTTGAGATCCAGATCTAGTCCGTTTGGAGGGGTTACACTTCAGATCTGACACTGAGACTTCACCTAGTGACTTATAGTGTCCCGATCTATATTTCTTGAGAGTTTCAGAGCATTTGGAGGCCTCCTTCAGCAGGGCTGAATTATCTAGGGTTTCAGTCATCCGGTGGGGCACACCATCCAGTGGGGAATTTCAGATCTACAGCGATTGAGAGGGATCTTGGAGATTCAGGAACCTGTGTTATTCTTACCATTACTCGATCTAATGTTTGACACCTTTCTTGAGATGATTGGACATCTTTAGTAGCAGGGCCGAAATATTGAGGAGCTTCAGTATTGGAGCAGGATGTGGCATCTTCCAGCTTGAGGGGTTGGCACTTGGCATTGGTCTTCGTCTTATATCCAGCCTTTCGAGGCTTATTTTGTATTGTTGGGAGCATTTTGCAGCAGCTCATACTTATTATTCATTGTCTATCTTCTTGGCCATCTGTTGAGCATTCCAGATCGGCATCTTCATTGTAGCAGGTTCTTCTATCTAATGAATAAAAGAAGATTTGAGATGTTTTGGCTTGTCTATCATATTGCATATGGTTGAGGTATGTTCCATGGTTATCTCTTTCTGTTATTTGTTGCATAAACACATATAAACACCTCTAAACAAATAGATCGGCAAACTATTTGATGAAATACCACAACCAGAAAAAAGTCTTAAAAAGACACCAAAACCGTGATGATCCTTGCATAATGGCTTGGGATCATTCTCAAAACAGCCCCGCAAGTCAGGGACCTGAAAACTAGGAAAAAAACTATCAAATTGGAAAACTTCCAAAATGAACCAGTTGGAATAGGTGGGAGGCCACCGAAATCCATATGGATCAGAGGGAGTGTTGGAGTTTGAGTAGCTTTGAAATATATTCTTATTGTATTTGACCAAGACAAAACCCTAAAGAATATCATTATATCATATTTGTTAAGACGGCCCTATCGTGCCTTTGTAAAAGTCGGTCCTATTGTGCCTTGACATGTAAAATAGAAAATAAAAGGGTAAAATGATAGGTCGGCCTAGACCTAATTTTAGGCTGGCGAAACTACTATTTATAAGGGAGGCTAGCACCTCATTTGAACACACTCACACACTAGATCTCCATCTAAGAAGAGGAAGTGTGCAAGTCTCAGAGGGAGATGCTACCGCAACTAGGAGGTGACGTTGTGGAGGTTCTTGGTTTATCACTTGGGTATATATTCATCAATTGGTGCACTACTCTTCCCTATTCAAGGGTTAGAGGAGGATATTTTTATTTGTTAGTTCTCTCTTGGAGAGAAGCATTGTTCTCGGTTGGAAAATCTATATTGAGGAATTTTGTTGGGTTTTTTCCCTTATGGGTTTTCCTAGGGTAAATCTTGTGCATTCTTTAAATTTTATTCTTTCAGTGATCCTTTATATGTAGTTATTGTGCTAATGGTTTAATAAGTAAAATAATGCTAAACTAGTTAAGTGAAGTATCAACAAGCTGAACGAACCAGGTATTTTCATGCCTACATCTCTTCAATTTAAACCATATTAGAATCTATATAGTTATGACTAGCTCCAAAATTAATCAAAATAGCTATAGGTTGATTATCAAACTTACCTTCTACTTCAATCATGTGGGATTGATAGTATGTTTGTTTGTTGTCGAAGGATACATAAATCCTTGGCAAACTCATGCCCATGTCTTCCATTGTATTTGCCTCATAAATGTTGTGAACAATGATCATCATTTCTCCCTTGTGAGGACAATCTTTATACATGTGATCTCCCTCACATCCTCAACACTTTATGGTTTATTGTCTTGGAATATTCCCCAAGGAATTTTTCATCTTAGTTTCACCTTGTTTTGATCACCCTTGTTGATATGCTTGAGAGTTTTTATTGAAAAAAGACAACTTGAACCCTTTCTACCTCTAATCCATCTTGTTTTTCTTATTATCATCCTAGGATTTTTGAAAAGTTGCTCTTCCCTTTTTCTATTCATACAAATATTTGGTTTTCCTTATGGCTTCCTCCAAAGTATTGGGTTCATCAAATTGGATTCTATCCTTGTATAATGATGGAAACTTGCTCAAGAACCTATGGATTTTGACATTCGCATCCCTAATGAAATCCATATACCTCAATAGCTCCAAGAATTTATTTTCATATTCATTCGCGGTCATGCTTCCTAATTTAAGATCAAAAAATTATTTCATTTTATTGTCATAATAGTCCTTTGACAAGTATTGTTGCTAGATGTATTTCTTGAACTATTTTTAATAAATTCTCTTCTCATCAATATGTTTGACCTAGTTCAGTTGGTTCCACCACATGAAATCTTTCCCCTGAAGATGATGTATGGAAATCATTGCTTCGAAGTTTGATAAATAATTATGTAGCTAAAAATATTTTATCATGTCCAACAACCAAGCTTCAACATCTTCTCCCTTCTTGTGTTTTCCATCAAATGGTGGTGGATCCTTGAGCTTCCTGATATCCCTGTGAAAAACATCCAACTTTGACCTCCTCCTCTAATGTATGACAGGGAACACTCTTGGGCTACTATCTTATATTGAAAACGCATATACTCTTTCAGTTGAATGTTTAGGTGAATGATGATGTTTACTAACACTTCTTGAGTGCCTAGATCCCATATGATCATCCCTCCTATCATGAGATCTGGATGTTGTCACAAGTCTTGAATGTTGTTGCATGTCTTGCATTGGTTGCGTGTTTTGTACAAGAATATTTATTGGTTTTCCTTTGCAAATTATTCAATCTTTGTTGTAGTTGAGTATTAATTTGGTTCTACTCTTCCTTAGATTTTATCAACCTTTAATTATTTTCTTTGTATCTTTTCACTTCCCTCTACAAATTCTTCATTGTCTCAACCATATCTATAGGCTCCACCATGCTTCTATGTCCATTGGATTTTGTTTCTGCATTTCCTGAACTAATATGCAACCCTCAGATTTAATCCTCATGGATATAAGAACCTTGTGAATCATTCATATCTCTAGTCCTTGTTTCTGAACCTGATATGATCTGGATATACCCGTAATTCTGCAAAAATGTGAATGCAACAATAATTGTTAGAATTTGTGTGTACTAAAAAATAATCATTAGTTAGGCTACAGATCCTTCATCTCAATTATGAAAAATGTTGATGTGCTAATCCAGATCCTAGACCTTCGAATATAATATCCTGTGAATTTTCTTTATGATTATTATACTTGTACCTCATTCTATTTTATGAGCTAAAAGTTATGGCTTTTCGAATTTGTCATTTCTACTCTATTGTTCCATTTTTCACTAGTGCCATCTAGCCGATAGGCCATCTTCTGCCACTTATAGAAGGAAATCTAGTGAGAACCACGAAAACTTGTATATCAGGCACTGATAGTATTCTTTATAGTGAGTACACAACAAATTTCAAATTGGTAATCTTGTGTTCCTTTCAAATTCTACATCAATTTGGAATTGTCAACTTTATCCTTTTTGCATTTCCTCTAGAATTGAATTTTTAGCGAAAAATATTATCTCCCAAATTGAGTAAAACAATGAAAACTTTAGTAAGACAGTTTTTTTTCTCTCTAAGGAGCTATAATGTCAAATAAATATTTTTTTTTAGATTTGTGATCTAGGGTCCATTTTTCTCCTTTGAAGATCTCAAAAATCCGCAAAAAGTGGCTCNATTTGAGATGTTTTGGCTTGTCTATCATATTGCATATGGTTGAGGTATGTTCCATGGTTATCTCTTTCTGTTATTTGTTGCATAAACACATATAAACACCTCTAAACAAATAGATCGGCAAACTATTTGATGAAATACCACAACCAGAAAAAAGTCTTAAAAAGACACCAAAACCGTGATGATCCTTGCATAATGGCTTGGGATCATTCTCAAAACAGCCCCGCAAGTCAGGGACCTGAAAACTAGGAAAAAAACTATCAAATTGGAAAACTTCCAAAATGAACCAGTTGGAATAGGTGGGAGGCCACCGAAATCCATATGGATCAGAGGGAGTGTTGGAGTTTGAGTAGCTTTGAAATATATTCTTATTGTATTTGACCAAGACAAAACCCTAAAGAATATCATTATATCATATTTGTTAAGACGGCCCTATCGTGCCTTTGTAAAAGTCGGTCCTATTGTGCCTTGACATGTAAAATAGAAAATAAAAGGGTAAAATGATAGGTCGGCCTAGACCTAATTTTAGGCTGGCGAAACTACTATTTATAAGGGAGGCTAGCACCTCATTTGAACACACTCACACACTAGATCTCCATCTAAGAAGAGGAAGTGTGCAAGTCTCAGAGGGAGATGCTACCGCAACTAGGAGGTGACGTTGTGGAGGTTCTTGGTTTATCACTTGGGTATATATTCATCAATTGGTGCACTACTCTTCCCTATTCAAGGGTTAGAGGAGGATATTTTTATTTGTTAGTTCTCTCTTGGAGAGAAGCATTGTTCTCGGTTGGAAAATCTATATTGAGGAATTTTGTTGGGTTTTTTCCCTTATGGGTTTTCCTAGGGTAAATCTTGTGCATTCTTTAAATTTTATTCTTTCAGTGATCCTTTATATGTAGTTATTGTGCTAATGGTTTAATAAGTAAAATAATGCTAAACTAGTTAAGTGAAGTATCAACAAGCTGAACGA
Organism: Picea glauca; assembly: GCA_000966675.3. Lineage (NCBI taxonomy): Eukaryota > Viridiplantae > Streptophyta > Pinopsida > Pinales > Pinaceae > Picea > Picea glauca. Next base: position 41,577 of record JZKD02S2060523.1, on the reverse strand, counting down.
ACCAGGTATTTTCATGCCTACATCTCTTCAATTTAAACCATATTAGAATCTATATAGTTATGACTAGCTCCAAAATTAATCAAAATAGCTATAGGTTGATTATCAAACTTACCTTCTACTTCAATCATGTGGGATTGATAGTATGTTTGTTTGTTGTCGAAGGATACATAAATCCTTGGCAAACTCATGCCCATGTCTTCCATTGTATTTGCCTCATAAATGTTGTGAACAATGATCATCATTTCTCCCTTGTGAGGACAATCTTTATACATGTGATCTCCCTCACATCCTCAACACTTTATGGTTTATTGTCTTGGAATATTCCCCAAGGAATTTTTCATCTTAGTTTCACCTTGTTTTGATCACCCTTGTTGATATGCTTGAGAGTTTTTATTGAAAAAAGACAACTTGAACCCTTTCTACCTCTAATCCATCTTGTTTTTCTTATTATCATCCTAGGATTTTTGAAAAGTTGCTCTTCCCTTTTTCTATTCATACAAATATTTGGTTTTCCTTATGGCTTCCTCCAAAGTATTGGGTTCATCAAATTGGATTCTATCCTTGTATAATGATGGAAACTTGCTCAAGAACCTATGGATTTTGACATTCGCATCCCTAATGAAATCCATATACCTCAATAGCTCCAAGAATTTATTTTCATATTCATTCGCGGTCATGCTTCCTAATTTAAGATCAAAAAATTATTTCATTTTATTGTCATAATAGTCCTTTGACAAGTATTGTTGCTAGATGTATTTCTTGAACTATTTTTAATAAATTCTCTTCTCATCAATATGTTTGACCTAGTTCAGTTGGTTCCACCACATGAAATCTTTCCCCTGAAGATGATGTATGGAAATCATTGCTTCGAAGTTTGATAAATAATTATGTAGCTAAAAATATTTTATCATGTCCAACAACCAAGCTTCAACATCTTCTCCCTTCTTGTGTTTTCCATCAAATGGTGGTGGATCCTTGAGCTTCCTGATATCCCTGTGAAAAACATCCAACTTTGACCTCCTCCTCTAATGTATGACAGGGAACACTCTTGGGCTACTATCTTATATTGAAAACGCATATACTCTTTCAGTTGAATGTTTAGGTGAATGATGATGTTTACTAACACTTCTTGAGTGCCTAGATCCCATATGATCATCCCTCCTATCATGAGATCTGGATGTTGTCACAAGTCTTGAATGTTGTTGCATGTCTTGCATTGGTTGCGTGTTTTGTACAAGAATATTTATTGGTTTTCCTTTGCAAATTATTCAATCTTTGTTGTAGTTGAGTATTAATTTGGTTCTACTCTTCCTTAGATTTTATCAACCTTTAATTATTTTCTTTGTATCTTTTCACTTCCCTCTACAAATTCTTCATTGTCTCAACCATATCTATAGGCTCCACCATGCTTCTATGTCCATTGGATTTTGTTTCTGCATTTCCTGAACTAATATGCAACCCTCAGATTTAATCCTCATGGATATAAGAACCTTGTGAATCATTCATATCTCTAGTCCTTGTTTCTGAACCTGATATGATCTGGATATACTCGTAATTCTGCAAAAATGTGAATGCAACAATAATTGTTAGAATTTGTGTGTACTAAAAAATAATCATTAGTTAGGCTACAGATCCTTCATCTCAATTATGAAAAACATTGATGTGCTAATCCAGATCCTAGACCTTCGAATATAATATCCTGTGAATTTTCTTTATGATTATTATACTTGTACCTCATTCTGTTTTATGAGCTAAAAGTTATGGCTTTTCGAATTTGTCATTTCTACTCTATTGTTCCATTTTTCACTAGTGCCATCTAGCCGATAGGCCATCTTCCGCCACTTATAGAAGAAAATCTAGTGAGAACCACGAAAACTTGTATATCAGGCACTGATAGTATTCTTTATAGTGAGTACACAACAAATTTCAAATTGGTAATCTGGTGTTCCTTTCAAATTCTACATCAATTTGGAATTGTCAACTTTATCCTTTTTGCATTTTCTCTAGAATTGAATTTTTAGCGAAAAATATTATCTCCCAAATTGAGTAAAACAATGAAAACTTTAGTAAGAAAAAAAAAAAATTCTCTCTAAGGAGCTATAATGTCAAATAAATATTTTTTTTTAGATTTTTGATCTAGGGTCCATTTTTCTCCTTTGAAGATCTCAAAAATCCGCAAAAAGTGGCTCTGAATAGCGAATTTTGGTCGGTTTCTGCATCCCCATTCCAAACCCCTTGGAATATGGCCAAAACCTCCACTAGGTTTCATCATGTTTTATTCCCCTACTCACTATAAAAATTTCATCAATAACAAAGCTTATGTCAAAGAGTACCACAATGTTATTTGAAAACCACTAATTTGTGTTTTCTAATAATTTGGAGTAGGATCCAAGTTACCCTCACTAAAACTATTGTAGACCTCCTCACTGTGAACATACCCTTTAAATTTCATTAGATTCTAAGTTTTAATTCTCATGTTATGGCCAAAACAAGATGATTGTGTTTGTCACCTTCCTCCTATCTTTTCTTATGCGACAAGCTTTTCTTTTATTCTTTATCACATCACACCTTATAAACTTATATTACCACACCAAATAAATTTTGGTCATGCGACATATCGAACCACCAAAATTTATTCATTGCTCCTAATAAATATTTGCACGGAAATATATAGCATCTCGTAATTTTAACTCGTATGGTTTGTTTATCGCACCTCATAAATTTATTTACTATGCCAAATAATTTTTTCACCATGCAACATATCGCATTCCACAATATTAGTCCATGTATAATATTTATCACACTTCATAAATTTATTTTACGTGAATTTTCGCACTTAAATTTTCTCCATGCGATACATCGTATCGCAAATTTATCTTTTCGATTTCTTCAAGTTTTTCTTATAAATCCTTCTCTCCATCCTTCCTTATCTTTCTCACTTTTGGAAACTATCTTCTTGTGATGTATCGCACTGTAAAATTTTATGGTGCGATACGACGCACCCTTCAAATTTTTGACATCTCCTGAAACTTTCTTCTTGTGTGATGTATCACACCAAAATTATTTTGGTGTGATACATCACACAAAAACAAAATTCTTTTTGATCGATATGCAATTCTTCCCAAAAAAAATTCAAAATTTTTCTAGGTCTCAAGTTTACTTCCTTATTATTACATTGTGTCACATGAAAAATATTTTCATGCGATACACACCGTATTGCAAAAAAAATATTTTCATGTGATACACAATGTATTGCACGAAAAGTATTTTCATGCGATATGCAATTTCCTCAAAATTCTCTAAGTTAAAAATATTTGTTCTTCTTTTGCAAGGTATCGCACCAAAAATATTTAGGTGCAATACATCTCATCACAACAAAATTATTGTTATGTGATATATGAAATTCTTCAAATTTTTAAGAAAACTCTCTAAATTCTTTAGCCCATCCTCCTAGGTGAGATCCTCGTATCGCATGAAAAATATTTTCATACAATACGCACAAAATTTACAAGGTTTTTTTCAACATAGTCATTTTTCCAAAATTTTAAGCTTGCAACTATCGTGAAACCCAATGAATCGGCATTCTAAGTTGTATTCAACCACTCAAATACCAAATTGACCCCCACACTAGATAACTCTATATAAAATCAAAATTTGAGGGTTTTTCCCACTTTAACACAAGAAAACTCTATTGTTTTGTAGCAAACCCATACAGGCCTAGTGTTCCAACCATGGCTCTAATACCAACTTGTAATGTTCCCATTACCATGAAAAAATGAAAAACTCTAATACCAATAAAAAACAGATGCATGAAACATGATAAAAACACACATCCGACTATCATTGATTTTAAATTCTTGAATGCAAGTCATTTTAAGCATACACAGCAATTAAACTCAACAAGAAATAAGCACAGTGAATAAAAATACTTATCTTGCAATCAATAACACAATTGGTTGTAGACGTTGGATGCTCCACCCAACCATAGACTCTACTAATCCAATTCTCTCAGTAGTATGTCACCCCTGAGCTGGTGCTATGAATCCACAAAGAAAGGATGTCTTTTATGGCTTTCTATTGTCCACTCAATAGTCTAATACCCAATAAAAATTGACAGCAAGCTAATTCCTACAAAAATTTCAATCCACGGGCTCTCTTTCCCCTCAACCTACACAACCCAAGGAATGGGATCCCCTTCTTTTCCATGTCATCATTTAGGCTATCCCAATTCCCTCTAGGACTCCAGCATAGGTTGGCAAGGAAATCTCTCCACTAGAGACTCCAAAAATTCCAACTATAAAAATAACCCTCACGGCAGCAATTTCACTTGCTCTTGGGTAATTTTCTCCATGTAAATCTCATCGACATGTTGCATAGCCTAATATTCCATCCATTTACCAGCTTCAACAAGCTTCCCTCAATACCCACTATGGTTTCCCACTCTTTTCCCAACACCAAAACTCTATTTTCTCTCTTCCCCCCACCTGGTAAAATTATCCTCTCTATATACTCAAATTTCCTTTTCTTCTTTCATGCATGCTTTGACTCTCACACTTTCTCAAAAATATTGTACCCATCCCATTCTCTAATAAATAGGTGAAATGACTCTTTCACCCACCTTCAATAACTAGGTAAGATGACTTTACCCACCAACCTATTACATGCATTCAATGATTGGTTTGATCCATCAAAGGAGGTAAATATTAATAATGAAATGATTTTTAAAAGTGGCTTGAATTTATTAGGCATGTGAAAATTCCCCTTGGACCCCCTTTTAACCCCCTCTCTCTTGTGGAAACATAGCCCCTATGACTTCGTCCTTATCAATTTGTAGTCGATGATATATTTTATTTATTATTTTCAATGTATGATGTTTCCATATTACATCACTTGGCCTACAGCCATAGATCACATTTACAAATATGCATCGCTAATATGGGCATTAAAAACTTGGGGTGTTACAATAATAGTTAAAATTATAAAATATGATTTATGAATTTTCAAAGGGAAAAAAAACTACTTTTTTATCGTATTTTAGACTTGAAACCTTATAGGTTTACTCAAATTTCAAGTGTAGGCACTCGTTGGGTACAATTGAAATCGAGTAAACCTATAAGGATATAAGTAGAAAATATGGTAAGAAAATGGTTTTCTTTCTTTCCCTCCAAAATATTAACCCTCATGGTTGACATCGTCATCTTGAATCATATTGGTTATTTTAAACTTGATGTTGATCACACATTTTTTTTTTGAGACCCATTTTTTATCTCAACTTTCTCTAATGAAAACTTAAATTTCACTCTAGTGTAACTTCAAAATCAAGCAAAAAATAATCTTTATGCGAAAGAAAAAGTGAAATACCAACTCCATAGAAAGTCCAAGGATGACTTTGATGCACTTTATTAATCGCAAGGAATAAATTAGTCTTCATTGATGAACTTTAGACACATTTATGGAGTTACTTCGAACTTTTGGTTTTGATCAATGTATTTTTTATCTCCAATGAGAGAAACATGTTATCAAAGCAGAATCTTCACTTTTAATGGCATTTGTATTTAACTTTCAACTCCGATCAAACACCAAGATTAACGTGGCGAAAATTTTCAAAGGATGTTTTCAACATTCAAAATAATAGCAAAGTGTGTGCACTTCTCCAACAACTAAAAACAACCATCGAGGAATATTTGTGACTTTTAGTAGTAGAGAAAGTGGAGTTTCAACTCCGATAAAAGTGAAAGTTCTCCTTCGATGCACAATTTAGAAGGCTATTTTTTTAAGTTTTTGACTTAGAGAGTTTTAAGTTTTTAAAGAATCAAAAACCAAAAAAAAAAATGACTTGTTTAGAGTAAAATTTTCATAAGAAATAGAAAAGTTAAAAAAACAATGTTCAAAATAGAATCTATGAAAATCAAAAGGATTAAAGAAAGTAGTACCCAAAAATTCAAATAAAAAAATAGAGTTTGTTGAAATCTCAACAAGACCCAAAGTTCATATGCCTCAAACATTGATGCCATAGCATTTTGGCCTCTTTAGTGTTGACGTGTTGACTACCATAGTAACAAAACAAACCATTTTCATTCCAAGAATACTTCCCAATTGGTACATATGATTGGATTTGTCACATTATCCCATGGCAACCACTTTAAAACCATCATTCATGTCCTTTCACAACCCATCAATGCGGAAAAAATTCCACCTTTTTGTTGGTGTGTGTAATTCAGTAAATAGAAAGAAGATCCAATCCAACCCCTAAAACATGAAGGACATATCCAAACTTATTAGTGTCAATGATGATATCACCACATAAACTAGTAACCCTGAGTTATCACCAATGACCACTTTCTCTCCCTTTTGTTGTCGTTAATTGGAGAGGTTTCAATGCTTTGGAAATAATCCATTCTTGCAAAGAAGAGACATAAGGGCCAATGTGAAAAGTGCACATCCAAATGTGCACAGCGATAAGATAGAATAGTGGTGTCTTCCAGAATCCCCTTGTCATGCCCTATTTGTTTTGCAAACTCTTCAATATTTTGAAGGAAACAAATACAAGATTTGAAGGCATGTCCCTCATTGTGATAGTGATTGCAAACAAACTTCTTCTTCTTGGAGGATTTTTTCTTTTCCCCTTAGCCTTT
>JZKD02S2060523.1:4203-31460 GCA_000966675.3 Picea glauca | reverse complement strand
TTTGCATCAATGACGTATGATCCAACAATCTCCCAAATAATCAAACCATTGGCATCAATGACAACATGATCCAACAGGTATGACATACTCCCCTCCTTCAAAGAAATTTTTCCCAAAGTTAACTTTGATTATGTTACTTATAGGTTTTCAATTAGCTCACCATATCCTCCACAACACCCTTTGTTAGTTCATGTATCTTCAACAATAGCCTATGTTGGACTAGTATAAATCCACCCAAGTGACCGTAGCAGGCATCAATATTCCACATCACAACACCGAGGAAGCACGAATACTCTCTAGTTGTCCTTCCTGAATTTCAAAACCGGACTTAAATCCTAGCGGGCTATCCGGATCCCCAAGGCTCGAGACCTCATATTCCCAAGTAGGCATCTGGACCGGTACTCGTGTACACCAGGAATCTCAAACATTTGACCTAAACTCCATCCACAACTACTAGGTACATCCCTAGGTATTGAATTCCAATCCCACAACACCATCGAAAAGCAACACTCTAGCCATTGTTCGGTACTTTGGCATCATAACTCCAATATAATGCATAATAATTACTGGCATAAGTAGTTGATTGAGTTTTTCCCATCCCATAGCGTGTTACTTGTAATATTCTCATTCGTGGTTATGGGCTCCCATGCGATCATCAAATAAACTAGCCCTCTCAACCCATTAGTGGGTAACCTGAAAATCACCACCTCACAAGATGCAATCCATGCATTAATTATAATATCAACATCTCCTATAAGAATCCACATGCTAACTCTCGCATGTCATCGTGAGAATACAACATCATTGTCATTACCACATGCTTGTGCAATTACATCATGTCATCACATGAGATATTACGATAAGAATTATAACCTCAAGATATAACATTGCATCAACATAATAGATGGAACCACATGTTATCATAACATCGTAGCATAACATCGTGAAAATGATAATCATCTCAACACGTTTCACATGTAGAGTTTCTTATCATGATTCATGAACAAAATCGAATTTACTAACCTACATAATACATAGTGAATACTAGATTTTATCTCTAAAACATGAATTATCATCAAAACATCCATCTAGCCCACGGATCTACTAAGTTAAGTTTATTAGACTAGGTTGGATCATGAATAATATGAGTGCTAGGGTCTCATCAAGATACTGATTGTTTTCTTACAATCATTTCCTCTTCTTTCAACAAGAAGGTTGACAATTTAGGGGATATGTATAATCACCCTATCAATATACTAAATTTTTCATATAATTACCTTATTTTAATACATTGTTAACCTTTAACTAAATCCACCACAATCAAGGAAAGTGTTCTTATTGAGCAATGAAATTCCGCAGCAAGTTATTAATGGCATCAATAGTATGACTTAAATTATCAAGTCTCAAATCACATTTTTCCATAGAAAATTTTTCAAACAACCTTCTCAGATTAAAAGTAACGTTCAAAATGCATCTAAATACTTTTTTAATGATTTTCAATCTAGTGTGCATTTTCCCAATGATTGCAAAGTCAAAAATCAAGGCATATGAAATATTGGCAATGTAAAATTTCAAGTAGCAAGATGGAAAAAAGGAACTTCTTCCTTTAAAAACATAATCATTCATTCAAGCTATGTTCTTCCCTTCTTCTAGATGTGACATCCTCTGAGCAAGACAACCCAGTGACCATTAATTAATACAACTCAATCAATCACTTGAATCCATCTTATATATTGTCAATCTTTTCTATTAAAAATATTTGAAGCCATGCACGTCAACTATAGCTTTCATACTTGTCACTTGGGTTGAGGCTTCCCAACATCATAGCATTAATTTGGTAACCCTAGTTGATTTAACAAAAACTAGTTAAGTTAACAACAATTAAGGAATCTCTAACAAAATAGAGCTTCCTTAGTGGACAGATAAATCATTATTTTCCCACAACCTAGGATTGTAGAACTCTTAAAACTTTGCAACCTTTGTGTCACACATATTCCACAACATCATCTGTTGACCCTATGGTAATAGTCAAATGTATGTCCTTCAGAGCTATGACTAATAAAAGTACTAATAGCTACCAATAGATAGATCCAGCATTATGAAGGATTTCTAAACAAATTACAAAGATAGTAGCTATTTCAGGTAATAGTTTTAATAGCTAACATAATCAAGCATGTCATCAACACTAAAAGACCCATGACATCAACATTAGAAAGTCCTTGTACATAAACTAAACAATATCCAACCTTGGTCGTTGTTATACAACAAAAATACCTTCCAGTATAAAAGTATTATAGACTTCAAATAGTAGAGGATGCACACCAAGTGTTTCAAAAAGTGCATGAACGGAATGTATTATTATAGAATTCCATGGTTAGAGGATATGTAAACATGTGAACCTTTGAGGAATCTCTTGGTCTTTATTATTGGATTGAACAAGATGATGACATATAGGAAAAAAAATCATGTTTCCTCTTCTCCTCAAGGCATGTGTTGGCCAAGAAGCTCTTGATCAACGCAAGGAGATTCATTATCGCATACTTGGAACTACATTGGATTCTCATGTTTAAGGGGACAATGCGCTTATTGACTTGTATTCCAAAGAATCATGAAATCCATTCTTATGATATGATTCCCATGAAATCCACCATGGTTGTATCATGGTATAAGTTCATTTATCTCAACCTTTTTCCCTTTAAAGAGGACCACTCAAATTCATTGTTGCATACTTCTAAATTTGTTGCAGAACCCTTAGCATGAGCACACACATATAACCCATGACCCTACTTTCTTTACCATATGTGTTATTTGTGAAACCATTGTCATCCTTTTGATTGTCTTGATGGCAACTAGTATTAAATTAGGAGTATTGAATGCAATTCTAATATGTTAGAGGATTGAGTTATCTTAGCTCATCTTCCTTTTTTTCAAAAGCACGACGATCTTCCCAAATATCATGATAAGCATATAATTTACTCGTTAGTTGATATATCTTGTGACTACAATTTTCAATTAAAGTTGTAGTACATAAATATCTTGATGATGTTGGTGAGTCAGCAGTAAAGAAAGGCCCATTTTCCTGATTTCTCATATTTGGTATTGTTTCGTTGTTTTGAGTCAAAGGATCATGTTTTCTTTATTGCATTCAAGCCACATATATTTCATGGATTTTTCATTTGAAACTGACAGTAAATGATTCTTTTAGGAATGGAAACCCTTGCTTACCTTCACGGAATTCTTGTGAGAGAAGATTGTACCATAGATAAAGAAGATCAAATTGGATTTACTACATAAGGACTAACTACTCGATTTACACGGACTTGCTTGTGGTCCAGAATTTCTTGCTATTGATTTATTTTGCATAAGACAGGTATGAAGGAATGGCATCATACTTTTTTTCCACCTAGAAACCTCAGGAATATATATATAGCATCCAAAGATGGAACATGATGAACTGTAATATCTGGAACCTCTCTGAATTTTATATAAATAGGATCTTGGTCCAAACCCACCAACTTAATACTTCTTCCTTTATTCCAATTCAATGCATTGTCTATATTGTTTCACTTGAGAGATGTGAAGTTTATTCGTACAAGTGTTGTTGAAATTATGAGATGACAAGTGAAGTGAGTGAGATCCACAATGGGGATATCCTCCTATTTATACAAGACCTGACATAGCAATAGGTGTGTCTATTAGCACAATTGGGTCGACCTCTTCAACTAGATAATATAATTAATCATTACACAATAGTAATTATCTTTCACATGGTGGGGTCATCTTGTACCCTTCAAAATTAGGGTTACAACCAATCTTACTCTCAAACAATATAGCAAGGGATCCACACATCCTCTAGTGTTCAACCACTAGGGACACGTCCACTTATGCTCACCCATGAGGACGTCTCTCTCAACATATCACTCAATTAAGTCCATAGGAGTGCCATCTGGAGAACCATATCAAGCTGACTCAACTAAGTCCATAGGAGTACAATGCACGAGACCATTTCAAGCTGACAAATTAGTCTAGAGAAGTACAATGCAAGAGACCACACATCATCACAACTCAGTCCAAATTCTAGCATACACATGTTACATGGGCACACCCAACACATGGGCTCTCTCACACAGGTCGTCTAAACTCAATCCAGAGGAGAACAACCTAGAAAATGTCACATGATGTTGCAATAATTAACACTCCCTCTTAGCTAAGGAGGCATTCTCCACCATGCCAAGTCTCTCACGAAAGTACTCTAACTTAATGTTAGAAAGAAGTTTGGTGAACATATATGTAACTTTCTCATGTATATAAAGGGATTGTTCATGTACTGCTTTCCTCTGCACCATATCTCTGATCTAATGGTATTTGATCTCAATGTGTTTTGATTTATCGTGAAACATAGGATTCTCGGAGAGCTTCACACAGCTCTGGTTGTCACAATGGATAACGGTGGAATCCATATCATGTCCAAATAAGTCTGTAAGGATCTTGCGAAACCACACTAATTTTTGGACTGCCACACATAATTTTATGTACTCTTCTTCTGTGGTACTCAAAGCCACAGATATTTGTTTCCTGCTACACCAGGAAACCATGGAAGATCCCAAAGTAAAAAAACAACAAGATATGCTCTTCCATTCCACTGTGCTCCCTTCCCAATATTCATCGACATATCCCTCCAATCTTATGTCTACATCGGAGGCATACCTCAGGCCATAATCAAATGTGCCTTGTAGATATCTCAACATGTGCTTTGCTGTTATCCAATGTGTCTATCTCGGCTGACTCATAAACTGGCTAAGTACACTCACTGCATATCATTTATCAGGTATGGTGTTAACCAGATACATCAGTGATCCAATCAGTTTTCTGTAAAGATGTGGATCAATCTTCCCTGAATCAGAAGAAACCTCATTCATCTTCTTTAGATTCATCGCCATTGGTGTAGGCATGGATCTACATTATATCATATCAAAATTCTTCAAAATCTCCACTGTGTATTTTCCTTGACTCGTGAAAATCTCATCATTCCTCCACCGTACTTCTAGTCCCAAGAAGTAGTGCATCATACCCATGTCCTTCATCTCGAATTCAGAAGTCAATGCATGCTTTCATTCAGCAATAAGAATTTCTGAACTGGTGAGGAATAAATCATTAACGTATCAGACCAATATCAGGCACTCATCACCAATAATGTGATAGTATAGGTTGGAATCAACAACACCCTTGTTGAAGCCCAAACTCATCAAGTATCCATCAATCTTCTCATACCAAGCACGAGGTGCCTACTTTATTCTATACAGGGATTTCTTCAACCTACATACATGAGACTCCTTCTCATGTGTCACGAATCCATAACACTACTCGATGTAAACTTATTTATCAATCTCACCATTAATAAAGGTTGTCTTTACATCTATCTGATGTAGTTTCCAACCCATGGATGCAGCTAGGGAAATAATCGTACGGATGGAAGTGTATCGGGAAATAGGAGCAAATGTCTCCTCATAATCAATTCCCTCCACCTAAGAGAATCCGTTGGCCACAAATATCTCTTTGTACTTCTCGACACTTCCATCAATTGCATGTTTGATCTTATAGATCCACTTGGAAATCACTACAGACTTCCCCTTCAGTCTCGAAACAATATCCCACACATCATTCTTCATGATGGAGTGATATTTTTTTGTCATGTCATCTTGCCAAACCTGTTGACTTGTTGCTTCTACATGACAAGAAGGCTCGGTCTCAATGATGTGGCTCATAGCCGAAATGTAGCTCGAAAATATTTGTGGTCTCTTTCTCTCTCAGAATGTACCTCAAGGAAGCATGTCCCTCTGCCTCGTGTAGAGTTTGTTGAGCCTAGGCATTCCTTTTATGGCCTACTGCAATGTCTCTGGGAACATAAACTAGAGATACAAGATCAACTTGATCAACTGGATCAATAATTCTCTCCCTCTGAACTATTAAAGGGGGAGAAGGTAATGTCTCTTCATTCTTTTCGCTATCAATCTCCATCTCAGATTCTATGGATCTTCAAAATTCTATCTCTTCCTCAAAGGTGACATCTATGATCACCCTGATCTATCTCTGACCAGGAATGTATATCTGGTATGCCTTTGAAGATTCATTGTACCCCACAAATGTACCCTTTCTTCCTGAAGGGTCTAGCTTGGTCCTCTTCTCCTTGGGTACATGAATGTATATTGGACACCCAAATATCCTAAAATGTCAAACCTCAGGATTCACTCGGTGAAAGCTTCTTCGGGAGTCATATTCTTCATAATCCGATGAGGACTCATGTTCTGAACATACATTTTTGTCATGGATGCCTCTACCCACAGAATCATAGGTAGATTTTGATCATGTATCGTCGCTTTGGTTTCCTCAATAATGGTTTTGTTCTTCCTCTCTGCAACTCCATTTTGTATAGGTTTATAAGGAACGTTGTACTCCCTCTTTATCCCTACCTCAATACAAAAATCAATGAAATACCTAGATGTGTACTCTCCTCCATTATCTGATCTCAGTGCCTTGATCCTCCTCTTGGTCAAGTTCTCAACCTGAGCTTTAAACTCTTGAAATATCACAAGGACTCCATCCTTGGTTTTCAAGAAGTAAGTCCACATCTTCCAAGAGGGATCATCGATGAAGAGCACATGGTACAAATATCCATTGAAGGAAGAAACAAACATGGGTCCACAAAAATATGTATGTATCAGGTCCAAGATCATTTTGGATCTATTGTCACTGCTCAAGAAGGACCCCTTGACATTCTTTCCAAGTGCACAACCTCTGCAAACACCATCATGTTGAACATGTATCTATGGAAGTCTTGTTACCATCTTCCCAGAGCGGGAACAGCTTTGTGAGGCAAATGAGAAAGTCTCATATGCCATAGCTTGCTCAAGCTAATAGTATCATGTAACAAGGCCTGGACTGGTCGAACAGTCAATCTATATAACTTGTTTTCTAGAACACCAAACACCCAGGAAAAATACATGCATGAGTTCTTATGTCATGCAAGAACGTTTCCTTCAGAGAAGGTAACCTTGTAGCCTTTATCCTCCAAGGAAGAAATAGAGACAAGTTTCCTCTTCATCCCATGTACATATAGTACCTCACTCAACTGAAGTGGTATGTCAAAATTTAGTTGGAAGGTACATGTTCCAACTCCCTTCACAATATATCTGGAATTATCACAAAGTACAACATGCAGACGGGATTCTTTCTCTACAATATCTGTAAGATGTTCTCTATATCCAATCATGTGCCTAAAGGCACCACTTTCAATCAACCAAATATGACCATTTGTAGGAAAACCTGATAATGTTGATATGAAGAAGAATTCTTCATATTTTATGTCTTCACCTCTCTGATGTGGTTTTGTATCAACATCTGCAGTGGATGCATGTTGTCTTCCTTTCTTCCTAGTAGGACAATCTATGGCAATGTGTCTATACTTGTCACGTCTGAAACATTGAATCTTTGAATTGTCTCTTCTATGTTCACGACCTAAAGTTGATGAATTCTTCTTGCCTGTGAATGATTTGTTGAAACTTCTTCTATTCCTTCTGCCTTTCTTTTTATGAGAAGCAAGAGCTTGATTATCATCATGATGGGAGTCTATCTTTCATCTGGCTATAAGTTTGGTTTCTCCCTGGGTGAAGTATGTCCATAGACGATCAAATCTAGGTAGATCTATTATTCCATTGATACTTTGAAGAAATGGTTCCCAATGTCTTGGTAGAGCATTGAGAGTGATCATGAAAAGTTCTATGTCTAATATGGTCTCTCCAATGGCACCTAGCTAATCTCTGGTCTCAAATATCCTCATGAAGAAGGTGGCAATGGTGTCAAGTTTCGTCATATTGATATTTTGAATTTGGTGCTTCAATGTAAGGTCTTTGTTTTTTTTTTTTGCTCTAAAACATATTCTTTAATGCATCATACATTTCATAAGTTTTCTTCAAGTTAGAAATACGAGGTAGTAAATGATCTCTTACTGAATAGATGATTTTCTTCCTTGCTTTGACATCATCTGCCTTCCAATCAGCCTTCTCTTCATCGATGGTTATGTTTGGTAGAGTATTTTCTATTAAACTCAATAGGTCATTCTCTTCTAGAGTGATTTGAAGTCTTGACTTCTAGGAGATGAAGTTGCTTGATCTATCAAGCCTATCTTTCACCATAGTTATGTTCATCATGTTTGCATATTCTTCACAAACCTTAATGGCTAGGCTAGGAAACCTAACAGCTAGGCTAGGCTAGAAACCTTAGGTTTCATTGGACTTATGATTGCCAACAATAAGCCTTTAGAATTTCAAAATACCCCTGGTGAGTTGCAAAATCATTCAAGTAGTTGCAGAAACCCTAGAGGCCAAAAATCAAATATTCTTGGAATTGAAATCTGAAATTTGTTGGAGGTGCGTTGAAGGAGGTTGTACACTCCTATGCAAAAATTATCCCCAATGCTCGAGTGGAAGGTGATGAAACTAGCAAAAGGAGGGTTTTTTTTGCAGTTGCAGCAAGAAGGTGATGGTTAGCTCTTTAATAGCTTGTGCAATGGTCTTCTTCAGGAACTCTACTCTGAAACCATGTTGAATTTGAATTCTTAGCTCCTTCACATGGTTTTTTTCAATTTTGCAGTTACTTGAACCATAAACTATGCAGCAATACCATACACAAGTGTTGCAGTAACCAAGATCACAAGAAGAATAACCATGCACAAGAACACAAGAGTTTATCCTGGGAAAACCCTTCTCAATCAAGGGTAAAACCAATCAATCCTTTTCTATAGCCAAGATAATATCCTCCACACACCACCAAACCCTAGCACACAAGAGGGTGCTTACTTGACCTAGAAACTTGCGCCCAAGAGAGATGCACACTTAAGCCATACAAGTGTTGCTAAAATTATGAGATGACAAGTGAAGTGAGTGAGATCCACAATGGGGATCTCCTCCTATTTATACAATACTTGACACAGAAATAGGTGTGTCTATTGGCACAATAGCGCTGACCTTTTCAACTGGATAATATAATTAATCATTACACAATATTAATTATCTTTCACATGGTGGGGCCGACTTGTACCCTTCACAATTACGGTTACAACCAATCTTACTCTCAGACAATATAGCAAGGGATCCACACATCCTCTAGTGCTCAGCCACTAGGGACACATCCACCTTTTCTCACCCACAGGGATGTCTCTCTCAATAGATCACTCAACTAATTCCATAGGAGTGCCATCTGGAGAACCATATCAAGTCGACTCAGCTAAGTCCATAGGAGTACAAGGCACGAGACCATATCAAGACGACTCAACTCAGTCTAGAGGAGTACAAGGCAGGAGACCACACGTCATCACAAATAATTCTAGAGTCTGAAATACACCCATTAAATGGGAAAACCCAACACATGGGCTCTCTCACACAGGTCATCTCAACTCAGTCCAGAGGAGAACGACCTGGAGAATGTCACACGATGTTGCAATCATTAACATTTGTTATATCAGTCTATTAACTAGAATATGTCACACATTAAGAATTCATGTTAAATAACAATGTTAGTATCATGATATGCATCATATGCCACAAAGGGATCATTTCATAATCATAACTTTGAATAACATTGAAAAGTAAAACAAATTAGGTTTTTAATACAATTTCCAACAAGATTGAATTTAAATCATGTGCAAAAAGTTATTAGTAATATGGTCGCTCATAGATATGATGTTACCACATTGTTGACACTTAAAATCACAACGATGAATACTTCTTGCAAATGATTTCTAAGCTCTATTATTTATTTATAATAATAATAATAAACTAGTAGGTGGGACCCCCATGTATACTAGTGACACTATGATGGATGTGTTGCACTCATATTTTGGTCTGTTGTTATAATGATTCCAGCATAGTCTTCTACAGTTGATGATTCAAGTCATGGTTTTATTCGGCATGGAGATATAAGATGATTGGTTGATTGTATTATGTCTAGATGGTTTTGATGGTCACTCGCAACTCATGGCAGTACTATGGATAAAAGGATTGTTTTCTACAGGTGTTATGTTTATGCATTAAACATTGTTCATTATTTTATATATGATTTCACGCAAAAGGATGATATTGGAGCTTAAAACAAAAAGAAAAAAAGAAATGATGGACTAGCCTTAAGGTTATATGTGATTGACACAAAAGAAGGGTGATAGACCTAGTTGCTAGAATTATGTGCTTTGATTAAAAGGTTAGGTGTGAGGCGTATATGGTAACATTATAGCATATGGTTGTTGTTAAATGATTTTGACATGACTTAGGGTGGCGCACTATGCAATAGATATAGAAATGTATATTTGTTTAAATCAATGGTTGATGTTATGGTGGATGGGTTGGCTTGTATGTTGAATTGAATAGGGTTGGGGACAGAAGCAACATGCATTTACTGCATGTCACTCAAACAACCCTTGAGCTCATCACCCTAGCCATACTTGCATTTGGTTTTTCGGCTTCGGTGGTTTTGGATGCTCCACGATTTCTGGTTGTGGAAGAAAATATAGTCCAACACTTTCCCTCAAGCGAGCTTTCCAGGTATGGTTCCTTTATTTTCCATCCATGATGGTTCCTCTGTGTTATGAATCGATTTTTGGCTCAGAATTACATGAATTTGTGTTTTTCTTAAGTTTTCGACTATGTATTAGTGTTGTGCTTATGGTTTCTTCTGTGAATACGCTGGACTGTTGGCGTTTTAAAGAAAAGAAATTGTTTTTCTTGTTGTGTGTAGCCTATGCATTGGTTTATTGGTTGAAACATGTTCGGTCAGCTTGGGGTTTTTGTCTAGTTCTCTGTGGAAAATTGTAATTATGGTGTAGTATGCTCTGAATTTTTGTGCCTGGGTTTTACAACCAGTCTTGGTGTTAAGTTGATCTCACTCCTTTTCATATCAGTGGTTGTTATGTTTTGTTCTTCTAGGTTGTGATGCATATTGTTAAGAGTTGCATTGTTTTTGCTTTTTTTTGGTCAAGCCCGAGCTATCTTTTGGCATGGAATTATTCAAGCATTCACTTCCTCTCGTCTCCATTGAGGGTAGTTGACTATTATGTTTTGGTAACCCTCACTGTCAATATTTTTAAAGGTTATAATCGTATGTGGTAGATTTTGAAAGGGCATGGGCTTTATGTTTCTTCAAAGACCATTCCTTGATTATTTGTTGTTACTTCTCTATAATAAAAATTTTAAAGGGCATGAACTGTTTGTGTCTCAAAGACTATCTCATGTGGTCGAGCTATTTTTTCTTACTTCCTGGTTGTGTTAAACCCTAACACGATCTTGGTCTCGTCAAGGATTAAAGACACATGTGTGTGCTCGACTTTGTTTCTCCTTAGGAACAACTTGGTTTTGTTTCTCCTCGGGGACTATTTGGATCTGTCTTTTGTTGGGCATTTCTTCTAAAGGAAGTCTATACATGTTCAATTTTCAAGAATCTCAGGCTTAGAGTTTCATGTTATTGATTAAATTCTATTTTTGAATCAAGACTTGGGTTGAATATATATATATATATATATATATATATATATATATGTATATATATATGTATATATATATGTATATGTATATGTATATATATATGTATATATATATGTATATGTATATGTATATGTATATGTATATGTATATGTATATGTATATGTATATGTATCTGTATATGTATGTATGTATGTATGTATGTATGTATGTATGTATGTATGTATGTATATGTATATGTACGTTTGTGTGTGATTGAATCAAGGCCCTGTCGCACAGTTTGTAGCTAGGAGTAAAGGCTATAATGTAGAGGGCCAAACTAGCGTAACATGAACCTATCCCACCCAATGTCACCACGATGGGGAGGTTCTTTCTCTTTATGGAGGTTAGRCCTAGGGGGGACATCCCCGATGACCTGTGGTTTTGAAGAGGAAAAAAGGCTAATAAGACCAAGATAAGGTTTTCCCCCCTTCACAAGTCACCACCCAAACAGAAAGTCYCGGCTAAACAGCCAATAATAAAGTAAATCCCCAATGAAGAACACCTGCCTRGAACAAGACAACAAMAAACAGATATATGCAAGCTATATTTCAATGGATTAGTACTTCATAAGACTATCTAATAAATATATATAAGCAATTAGCAGTAAATGTTGACGAAGTCAATGTTTATCAATATAGAAATAAAAATAATGTCACTTCACCAATAAATACTGGAACAATATGGAATTCAATGTAACCAATCAACACTTTATTCAGTTAATGCCTTAACCACCATTCAATTGCTCATAAAGTAAAACATTGTTGCAATAAAGATGAAATATCCAATGATGACATCAGCATCTTAAGGTTAGTAGGTTAGTGTAGTTAGGGTTTCAATTGAAAAGTCTTGAGAGTGTTTAGATCAAGTTCTTACTTCAACATTGGAGGACTTAGATCAATGCCTTAGGGTTTAATGGAGTCATAAATGAAGGACACAAGAGTTGAAGGAGGTGAGATTTTAAAGGACTAGAGGGATAAGTTTTCAAGTGTTGCTAAAATAGGGATTCAAAATCATAACCCTAGGGGAGAGAGGCTCACTCCAGTGTTTCCAAAGCAAGGCCTCGTGCTCTATCCTCCTTCCCGGCAAACAACTAGCTCAAATGAAATACAAAATCAAGATAAGAAGGCTTGAAGAGGGAGAGTGTTGCTAAGGCAAGGCTCTTTCATCAAACCCTAAAATAAAACGGTCCTAGGTGTAGATGAACTAGGCCTGGGACGTCCCCATCCTCTTGAAGTCAAAATGGTACAACTAGCTAAAGGGAGGAAGAAAAAGGAGTGTAGCTATGGATAGGCTCTCTTCTTCTTCTTCAATGGCTAAAATATTTTCTATCAGGGGACATGAGACAAGGACCTACTAGTGTGCTTGTCACCTAGGGTTTTTATTCATCAAATTATAAATACATGTAAGAAAATAAGACTACAACCATTCAATCAAGAAGTTTTGCAAAAAAATACTTACAATTCATCAAGAAATAATCATGCAAACCCTAGTTGTAACACCTTCCTTCAAGAAAAACACCATAGAATGCCAAAAATATCTTCCTTCAAYAGGTGTGTCTTCCTTAATTTAGCCAATAACCCAAATAGGGCATTAAAAATCAGACCTCACTATGAGTGAGTAAGTTGTGAAGTTAAAATGAGGGTCAAAATCCTCAATATATACTATATCAATGACCCAAATTTACTTTTTTAGGTCATAAAAAGGTCGACAAGGCCATAATGTCAAAATCATATTGTTTCTACATTAAATGTTAAGTTAAAACCTTAATTAAGTAGAAAAGAGAGTAAAATACCCTTCAAGGGAGGTGTTATCCCTTTCTAGGGCAAATGAAACATCCAGGAGAAAAATGTTAGCCCCCCAGGGGCCTCTCCAACATGCCACACATGCCACTGCTCCCCAGTCTACCTCCAAAAGAATCCATGAAGATGGATGATGTCATGGTGAAGATGGGGACATCCTAAGCCTTCCAAATCTAACATTCCACTGAAAAGGGGTCATTCCCCTTAGTTCTAGTCCTATCGAAGTGTCTCTGGTGGAACATCCTCTTCCTCTCAGGTGAAAAACCCCTGATAAAGATATGTCCTATCTCTGCCCCCTGATGGGGTCTCAGCATCCATCTAGTGGGATCTTCAGCCCCATGAAGGTCCAAACTAGTCATCTCCCCATGTGTACTAGTCCAAATGGTACCTGTTCATCAGGCATGGTCCTGCACATCAAAATCTACGCCCTCCATGGGCTCATCAGTCACAGGGATCATAGCAATGTCAATCACATCTCATCATCAATATTATTAAACATATGCATAAAAACCCTAATACATCAGTCAATAGCTCAAAGACGTTACAAAAACCTGCAATACAAGATTGGAGAAAAGGACAAGGCGTCCTATTGGGCTAGTGTCCACAAGAAAAGGAAAGTTTCCAGAAAGATCTCATCCAAGACATGTAAGTGAGGTGATGTGGCTAGGGGATGTCCAAACATGTGGGTGAAATGAGGGCCAAGGATGCATAAGTGTTACCTGTGGGTGCCTTTGTAGAAGGCGAGTTGTACCTTTCATGGATGCATTTTTTCCAAGCCCATTCTTGCCTTTATTCTTTTTATTCTTGTTTTATTCTTTTATTTGTTTTTTTTGTTCAAGAACTAACCAGAGGACACTGCCTTGGCATGGTGACTAGAGCTGACAACGTTACCCACAAGTAATTTCATAGAGATGAGAAGGATGGCTCATGATGAGACCCCCTTTCCCTTGGCCATGCAACCAAAGGTCATTGCCCTGGCATGGTAATCAAATGGTGGCAATGTCATACTGTTAGGTACCCATGGACCTAATAGGCTGGCTCGTGATGAGACCCCCCATCCTTTGACTAGGTCTTTTTTTTTTTTTTCTAGGTCCCTCTTGTTTCTTGTTGAGAGGATTTTTAGTGCCTTCTCGATGATCCCTGGGTGAAGCATCTCGAGGTTTTATTTCTAGGCTTTTATCTTTTACCAGTTGCTTTTGCCTTCTAGACCTTTAGCCCCTTCTTCCCACGAGATAAGGTGCCATCCTACAAATAGGTCAACCCAATGCCCGGACAAGGGGAATGGGATAAATGGGTGGGAGATAAGATGAAACAGTGGTGCTATGATGGGAGCAGACTATGGATTTTTAGAAATTCCCCCAATGGAAAACCAAAACCTATGGGCACAGGCTTGCTAGGGCACCCTGTCAATTTCCCCAAGCATGGTCAAGTGGGCTAATGTAATATCCAAGCAATTGTTAGAGATAAAAGGAATCTGATGCATATATTTAAAGTTTTCAATGAGCAAAAGTGACACATACCATGATACCTGGACCAATTACCTCATGGAGCAAGAACCTCTTATGATATAGGATCAAACCGATGGTGATGGATGTTGTTGTTGCTGACAAGACAAGGATGATGAATGAAGAAAAGGTGGGCCCTCCAAGGCCATGCTCAGGTCAATCCTACTCTCGGTACTCCATGTCTAGGACCTGTGGGCCTCGAGACATGATCTCCTAGTTATCCCTAAAAAGTGGGGATAACATCTAGCTCCAACTCGGGGACATGCGCTCAATGTAGAGTGCATGAGAACCTCAGCATCTCTGGCATAACCTATACACCTGCTCAATCTCGATAGAAGTATTAGTAACAAAATTGGGGTGGTAATTCCACCCCAACATACATGTATATATAAATATACACTGAAAGAAAACAATCAATAAGTGTGAATATACGAACAAATTAACATGTAATGCAAATGGTATAATACACGAATGCAAAAATGCCTACTTACCTACACTTACCTCTGAAGTCAAGTCATCGGTGGCTAGTAACACTTGATATGTAAAGCATTTACTGGCAGCTTCAGGGATTATCCCTCCCTGGTCTCTAGGTTGAAAGAGTTCGTACCTGCACAACTCATGATTTTATAAGGACCTGCCCATAAGCTGTTAAACTTCTTGTGCATACCAGGTTTTTCCTTTCTCTTATCCCATAGCAGTACAAGATCTCCTTCGGTGAAGTTTCTTTCCTTGGCTCTATGGTCAAAGGTGTTTTTTATCTTCTCTTGATTTATTTCCATTTGAACAAAGGAACTCCTCCTCATCTCATCCAGCTCTATTAGTTGATTGATCCTTCCTTAGATTGCTTCTGCATCTGTAGTGTATTTTTGAGCGAAACGGAGGATAGGAATTTGGAGGTTCATAGGAAGTTTTGCTTCTAGTCCATATACCAATTCAAAAGGAGTTTTTCCTGTGGAAGTTTTTGTTGTTATTCGGTCTGCCCATACTGCATACTTTATTTTGCTATCCCAGGATCTTTTATTTTCCCACACAACCTTCTACAAAATATTCATGAGGTTTTTATTGGTTGATTCTCCTAATTCGTTCCCTTGTGGGTAATAGTTGGAGGAATGGGATAGGACAATGTCGTATTTGAAGAAAAATTCCACCAGAGCATATGATCTAAAATCTTTGGCATTGTCTGTAGTTATCTTGGACGGGACACCGAACCTAGTTATAATTCATTCTTCCATAAAATTCATGACTACTTCTTTGGTGGCCTTCTTTGTAGGAATAGATTCTACCCATCTAGTGAAATAGTTTGTGGCTGTTAGGATCCACTGATAGCCATTACTTGAATTGTCCTTAAACTCACCAACAAAGTCCAAACCCCACTACTGAAAAGGTGCTTCTATTACTACGGTTTTCAGGGGTTGCACTAGGAGTTTTGGTTTACCGGAAAAGTACTAGCAGGGCTGGCAAGATCGGACATGTTGGTGGGTATCGGAAAAAAGTGTTGGCCAATAATAGCCAACCCTTAGGATCTTGTGGGCAGTAGTATGAGCTGCAAAGTGCCCACCATAGTATCTAGAGTGTAATTCTTCTAGTAGCTTATTTTCCTCTTCTTTGTTCACACATCTAAGTATAACCTCATCGGGATTCCTCCACCTAACTCCATCTTCAGTCAAGCAGTATTTCATAGCTTTCAATCTCAAAGCCGTTCTTTTGTAGTCTACTAGGTGATCGGTGCAAGACAATTTATTTAGATAGTAGACGATATCAGAATAGCACTCATCATGCTCTAATTTGTTGATCATCACGTTTATTTGCTCACTCTTGCCCATTTGTATGGCTTCTTGTTTGCTCTCGGTCAGCATCTGGGCTAAACCTTGTCCCTTTGTTATTTTGGTGGGTTTTATTTCTAAGTCATACTCCTGGATTTTGGAAACCCATTTTCCCCTGGTACCCATGCAATCTTGTTGTGATAAGACATCCTGTACGTCTGGGTATGGGACATAAGCCTTAATTTTATTGTAGTCGACGTAGTTTCTAAAGTGTTTGAGGGACTTGACCAGGGCATACGCTTGTTTCTCAATGATAGAATAATTCAACTTGGAATCTCTAAGGACCTTGCTCATAAAAGCCACAAGATGTTCATAGTCATCAACATATTTTTGCATTAGGAAACCAACAATAGTATCTTGGGATGCAAACGAGAATATTATGAAATAGTATCCAAGCAGTTGTTAGAGATAAAAGGAATCTGATGTATATATTTAAAGGTTTCACTAATCAAAAGTGACACATACCATGATACCTGGACCAATTACCTCATGGAGCAAGAACCTCTTCTAATAGAGGATCAAGCCGATGGTGATGGATGTTGTTGTTGTTGATAAGACAATGATGATGAATGAAGAAAAGGTGGGCCCTCCAGGGCAATGCTCAGGTCAATCCTGCTCTTGGTACTCCATGTCTAGGACTTGTGGGCCTCAAGACATGATCTCCTAGTTATCCCTAAAAAGTGTGGATAACAGGCCTGATTATGAGTTTTAATGCAAATAGATTATGTCAAACAGTGTTGGAAAGTCGATAGTTGGAGGTTAATACTAGGCCTATTCTTATTCAAGTTTAAGAAATAAATATGGGATTTGGATGACTGGAATCACTACTAATATTCTATTTTATTTTAAAAGGAAAAGGGGTTAGCATTGGAATATGAAAGACTGTGGCTCGAAGGGTTATAATTATGGAATTGACAATGATGTTATTATGATGTTGCATAGATATTGTATAGATGTGAAGGCTGTTATAATTGAAGTATTATGGGAATATGAATTGTCTTTTATTTGAAGTCAGCAAGCATTATGTCTGTAAATAATGGACAATTAAATAGTTTTGGTTTTTAAATTGGATGCTTATTGGATTGTGGGTCTGAATAGAGTTATGGTTGTTGTTTGATTTGATTTATTTTTTCTGAACATTATATGTATTATTCCCTCTCATACTATCACTTTTTCGCTCATTATACCCCCCTCATGATCCCACTTTCATTTTTACACGCCCTGTTCTATAAAATAAATTAAAAACTATGAATGGCAGTGGCAAAAGATATGACACAAAAATAGGTGGCAGCTAATATTTTTGGTATTAATTGCACAGTTAGTTATTTAATGAATTATTGAGCAGTACTCGTGTTTTTATCCCATGTCATTCTACCACTTTTTTTCTCATTACAATCCCTCTAGATATCCCATGAACCCTATTCCAACCCCTACTCACTTGGAAATTATTAAATAATTTATTATGGATTGATTTGCACGGGTCTTATGTCAATTTCTAAGCCAAACTTTGTTTCATATGAACAGAATGTTATGTATGGTATGTTAAGGGATAGTTACTAATGAATTGTTGCATACAGGATGAGTTTCTTCAGTAGAGGCAGTCATGGCAGAAACAATAGAGGAAGAGGTAATTGAAACAGAGGGCCTAGAAGGCCTAGATTCTCAATTCACTTTGATGTTGACCCCAGGAGTTGAACCAGTTGTTTCAAGATGGGTTCTTTAATTGGATTGGGCAAAGGATAGTTCAACCTCGACCAGAGAGACCTCCCTTCCAGCCTCAAAATATCCCTCGTATTCTTGTGTCTCCTCATATATCCATACAACCAGAAGTTCCTGAAAATGATGGATGGTAGTATATTGTCAATCCGGCAATCTCTCACCATCGTGGTTGGCCCAACTTGTCATTGCCTCCTCCTCCACCTGTAAATCCTAATGTTAAAATTTCCCATGTGCATTCACCTATTCAATCCTTTCATGGTATAAAAAGGTTTAAGACTGGTTTCCCCCATGTGCAAGACAAACATAAAGTTATTGCCTCCCCTTCATCTCCTTCAAATGACTCATCAAAATCAGTGTCCTTGCATATGAATTTGAAGGACGATTGTTTCCATATTATTAGTGAGATTAAGCATCAAGGTTTGAATCAACCTAAGGCTACTTCAAGGAAGTCCAAAGGGGATAGTAGTGCTAGAAGAAATATTTCCTCTCAAAGTGGAAAATATGGATTTTAATTTATGTGTTTATGATTGAGTTGTTTAAGCAAATGGTCTACAGAAAGTTTTGGACAGCTAGCTATGTTTTTGGGATAATGTGGTTATTTACATGTTTTGGATATGATTTGAATTATTTATGATATTTAATATGCAAATTTTGGAAATATTTATGGGAGCTACAAGGAGGCATGTGTTTAAATGATTATCTAATTGTGTTTATTTTTTCTAAATAATAAAAGTAGGGAGTCACAAGGGGTCCCACCTATTTAGTTATTATTAAATAAAGACCCTTAACTAGTATTACTATTATTACTTCCCCTAAACTAAAATTAGTTAAGTTTAATTAACTTAACTAAAGGAAGTAGTTGAACTACTTCAATTTATTTGGAATGCATAAAAGTCAAATGAGAAGGAAGAACAAGGGGAGAATAGAAGGAGAAAGAAATACTAAGGTTTGTTCTTTTGTTTTCATGAGATAGTTTCAGTTTTCATTCATTCTTGACTTCATTAAAGGCCTAATTCTCTTTTTGACAGCAGGGTCCTATAGTAGACAGCAAGGTTCAAAGTTGAATCATATCATTCAGATGTTTGTTTCAAAGGTGTTGATCTATATTTGATGTTTTGTGTATACTTGTTTGTTTATGGATTAAGTTTCATAACTGGTAAAGGATATTGTGCAGAGTAAAATTGGAAGCAGTCTNGGAGGACTTAGATCAATGCCTTAGGGTTTAATGGAGTCATAAATGAAGGACACAAGAGTTGAAGGAGGTGAGATTTTAAAGGACTAGAGGGATAAGTTTTCAAGTGTTGCTAAAACAGGGATTCAAAATCATAACCCTAGGGGAGAGAGGCTCACTCAAGTGTTTCCAAAGCAAGGCCTCGTGCTCTCTCCTCCTTCCCGGCAAACAACTAGCTCAAATGAAATACAAAATCAAGATAAGAGGGCTTGAAGAGGGAGAGTGTTGCTAAGGCAAGGCTCTTTCATCAAACCCTAAAATAAAATGGTCCTAGGTGTAGATGAACTAGGCCTGGGACATCCCCATCCTCTTGAAGTCAAAATGGTACAACTAGCTAAAGGGAGGAAGAAAAAGGAGTGTAGCTATGGATAGGCTCTCTTCTTCTTCTTCAATGGATAAAATCTTTTCTATCAGGGGACATGAGACAAGGACCTACTAGTGTGCTTGTCACCTAGGGTTTTTATTCATCAAATTATAAATACATGTAAGAAAATAAGACTACAACCATTCAATCAAGAAGTTTTGCAAAAAAATACTTACAATTCATCAAGAAATAATCATGCAAACCCTAGTTGTAACACCTTCCTTCAAGAAAAACACCATAGAATGCCAAAAATATCTTCCTTCAACAGGTGTGTCTTCCTTAATTTAGCCAATAACCCAAATAGGGCATTAAAAATCAGACCTCACTATGAGTGAGTAAGTTGTGAAGTTAAAATGAGGGTCAAAATCCTCAATATATACTATATCAATGACCCAAATTTACTTTTTTAGGTCATAAAAAGGTCGACAAGGCCATAATGTCAAAATCATATTGTTTCTACATTAAATGTTAAGTTAAAACCTTAATTAAGTAGAAAAGAGAGTAAAATACCCTTCAAGGGAGGTGTTATCCCTTTCTAGGGCAAATGAAACATCCAGGAGAAAAATGTTAGCCCCCCAGGGGCCTCTCCAACATGCCACACATGCCACTACTCCCCAGTCTACCTCCAAAAGCATCCATGAAGATGGATGATGTCATGGTGAAGATGGGGACATCCTAAGCCTTCCAAATCTAACATTCCACTGAAAAGGGGTCATTCCCCTTAGTTCTAGTCCTGTCGAAGTGTCTCTGGTGGAACATCCTCTTCCTCTCAGGTGAAAAACCCCTGATAAAGATATGTCCTATCTCTGCCCCCTGATGGGGTCTCAGCATCCATCTGGTGGGATCTTCAGCCCCATGGAGGTCCAAACTAGTCATCTCCCCATGTGTACTAGTCCAAATGGTACCTGTTCATCAGGCATGGTCCTGCACATCAAAATCTACGCCCTCCATGGGCTCATCAGTCACAAGGATCATAGCAATGTCAATCACATCTCATCATCAATATTATTAAACATATGCATAAAAACCCTAATACATCAGTCAATAGCTCAAAGACGTTACAAAAACCTGCAATACAAGATTNGGCCATGCTCAGGTCAATCCTACTCTCGGTACTCCATGTCTAGGACCTGTGGGCCTCGAGACATGATCTCCTAGTTATCCCTAAAAAGTGGGGATAACATCTAGCTCCAACTCGGGGACATGCGCTCAATGTAGAGTGCATGAGAACCTCAGCATCTCTGGCATAACCTATACACCTGCTCAATCTCGATAGAAGTATTAGTAACAAAATTGGGGTGGTAATTCCACCCCAACATACATGTATATATAAATATACACTGAAAGAAAACAATCAATAAGTGTGAATATACGAACAAATTAACATGTAATGCAAATGGTATAATACACGAATGCAAAAATGCCTACTTACCTACACTTACCTCTGAAGTCAAGTCATCGGTGGCTAGTAACACTTGATATGTAAAGCATTTACTGGCAGCTTCAGGGATTATCCCTCCCTGGTCTCTAGGTTGAAAGAGTTCGTACCTGCACAACTCATGATTTTATAAGGACCTGCCCATAAGCTGTTAAACTTCTTGTGCATACCAGGTTTTTCCTTTCTCTTATCCCATAGCAGTACAAGATCTCCTTCGGTGAAGTTTCTTTCCTTGGCTCTATGGTCAAAGGTGTTTTTTATCTTCTCTTGATTTATTTCCATTTGAACAAAGGAACTCCTCCTCATCTCATCCAGCTCTATTAGTTGATTGATCCTTCCTTAGATTGCTTCTGCATCTGTAGTGTATTTTTGAGCGAAACGGAGGATAGGAATTTGGAGGTTCATAGGAAGTTTTGCTTCTAGTCCATATACCAATTCAAAAGGAGTTTTTCCTGTGGAAGTTTTTGTTGTTATTCGGTCTGCCCATACTGCATACTTTATTTTGCTATCCCAGGATCTTTTATTTTCCCACACAACCTTCTACAAAATATTCATGAGGTTTTTATTGGTTGATTCTCCTAATTCGTTCCCTTGTGGGTAATAGTTGGAGGAATGGGATAGGACAATGTCGTATTTGAAGAAAAATTCCACCAGAGCATATGATCTAAAATCTTTGGCATTGTCTGTAGTTATCTTGGACGGGACACCGAACCTAGTTATAATTCATTCTTCCATAAAATTCATGACTACTTCTTTGGTGGCCTTCTTTGTAGGAATAGATTCTACCCATCTAGTGAAATAGTTTGTGGCTGTTAGGATCCACTGATAGCCATTACTTGAATTGTCCTTAAACTCACCAACAAAGTCCAAACCCCACTACTGAAAAGGTGCTTCTATTACTACGGTTTTCAGGGGTTGCACTAGGAGTTTTGGTTTACCGGAAAAGTACTAGCAGGGCTGGCAAGATCGGACATGTTGGTGGGTATCGGAAAAAAGTGTTGGCCAATAATAGCCAACCCTTAGGATCTTGTGGGCAGTAGTATGAGCTGCAAAGTGCCCACCATAGTATCTAGAGTGTAATTCTTCTAGTAGCTTATTTTCCTCTTCTTTGTTCACACATCTAAGTATAACCTCATCGGGATTCCTCCACCTAACTCCATCTTCAGTCAAGCAGTATTTCATAGCTTTCAATCTCAAAGCCGTTCTTTTGTAGTCTACTAGGTGATCGGTGCAAGACAATTTATTTAGATAGTAGACGATATCAGAATAGCACTCATCATGCTCTAATTTGTTGATCATCACGTTTATTTGCTCACTCTTGCCCATTTGTATGGCTTCTTGTTTGCTCTCGGTCAGCATCTGGGCTAAACCTTGTCCCTTTGTTATTTTGGTGGGTTTTATTTCTAAGTCATACTCCTGGATTTTGGAAACCCATTTTCCCCTGGTACCCATGCAATCTTGTTGTGATAAGACATCCTGTACGTCTGGGTATGGGACATAAGCCTTAATTTTATTGTAGTCGACGTAGTTTCTAAAGTGTTTGAGGGACTTGACCAGGGCATACGCTTGTTTCTCAATGATAGAATAATTCAACTTGGAATCTCTAAGGACCTTGCTCATAAAAGCCACAAGATGTTCATAGTCATCAACATATTTTTGCATTAGGAAACCAACAATAGTATCTTGGGATGCAAACGAGAATATTATGAAATAGTATCCAAGCAGTTGTTAGAGATAAAAGGAATCTGATGTATATATTTAAAGGTTTCACTAATCAAAAGTGACACATACCATGATACCTGGACCAATTACCTCATGGAGCAAGAACCTCTTCTAATAGAGGATCAAGCCGATGGTGATGGATGTTGTTGTTGTTGATAAGACAATGATGATGAATGAAGAAAAGGTGGGCCCTCCAGGGCAATGCTCAGGTCAATCCTGCTCTTGGTACTCCATGTCTAGGACTTGTGGGCCTCAAGACATGATCTCCTAGTTATCCCTAAAAAGTGTGGATAACAGGCCTGATTATGAGTTTTAATGCAAATAGATTATGTCAAACAGTGTTGGAAAGTCGATAGTTGGAGGTTAATACTAGGCCTATTCTTATTCAAGTTTAAGAAATAAATATGGGATTTGGATGACTGGAATCACTACTAATATTCTATTTTATTTTAAAAGGAAAAGGGGTTAGCATTGGAATATGAAAGACTGTGGCTCGAAGGGTTATAATTATGGAATTGACAATGATGTTATTATGATGTTGCATAGATATTGTATAGATGTGAAGGCTGTTATAATTGAAGTATTATGGGAATATGAATTGTCTTTTATTTGAAGTCAGCAAGCATTATGTCTGTAAATAATGGACAATTAAATAGTTTTGGTTTTTAAATTGGATGCTTATTGGATTGTGGGTCTGAATAGAGTTATGGTTGTTGTTTGATTTGATTTATTTTTTCTGAACATTATATGTATTATTCCCTCTCATACTATCACTTTTTCGCTCATTATACCCCCCTCATGATCCCACTTTCATTTTTACACGCCCTGTTCTATAAAATAAATTAAAAACTATGAATGGCAGTGGCAAAAGATATGACACAAAAATAGGTGGCAGCTAATATTTTTGGTATTAATTGCACAGTTAGTTATTTAATGAATTATTGAGCAGTACTCGTGTTTTTATCCCATGTCATTCTACCACTTTTTTTCTCATTACAATCCCTCTAGATATCCCATGAACCCTATTCCAACCCCTACTCACTTGGAAATTATTAAATAATTTATTATGGATTGATTTGCACGGGTCTTATGTCAATTTCTAAGCCAAACTTTGTTTCATATGAACAGAATGTTATGTATGGTATGTTAAGGGATAGTTACTAATGAATTGTTGCATACAGGATGAGTTTCTTCAGTAGAGGCAGTCATGGCAGAAACAATAGAGGAAGAGGTAATTGAAACAGAGGGCCTAGAAGGCCTAGATTCTCAATTCACTTTGATGTTGACCCCAGGAGTTGAACCAGTTGTTTCAAGATGGGTTCTTTAATTGGATTGGGCAAAGGATAGTTCAACCTCGACCAGAGAGACCTCCCTTCCAGCCTCAAAATATCCCTCGTATTCTTGTGTCTCCTCATATATCCATACAACCAGAAGTTCCTGAAAATGATGGATGGTAGTATATTGTCAATCCGGCAATCTCTCACCATCGTGGTTGGCCCAACTTGTCATTGCCTCCTCCTCCACCTGTAAATCCTAATGTTAAAATTTCCCATGTGCATTCACCTATTCAATCCTTTCATGGTATAAAAAGGTTTAAGACTGGTTTCCCCCATGTGCAAGACAAACATAAAGTTATTGCCTCCCCTTCATCTCCTTCAAATGACTCATCAAAATCAGTGTCCTTGCATATGAATTTGAAGGACGATTGTTTCCATATTATTAGTGAGATTAAGCATCAAGGTTTGAATCAACCTAAGGCTACTTCAAGGAAGTCCAAAGGGGATAGTAGTGCTAGAAGAAATATTTCCTCTCAAAGTGGAAAATATGGATTTTAATTTATGTGTTTATGATTGAGTTGTTTAAGCAAATGGTCTACAGAAAGTTTTGGACAGCTAGCTATGTTTTTGGGATAATGTGGTTATTTACATGTTTTGGATATGATTTGAATTATTTATGATATTTAATATGCAAATTTTGGAAATATTTATGGGAGCTACAAGGAGGCATGTGTTTAAATGATTATCTAATTGTGTTTATTTTTTCTAAATAATAAAAGTAGGGAGTCACAAGGGGTCCCACCTATTTAGTTATTATTAAATAAAGACCCTTAACTAGTATTACTATTATTACTTCCCCTAAACTAAAATTAGTTAAGTTTAATTAACTTAACTAAAGGAAGTAGTTGAACTACTTCAATTTATTTGGAATGCATAAAAGTCAAATGAGAAGGAAGAACAAGGGGAGAATAGAAGGAGAAAGAAATACTAAGGTTTGTTCTTTTGTTTTCATGAGATAGTTTCAGTTTTCATTCATTCTTGACTTCATTAAAGGCCTAATTCTCTTTTTGACAGCAGGGTCCTATAGTAGACAGCAAGGTTCAAAGTTGAATCATATCATTCAGATGTTTGTTTCAAAGGTGTTGATCTATATTTGATGTTTTGTGTATACTTGTTTGTTTATGGATTAAGTTTCATAACTGGTAAAGGATATTGTGCAGAGTAAAATTGGAAGCAGTCTGTGGCAAGCTAATCCATACTATAAATTTTAGTTTTTACTTCTTTTCAGAGTCCTTTTGTATGGTTTTCATCGGGGATTTCTAAATTAGACTTTGGTGCATGCCCTCACAAGGATTTTTGTAAAAAGAAAGATACTTTTGATTTCTTGGAATGAAATAAAGAAGATTGTTATTCTATCTCATTTGTGTGTATCTGTGACTTGGCTACTTTTTCTTTTGATCTCCACATTTATTTTCTATAATCTATATATTTTCATAAAATTATATAAAATTTTATGTTATTTTGCAACATTCTTTTCACAAAAAAAATAAGCCTAAACACTTGTAATCAATACTTGTGGATTAGGAAAATATTTTTGAGGCTATAAAACATAGGGTGATATTCCCAAATATCTTTTCTTAGCCAGGCGAGATTCGAAAATGATTGAGTAAGATAATTCATGTCTTTGCATCAACACACACTATTATGAAATCAATGTATGATGAATGATCTTACTCGTGGTTTGGATCGTGTCACATTCTAGTTTGAAAATATGTAAGTACCACTTCATGCAACATACTAGTAACTTGAACCTAGTAATTGTTAATATTATGGTAGCTGTGGGAGGTATTTACCTCTACATGTAAACCTGACGAGAATAGAAGACCCCGGGAAGCAAGAGAAACCCTAATGAATTGAACCCTAGAAGCCTTGTCAGCTCAAGAAGATAGTTTATATTAGACTATTAGCCTCCAAGAGAAGAAGTCGACCAGAAATAATAATAATATATTGAATAGACACATACCCAAAAGGAGAATTCGGCCCCAGCAAAACTGCCAGGATTACTATAAATACAGGGCGCCAGTTCTCATTTGCAGCATCTCAGAATTGCGGTTCTGCAGTTTGGTGTGCACTGCAGTTGCAGTTTGGTGCACAGGTTTGGAGGAAGAGCTAGTGCAGCTGCAGCAGCAGTAAGTTCTTAGTTTTGGCTTGAATATCTCTTGGCTAGTGTTTGAGACTATCTTATCAGCTTTTTTGATGTGTTATCCTTGGGGATTGATGTGCTACTCTTTGTTTGGCTATCTAGCCTAGGGTTTGCTTCCGGAAGAATTCTCAGTCAAGGTTAAGGTGCTCGGAGGGAGGCTTCGGCCTGTGGTTGGGTGACGAGGGTATTGTTAATGGTAAAATGAGCACACCATATTCTATATTCTAACAGTTTATGGGCCCACACCCCTTCAGTCAGCTTCCAAAAGACATTAAGCTCGTTGAGGTATTGCCGCTAGGGTTACTAGTAGGAGCAGCTTCCAAAAGCACTGCAGCTAGGGTTACCAACAGAAGCAGTTGCAGAAACCCTAAACCTCTTTTCAAGGAACCTTAAGTGATGAGATTGACCTAATCTCCGGATATATTAGTGCGCCCTAGCCCAGCGCATCTCCTGGTACTCTCAGAAGGCCAAGACGTGAAGTTTGGATTTCTGGCCAAATCTAGGGTTTGACCAAGTCAAGCAAGCCATGACGAACTCTATGAAGTCTGAGAACAAGATAGATGGAGCCTCTAACTTCAGAGCATGGAAGACAAGGATTGACCTCATCCT
>JZKD02S2060512.1:5771-21910 GCA_000966675.3 Picea glauca | reverse complement strand
AGAAACTCTTGCCATACGGAGTCGCGAACCGCGAAACCCCGATGAG
Organism: Picea glauca; assembly: GCA_000966675.3. NCBI lineage: Eukaryota > Viridiplantae > Streptophyta > Pinopsida > Pinales > Pinaceae > Picea > Picea glauca. The sequence goes on along the minus strand of JZKD02S2060512.1, from coordinate 21,864 downwards.
TGGGAGCCAGCTGTCAAGTCCATAAGCGGAGGAGGACGGAGCAGTAGGGAGGACGCATGTCAAGCACTCAGAAAGAGTCAGGAACACCGTAGGAAAATCCCGGTACAATCATAGTCGTCCGTCTGCGGGGACAGGTGGAAAAAGGCCGGGCACCGTCGACGTTTTGATCATCGGAGTTCCGATGGTAAGGAAATTGTGCAACAGGAAACCACGATCCGTGATTTCTCGATAGGATCTCAAGAGGAAGAGAATCGATGACTTGTAATCCCTGTGAAGTTTCGCGAAATCCCGAGGACCGTCCGATCGTGGAGGAGTTGCGCGGGAGATAACCCGTGAGTACAGGTGTGGAGAACCAAAGTCCATCGGACTTCAGGGTTTCGGCGTTCGGGGATTGATAAGGTAAGAGTTCTACACCTCGTGAAATCGCAAGTCGCGATTCCCCGAATCGATCTGAACCGTTGATCAGGATGGGGCCATGTGGTGAAGGATCCTGAGGAGTCGGGATTCGAGGTTTGGCAAGGTCTGTGACCTTGTGCACCAGGAACTGCGGTTTCCCGAATCGGGATTTCCCGATAGCCAAGTGGAGGACAGGTGGCATTGGACTTCGGGGTTTTGGCGTTCGGAGAATCGAGGTTCTCGACGTCAAAGAGTCATGCATCGTGGATTTGTGATCCACGAAATCATGAAGTGACGTGGCGTGTGGGACCGCGATCGCCGGTGGAGTACAGGTGGAAGCATATCGGAGTTCGGGGATTCACCGTGTAAGTGAACCACGACATTTCATGCGCCGATTTCCCAATAGGGTAATCTCCGATAGAGGGAAGTGTTGACCCGTTGACCATCGGGGATCGGGGTTATGTTGTGTATGTAATTTGTGTTCGCGTGAATCGCGAACTCCCGAGTCGCGATATCCCGGTATAGAACCGGGGATTGGCATTTCGCTAATGCGAAGTTTAGGGAGATTTCCCATGTATGGGAGATTAATCCCAAAATTTTCAAATTATGGTAGTGGGTGTGTTACATACATATTATTAGATGTTATTATGATTGATTCTTATTGTTGACATGATTCATTGATGAATGCAGGCTGATGATATCTTGTCGACCAGAGTCACATGTGGAGTAGAGGGGTTATGTACGAAAACTAGAGACATTGAGGGAGAGGTGTGACAGATGCCCTGCCACAACCTACTAGCATTCTTGTTGTGGCTCGAACTGTAGGTTAACGATTACCTATTTCAAGAAGACTCATGATTCCATGAGGGTAGACTGTGACAGTTTCTCACGATGATTCTAAGGGGAATAAAATAAGGCAAGGGCCTTCTTCCTTAGAGGCCCTTAGTCTCCCACAATATCACCTGGCGAAGTGTTGACTCCATGGGTTTGACGTCTACCAAATTCAGTCAAGAGGCGAGTGGCACCCTTGGAGTATGTAGTGCGTGTTGAAGGGCCTGTTGCACAAGGAAAACGAAAAGAGGTGATTGGAACCCTTGGAGCACGTAGTGCGTCTTGAAGGGAACGTCGTGCAAGGAAAACAAAAAGAGGTGAGTGGCACCCTTGGAGCACATAGTGCGTCTTGAAGGGCACATTGCGATTTTAACTAGTAAGTGAATAAACCCAGTCATCCTTAAAATGAATGATGTGTTAAGTAAAGTTAAAAACAATTTTCCCTTAAAAATGTCACCCAGCCTAGTGAATTTAAAACCTAGGTCTAAGCAGAACCTCTGAACAAAAATAATTAGACATATAACAAGAAGGGGTTAAAGAAATTCAAACTTTAATTATTAAAGTAAAATAAATTATTATAATGAAGGATTAAATTTATAAAAATGGGTAATGGTTGTTTTATCTACTTTTGCTAATTTAATTTTTAGTCAAAAAGAAAAGAGGTTAAATGGTTGTTTTTATCTACTTTTTCTAAATTAATTTTTAGTTAAAAAGAAAAGAGGGTAAATGGTTATTTTATTGTAATGTTCCCAAGCCAATGTTTTTGCTTGGGAACACTAGCTAACCACTGAATTAATTGTTTGTTTGTTTGTGTATGCAAGATGGCCTCTTAGATTTAGGCATTAGGGTTATTTTCAGTTATTCAACACAATTCATGAAGATATACACAATACCATGCAAGATATAATAAATACACAAGATATGGAACTCCAAAGCACAGATCTGACCTTTTTATCAAGAATAGAAAGAACCTAATACAATATAGAAGAAGATCTGGGATAACATTAGATGGCTCCAAGATAAAAGATATGAGCTTCTAAAAAATGCTCTTGATAATGCCCAACAAGCCTCCAAAGGCTGAATATGAGATAAAATCCCAAATACAAAAGATGTTAGGGTTACATCCAACCCCCCTAGCTGCTAGCATGTCCTGTTGGATGGATGCGAAGAAAAAGGTTTAGGCCTAGCTAAAGAAGACCTCCAAGCGATGCCAAAATCCACCAAACGATAGATCAGGGCAAGGGAAATCCCTCCCTGAAGTATGAATCCTGAATGCTGAGTCTTTCTCCTCCAACTGTTAAAACCTTAATCAAGACTACACCCTGCTGAAACCCTAAAGTGCCAATAATTCGGCCTGGATGAAGGAAGCCTCCAAAACTTTTGAAACTCTCTAGGATGATAGATTGGGTTGCAACAAGTCACCTAGAAAAGTATCACAATCAAATATGAGGTATAACCCCCTAGATTTGAGAATGTATCAATCACCAATATGCCCTCCTTCTCTCAAAGACGTCCCAAATCTGTAGCTAATAATCTAGTCGAAGTAACTCCTCCAAAATACCTCCAAACTGATGAGCAAGGTCTTGCAAGCAAAACCCAAGTGCTAGAATGTCTCAAGGCTCTCTCACAATGTTGGATCAAGCTTCTCCTTGTGCAATGATGTGCCCCTGCTGGAAAACCCTGAATGGTATGACCATGCTACCCTCCTCGATTGATGATGGAACCTGTGATGAGTGTAGAATGGTGTGGGTGGATTATTTCATCCTCGAGACCAAGCTTGGAACAAGGTGAGTGGAATATTTCACCACTGAGTTGTTCTCTAGGGTTTGTAAGCTGAAAACCCTCAAAACTGCGTGCTCAAGAGCTCAATAAGAAAATACCAAATATCCAAGATGAGTGAAAGGTGCGCCCTAGCCTTTCCTTTATAATTCCATTCTATTTACATGTTGAGTTATTTCAACCCCTCGGTTCAACTCCTAACTCAACCTCCAATGTTCTAATTCTTCATTGAGTTACTTTTTATCCTTTTTCCCTTTTTCCCAAGTCAACTTCAAAATATAACATTGAGTTAGCTTACCTTTCCCAACGTTGTATGAGACTATGGTCTAGTGGGGATGTCTAGACCACTAAGTCTTCCTGGACCTCTTCATCAAGAGGTGGAGGACATTATAATCTCCCCTTCTAGAAATTTCTTTTCCACAAGCAATTCCAAACATGTTTCCCGTACTGCCTATTCATTCTCCCACGTGGCATCCTCCATGGGAAAATCCTTCCATTTGATCAGGTATTCTTTGATTCTTCTCTTTCGAAGCTTCTTCTCCCAAAACTACAATATATTCTCTGGTACCAGAACCAGTTGCCCCTCTTCATCTAGAGGTGGCAGCACCTCCAGTGGGGTGATGTGTTGGCTGATGGACCTCTTCAGGAAGGACATGTGGAAAACATTGTGTATCATGCTACCCTGTGGGAGCTCTAGCTGATAAGATACGACCCCTACCTTCATGTTGATCCTATAGGGCCCAAAGAAATGGGGTTGGATATTTTCTACTCCACTTATTTTTATAGAAGCCTGTCGGTATAGTTGGAGCCTTAGGTAGACCAAGTCACCAACCTCAAAGGTATGCTCTACCCTGTGTTTATCTGCTTGGACCTTCTGTTGATTTTGTGCCTACTGTAAATGATCCTTCAACTCCCTAAGGATGTCCTGACTCTATTGTACCCAATCATGTACCATGGGGCTTTATTGTCACCAAAAGAAATCTCTAGAAAAGAGAGTGGGTCATAAGTGTACAATGCCCTGAATGGGGTCATGCCTATGGGCATGTGATGGGTAGTGTTGTAACAATATTCCCCCAAGTGTAGACACCTGACCCATGCCTTCTATTTCCATGCTACATAGTTCATGAGATATCCTTCTACCCATTTATTGACTATTTCGGTCTGTCCGTCCATCTGAGGATGATAGCTAATGCTAGGGGTCAAAGTCGTACCAACCATCTTGAATAACTCCTGCCAAAACGTACTCATAAATCAGTTTTCCCTGTCACTAACAATGGTTTTGGGTACCCCATGTAGTCTAAAGAACTCTCTGAAAAACAACTCAGCCACCTATGCTGCACTGAAGTCTGTAGCAATGGAGAAGAAGTGTGCAAATTTATTCAACCTGTCCACCACTACGAAAATACAATCCTTACCTTGCGCCTCGTGAAACCTTGTGATGAATTCCATGGAGATCCTCTCCCATTTGTTCTCTAGGATGGGTAAGGGTTGTAGTAGTCTTGCTGGGTGAGTGTGCTCGTCCTTATTCTCCTGGAAAGTAGTTCATTCCTTTACATGATTCATCACATCCTCTTTGAGGCCCTTCAATGAGAACCTCTCCCTTACTTTCATGTATGTCTTGCCAATCCATTGGTGCCCTACCATCGGTGAGTCATGACATGACTATAATATCTTGGCCTTGAAGGCCAATTCAGGAACCAAAAATATTTGGCCCTTGTAATAGATAATTCCATTGATTACCCTCAAGTTATCATCCTATATTTTCCCATTCATCACCTGACAAGCAAACTGAGTTTTTGAGTATTCTATCACAAGGAAGTCCTTCCAATCAACTGATACATCTGTCATGGCATAGATTGATGGTCTCCTAGATAATGCATCTGCCACCACATTGTTTTTCCCTTTGAAGAATTCAACTTCAAACTCATAGGCCTGTATCTTGTTGACCCATTTCTATTGCCTTTCATTTAATTCCTTCTTCTCCAAGAAGTACTTAAGGCTGTTGTGGTTTGATTTCACCAAAAATCTAGCATCGACCAAGTATTTCCTGAATTTGGCCAAGGCGTGCATGATGGCCATCATCTCTTTGTCATAGATGGTGTAAATTAACTTAGGTCCCCTAATTTTTCATCTCTCATAGGCAAGAGAGTGCCTATTCTGCATCAGTACATACCCAATGCCTTCCCCCAGGCATTACACTCGAGAGTGAAAGGTTGGATGAAATCTGGTAAGGCCAAAACTAGGCATGTGCTCATCACTTTTTTCATCTTGTCAAATGTAAATTGGGCTTCTTCATTCCATTTGAAAGCTACCTTCTTGGTCAAATCAATTAGAGGTGCACAAAATTGTGAGAACCCTTTGACAAACTTCTTGTAATAAGTGCAAATGCCTAGGAATCCCCTCAATTCTGTAAGGGTTTTAGTTGTAGGCCACTCCATTATGGCTTGAATCTTCTCCTGATGCACCTGTACTCCTTTCACCCCAAAATATGTCCCAAGTAGAGGACCTCTATCATTCCAAATTCACATTTGGATTCCTTGGCATATAGTGATTGATCCCCCATGATAGTCAATATCTGGTCCACATGTCGAAGATCTTCCTCCCACGTCTTGATATAGATCAGTAAGTCATCAAAGAATATAAGGAGATGCTTCCTCAACTTTTTGTTGAAGACATGGTTCATACATGACTATAATGTGGCTGAGGAATTGGTTATCCCAAAAGGCATCACCAAGAACTCATAGTGGCCATAATGACACCTAAAAGAAGTTTTCAGGATGTCCTCCTCCCTCATTTTGATTTGATGGTAACCAGAGCACAAGTCAATCTTAGTGAAATAAACAACCCCATGGAGCTCGTCGAATATCTCATCAATCCTTGGAATTGGATACCTATTTTTGATTGTCTTCTTGTTTAGTTCTCTGAAGTCAATGCACATGCGCATGGTTCTGTCCTTATTTTTTACCAACACCACTGAAGATGCAAAAGGGATAGAACTTGGTCTGATGTGCCCCACATCCAAGAGCTCCTTGATTTCCTTTTCTATTTCATCCTTCTAATTATTTGGGTGTCTGTAAGGCGTGGTGATGACTGGTTTTTATCCTTCCTCCAACTCAATGATATGCTCAAATCCCCTATCGGGTGGTACACCTGGTGGGATAGGTCCAAACACCTTACCGTGTTTGTCAATGATTTCTTGAATCTCTAGTGTGTAGTTAATTTTCCCCTTCTTTTCCACATGTGACGAAATATTTCACTCAACAGCATACACGATCTCATATCTCCTAAAAATGGCCTCCATCCTCTTGGCCATGACTACCTTGGTTGAGTTACCTATCATGCTTCTGAGGACCACCTTTCATCAACCCTCCTCTATGAAGGACATTTCCATGGTATTGTAGTTGGTAGTGATAGGCCCCAACGTACTGAGCCACTATACTCCAAGGATTATGTTTGTGTCCGGAAGGTCCATCACATAAACATGTTATACCAAATCATGCCTCCCCAATGTAAGCTTCATGCCTGGAATGTACCTGTTACAAGGCATGGTGCTTCCACCTGTTACCTCCACCTTGAATCCTTCAAATTCAACCGTGGGTATATGCCTCCTCTGTAGCAACGCTGAGTCAATGAAGTTGTGAGAGGCTACCCCATCAATCAACACTGACACCTTTTTCCCCTACAAGACCCCTCTCATTATGAAGGTGTTATACTTGGCACCCCACCGATGGATTCCAAAGTATCCCTCTCTTATGTCATACTTTCATGACCTATAGCGTCCTCCTCTGTAGTTTCGATAATATATTCCCCTATGTTTTGGATGTGGTTGAAATCCTCATCCTCTTCATTGTCATATGTCACCTCTATGTAATGCACTTGGCCAAGACCCATGCATTTGTGGGATGGGTTCCATGGCTCCTTGCATGTGTAGCATAGATTCTTCCTCCTTAATTCTCTTCTAGTATTCTCATCCATCCTGTCTCTTCCCCTATCAAACCCCCTTGGTTCATGTCCCGCTGGGTTCATTAGAGGTCTTTGGTCTCTTCCCCCAGTGTTAAGAGGTGGTCTAGGCACAAAATTTGGCTTTGTAGCTGGTCTTAGGTCTCTTGTCCTCCAGATAGCATCATGTAGGTTGGTAGGATTAAAATCCTTTATCCAAACCTTCAAGGGTTCCATCAACCCATCAGTGAAGAGAATCATGAGTCTGGTTTGTGACACATCCTGCACCATGACTGCTAGCCTCTGTAATTCCTCAATGTACACCTCTGGTTCCTTTGTCTATCTGAGTTGTGTGAGCTCCCAGAAATGTAACTCAGGATCTCCCTGGTAACACCTGTCAATGAGTCTCTGAGTAAACTCTATGTATTCCACTATATAATTGTGGTCCAGTGTGGTCAATCCATGATACCACCAATCAAGAGCCTTTCCATACAAATAAATGGTGGAAAACTTGATGGCCTCCATCTCCCTCATAGGGTTAAGCTGTAGATAAGTGTCTAGTTTTTGTACCCACGCCCGTGCAGTCATCTTGGTCGATCCATCAAAGTAGGGAATATCCATCTTCCCAGCCCTATGCTCAAACTCATAGGTTCTCATGTGGTTCGGTCTAGGTTTATTTTTGAATTTGAGTTGACAGTACCGATCTAGGGTCATCTACCTCTGAATTTTCATACTCAAATCATTGTATTCCCTGGTACATTGCCCCATCTGCTCAACAAAGTCATATGTGGGTTCATGTTGTGTAATTTCATCTCTGAACGTGAGCAAGTATGGTCTAGGAGTGGTCCTGCTACCTACCTATCCCTGTGGTGCTCCCCCTCCATGGCTCCCCTCAGAATGATGATAGGGAATGTGCTTTGAATGATACCTGTTTCCTCCATGAGATCCACATGTTTCCCTGTTGTCATACGCCTTTGTACCTTTCCCTTTGTGACTCATGTCCATCAACATTGATGCTATCTTGGTCTGGTTTTCATCTACCTTCCTCAAGGTCTCAACTATCACGGCCTAGTCCCTATAGTGTGTTTCCTGAGTTTCTTATATGTAGGTGACCAATTTACTTTCTATCTAGTTTATGGACTTATGGAACTCTTGTGCCAAGAATGCTAAGCCATGTGGCTCAACATCATCACTTGAACCCTCCATCTCGGCTTCTGTTTCACTTATCTGTTTCTTCCTTCATCCCATATAGATACCACTAAACTTCTGCATGCGCTAATCCTCACAGGATGGGAGAATCAGAGCTTTGATACCACTGTAATGTTCCCAAGTCATTTTTTTTGCTTGGGAACACTAGCTAACCACTGAATTAATTGTTTGTTTGTTTGTGTATGAAGGTTGGCCTATTAGATTTCCGCCTTAGGGTTATTTTCAGTTATTCATCACAATTCATGAATATATGCTCAATACCATGCAAGATATAATCAATACACAAGATATGGAACTCCAAAGCATAGATCTGACCTTTTTATTAAGAATAGAAAGAACCTGATATAATATAGAAGCAGATCTGGAATAACATCATATGGCTCTAAGATAAAAGATATGATCTACTACAAAATGCTCCCAATAATGCTCAACAAGCCTCCAAAGGCTGAATATGAGATAATATCCCAAATACAAAATATTCTTGGGTTACGTCCAACCCCCCTAGCTATTGGCATGTCCTACTGGATGGATGAGAAGGCCAAGGTTTCGGCCTAGATGAAGAAGAACTCCAAGTGATACCAAAATCCACCAAACAATATATCAAGGAAAAGGAAATCCCTCCCTTAAGTATGAAGCTCAAATGTTGAGTCTTTCTCCTCCAACTGTTGAAACCCTAATCAAGATTTCACCCTCCTCAAACCTTGAAGTGCCAATAATTCAGCCTGGATGAAGGAATCCTCCACAACTTCTGAAACTCTCTAGGATGATAGATCGGGTTGCCACAAGTCACTTGGAGAAGTCTCACGATCAGATCCGATGTATAACCCCCTAGATCTGAGAATGTCTCAATCACCAATACGCCCTCCTTCTCTCAAAGTCATTCCAAATCTGTAGCTAATAATCTGGCCAAAGTAACTCCTCCAAAATACCTCCAAAATGATGAGCAAGGTCCTGCAAGAAAAACCCAAGTGCTAGAATGTCTCAAGGCTCTCTCACAATGTTGGATCGAACTTCTCCTTATGCAATGATGAGCCCCTACTGGAAAACCATCAATGGTACGACCCTACTACCCTCCTGGATCGATGATGGAACCTGTGATGAGTGTAGAATGGTGTGGGTGGATTATTTCAGCCCCGAGACCAAGCTTGAAACAAGGTGATTGGAATCTTTCACCACTGATTTGTTCTCTAGGGTTTGTAATATCAAAACCCTCAAAACGGTGTGCTCAAGAGCTCAACAAGCAAATACCAAATATCCAAGATGAGTGAAAGGTGCACCCTAGCCTTTCCTTTATACTTCCATTCTATTTCCATGTTGAGTTAGTTTAACCCCTGGGTTCGACTCCTAACTCAACCTCCAACATTCTAATTCTTCATTGAGTTACTTTTTATCCTTTTTCCCTTTTTCCCAAGTCAACCTCAAAATATAACATTGAGTTAGTTGACCTTTCCCCATGTTGTATGAGACTATGGTCTAGTGGGGATGTCTAGAACACTAAGTCTTCCCGGACCTCTTCTTCAAGAGGTGGGGGACATTATATTTATCTACACTTGCTAAATTGATTTTTAGTTAAATAGGAAAAAGGGGGAAACTTAAAAGAAAAAGGAAACTTAAGGAAAAAGGGAAACTCAAAGAAAAGGGGAGACTTAAAGAAAAAGTTGAATGTCTAACTTAGTAAGGAATCTATCCTTTGGGACTTTCTATTTATGAACTCAAGAAGTAATTAAGTAAGGCATAAGTCATTTAAGAATTGTAAGGGAATATTGGGACACCGAGAAGCATTTTTAGGAATGCTCTTGGTGGGTGAGGGAAATAGGAATATTTAATTAATTAATAAAATTGATTTTCTAGTGAAACTAGGGGATCGAGCGACATGTGTACGAGGGAGGTTTTTAAAAATTAATTCAATGAAAAAGGAATTTAATGAGAATTTTAGAAACTAATTACTAAAAAAAACTCTATAAAAAGGATGGAGGAGGAGGAGTATGGATCACATCTTTTTACGTAACGTTACGCTGTTGAAATTTTATCTTGACTGGGCTTTCTCTTGTGGGAGTTGGGATACCAAGATCGGGTAACGAGTGGTAGATCAACCTTGCTAGGTGATATGGGTGCTAGCATTCTCTGGTATTGTGTGCATGGCCCCTTTGCGGCTTGGGGGGCTTAGGGGGAAGAAGAGTACCCATATCATTGGCTGGGAGGTACAGTGAGGTCACACCGGTCGGCAAATAGGAGATGGACCAAGCGCCTGCAGGACAACGACTCAGAGCATTCACAATTGGCTAAGGTACACCTGTTAAATTTGTTACTTGCAATGAAATTTAATTTACACATGTTTAATATTCTGTACTCCATTGAAGATTTCATTGCCATGAGTTTTCTTGCACATGCATCCCACGGTAATTGTAACTCCCTTGTCGCTTGATTTATTCAGTAAGAACCCTTTCTATCCATTGTACCCTTTATTTATGAGTTACTTTCTCTTGCGCATGGCCAGAATGATCCCCAGACACAAAACCTTTCCTGCGTTCTTATATCTCTTGCCTGTGTTTTCTTTATTCCTTGTTTGTGATTTTATTTCATTATTTGCTTCTCCACGGAGAATATCTTGATGCATATTGTGTTTTTATCCTCTGATCCATGATCCTTTAATATAATAGTATGTGCCTGAGCAGTCGACCATGAGTCGAATTGATGGTCGTCACTCTGGTGTTTAAAGAATTAGATTCAAATGCCCTGTTTTCCTGTGCATGGATAATAATTGTAGGATCATTCTCTTCCCAACAAGGAATTCTCTCATGGGTGTTTTTTCTCTATCGTCCACCATCGTTTGTTCTCTATGTTGATTCTCAGAGTTGTTTGGTTCTTTGCATCTTGATCGGTTAAATTCCAATTAACTCTGCTATTTTTTATTGTTTAAACTCTGACTACCTCTGCATTTCCTTGAATGATTATCTATGCATTTCCTTTGAATGATTACCTTTGCATTTCCTTGAATGATCAACTCTATGATTATTTTGAATGTCTACACTCTGCCTTTGAATGATTAATCTTTTTAGGATTAATCTCTGAAGAAATCATTTTTCCCATATTCATTTCTACCGATTAATCTCTGAAGAAATCATTTTTCCCATATTTGTTTTTACCAAAATCATTTTTTCCAGAATATATCTACGTTTGACTGAGATTTATGTTGAATGAATAACCTTTGAACAAATAATCCTTAAAGGATTAATCTCTGAAGAAATCATTTTTCCCAAATCTGTTTTTTCCCAATCATTTTTTCCATAACATCACTGCGTTTTGTGACTACGTTTTTATCTAATAAATGACTGAGTGTGATTGGGTTTTTAGATCTATGTTTGACAATGATTTTATTTCTAGACATATGTTTATTATTGGGTAGCAAGTTAACATCGTTGACAGTAAATATGTTGACAGGGATCTTGTATATTATATTATATGACAACACTATCATGTATGATAGACACTGTTTTACATGTTAATGGTAGCATTTTTAATAGGTAAAAGACAACATTATAATCGTTTTTGTGTTTGATAATGATTTGAATATCATAATTAACTCAACAATTTCATGTATTTATTAGATTGTGATACCATACCTTTAATAGACAACAATAGCGTATGTCATATTAACTCCGCAATATCATGCATTTACTAGACTGCGACACCATACCTTTTAAATAGAAAGTAATACCATATTTTGATAGACAACATGTCATATATTAATAGACAACCACATAATGTATTCATAGGCAACCAATTTATTAGGTTTAGATAGTATATTTGTTGACAGCGATTTCAAAAATGGACTGGATACAGTAATATAAAAGCATAATGGATAGCGATATATATCATTTGTTAGATAGTGAATCTTTGTTAATTAGCGATTTCCGAAATGGAATGGATAGCAGTAATTTAACAAGATTAATGGATGGCGATTTAATTATACAACGATTTTATCTGTTGATTAGACAACGATTTTATTGTTGATAGCATATGGTTAGATAGCATTTGTTAGTTAGCATATGGTTGTTAGATAGCTATGTTAGTTAGCATATTGTTGGCTAGCATATTGTTGATAGTTAACATATTGTCGTTAGATAGTGATATTCTTAGTTAGCATATGTTGCTAGATAACATAATGATTTCTGGAAAACTAATTTTAAACTGACAGATAAGAAGAGGTGGAAGTTCTATTTGATCCAAAAGGAAACCCCTTGAATTCATGTTCTTAATATATTACCTTACTTTGTTTATGATGGTAAACGTATTTTGGTGTAACAAAATGTAAGTGTTAATTTCTTATAACACTTATGAGTAAGCTATCTTTCAATAACATTCTACTATAGAGAATGAAAATGGAATATTCGTGCACATGAAATTTTTAGATATTATTCAATTATTTTGTTTTAATATGTGGGAGACTTCCTAAAAAGGTGCCTCATAAGAAAACAAAAAAATTCTTTGATTGGTTGCGCAATTTAATTATTTAATGATGTTACTTTGTGTCTTGTCGACTTGTTTATTGGGTTCTTTGGTATAGTCTTCGTGTCATTTTTGAATAGATAATTAGGTCTCTGAGCGCGAGGGATTTAGCTTGGGTTAAAGGTCTAGATATTTTATGTTGCGCCATGGTTACTTTCATGCCTATCGCCTTGTGATGACATGATTCCTGATGAGGCAATCATTGCACGCCCTGATGGATATATGTGAATGATAAACTGGCTAGAGTCTTGTGCTTCCCGATGTGGGCGTATTGTTCATTATAATTAATGTTGGTACTTGGTTTTGTAACACCTTAATGAGTTTCATTTTTCGCTCCGTAGAGGTTTCTAATTACTGGTTGTCAAAGCTGTTGTGTCGAGTTTTTGATGTTTTCCTTTAGCTGGTAAGAGTTGTCTTGCTTGTATCGGGAGGGTAGTCATTTTTATCTATCTATTGATTATCGCATGTTTCATCTAGTTGCATGATGTGCTAGTATGTTGAGTCGTTGTTATCTATTTCATGAATGCGTAAGTTGTGTTCGTCGTCAAGTTGTGTTGATTAATTGTTGTCATTGATTTCCTTCCTGCTTAAAACAAAAAAAAAATGTACTTTCCTTGCATCGTATGTAGTCGTAACGATGGGGGTCATTACATATGGTATTAGAGTGGGTTCAACCTTGCGATTGTGGATCGCCATGCTTTCCACTACAGTAAACCCTTAAGTAATAACCTAGCACTAATTAAGACTTAAATTTCCCATGCAGTAAGCAAGGTTAGATGACACCGTAGAGATTCGCGACGTGGTGCCAGGGGAGGAGGCGTGACACCTTCAATAGCACCCACGCTAGAGGGGTCTAACCCCGAGGGAGACGAATATGTTTTCAGGAAGGAACATATAGATGTGGGTGATGTGGTTGGGTTGATGAGGTCCTTTCAGCGTATGTCTGAGGCATTGATCAACCGTTTGGATAGAAATGAGGCCAGGGTGTCATCACCCCCTGAGGGTCCACAATGAGCTCCGATCGGTACTACTAGTATTCACCGCAAACTCGAGAAGGTCAAATTTCTCGAGTTCTTTGGTGCCCCGGATAGCGCAGCCACCGAGGCATGGTTGGAGAATATGGCGATGTGATTTTCACTTCGTGACTATACCTCCAACATGAAGGTCTGCATGGAGGTATTTCGACTGAAGGGGACCACTCTTCTATGGTGGAAGACACTCCTACCGCAATTGAACATGGTCGTCGAAGATGTGTCATGGGAACTGTTCAGGGAACGGTTCTGAGAGAGGTATCTATCGGAGGAATTCATTGAGAATCAAATCAATGAGTTCAACACCTTGTGATAGGGCAGTCGTACGATGCCCAATTATGAGGCCCATTTTATGGAGCTGCTTCGGTATTCTCTGCACCTGAATACCATGAAATGTAAGGTCAACAGATTCGTGTTGGGCCTTAATATCAACATTTGTGCAAAGGTTAGGATTTTGATGCCTCAAACCTTGCATGATGTTATCAAGAAGTCCCTCATAGTAGAGGAGGGGCTTATCAGTGGGGATTAGAGAATAACTCTAGCGAGACCATCGGGGCAGGTGTTATCTGGTGCGTAGCAGCATCAAACACCAGCGAGAAATTCACTTGGATATCGTGGCTTCTAGAGATGAACCACTTCCACTACACCTCGGCGAACAACGCCTCAACAACAGCCTCCTTACTATCGCTGACCAGACACTTAGTATTTTGATAGATCGAGGTGATATAGAGAGTTTCATTTCTGGCACAACACTAAAAGTAATTAAGGTAAAGGCAGTCGAACGGGATGAGTTTAGATTTGTATAAATGGATTTAGGAGCCAAACAAAAGGTTGGTCGGAAGGTTGTAGGATGTAGCCTTAACCTGGGAGAGTTGGTCACTAGGGCCAACCTGTTGATCACGACCTTAGGATCTTATGACGTCGTGATCGGTATCAAGTGGTTCTAATCGCATGAGGCGATACTCAACTGTAAGACGAAACAGTTGAGCTTGATCGATGATGAGGGACAATTATGCACGATCATAGGTCAGGACCATGGATTTTCCCTGAGGTTCATCTCTTCCTTGCAGCTATGAAAGATGATGCATAAGGGATGTAAGCTTTATGTGATCCTTGCGTTAAACGAGAAGGGAGTAACATAAGGTCTGGAACACCTTTCGATGGTGCAAGAGTTTGCGGACATATTCCTTGAGGAGTTACCTGGGATGTCGCCTGAGAGGGATTTGGAATTTACCATAGAACTAAAATCAAGGACTGAACCGATAGCAAGAGTGCCTTATCAGATGTCAACCCCGGAGTTATAGGAGTTGAAAATGCAACTAAAGGAGTTGTTGGACATAGGACTTATACGTTCGAGTGTGTCACCATGGGGTGTGCTTGTTATCTTCATACGAAAGAAGGATGGGTTGTGAAGACTCTGCATTGACTATCGTCAAATTAAAAAGGAAACGATAAAGAATAAGTATATGTTGCCAAGGATTGATGATCTATTTGATCTGATGAAAGGCACAGTAGTGTTTTCAAAGATCGACTTGAGATCAGGGTATCACCAATTACGAATCAAGGAGGATGACATCCCTACGAACGCCTTTAAGATGAGGTTTGAACATTACAAGTTTACTATTTTACCTTTTGGACTGACAAATGCCCCTGGGGTATTTATGAGTTTGATGAATCGGGTGTTCCGCGAATACTTGGACAAGTTCATCCAAGTATTCATTGACGATATTTTGATTTACTCTCGGATGATGGAGGAGCATGACGAGCACTTGCGCTTGGTACTACAGTGTCTACAAAAGAACAAAATGTATGAGAAATTGTCTAATTGCTTGTTTTATCAATCAAAGATTCACTACTTAGGGAATGTCATCTTCGGCGAAGGTATCACTGTGGATCCAACAAAGGTCGAGGATATTATGGAATGGCCTGCACCGACGAATTTCCTCGAAGTGCATAGCTTCAGGGGTTTAGTGGGATATTATCGATGGTTCGTCGATGGTTTTTCGAAGATAGAAAATCTCATCACGGAATTGTAGAAGAAGAACAATAAGTTTGTTTGAACCAAGAGATGGCCAATCCCACTTTGATTCTCGCAGCTATTATTTTATGAGAGATGGCCAATCCCTATAAAATTTCAAAATAGAAAAAAACTAAAACAAAAAGGAGATGATTGCAAAATTTTAGAACATGGTATTATAAGATATCTTATCTTACAAATAGACATGAATTAAAAGGTTTTTTTTAACAAATAAATTATCTATTAAATAATTATAATTTTTTTGGGGAAAATATATTGTAATATATTTTAATTTTATTTTGAAATATAATGTTATAAATGTTATATATATTTTTTAAATATGATATTATTAATGTTATATTAATGATTAAGAACATGTTTT
>JZKD02S2060501.1:25654-52555 GCA_000966675.3 Picea glauca | reverse complement strand
GATTCAAACCTCCCTTCAATAGGAATGAGCCTAATAGAAATCATCAAGATTAGAATGCTAAGGGGGATTTCAAGAAATAATAAACGTTGGGAAAAAGGGGAAGACCACCAATCCAATGCTGGGGATGCAAGGAAGATCACCTATACAAGGATTTCCCACACAGAATGGAAAAAGTGAGTATTGTGCACATCATCCAAGAGGCTACAACATTCGGAGATATGGGAAGAATCTATGAAACTTTAAATGATTGACAAGCCGAGTACTAGTCCAATATGATCAAGGTCAAAGGTAAGATCATAAATGAGCTTGTTTCTACTTTGATTGATTCAAGAGAAATTCATTGCTACATTCATCATCCTAAGATAGTGTATAGATTACATTTGGAGAAAAGTAAACTTGGAAAAGCAAGTTTGGTTTAGTTAGCCACTGGAACCAAAAGAAGAATCCATGATATGGTCGGAAGTTGTTCCATAAGTCTTAATGGTGTGAGTACTAGTATGGATCTAAATATCATACCATTGGGGTCTTATGATATTATGATTGGAATGGATTGGTTGGAAAAGCATCATGTTGTCCTAGATTTTCATAACAAACATTTACATGTCTTGATGGAAATAGAAAACGGAGCATTGTAAAAGGAGTTCCAAGACCCATCTCTATAAGGGATATTTCAGCCTTCTAGTTGAAAATATGTTTCAGGAAAGGATTTCAACTGTATGGAGCTCATGTGGAAGAGACAGATAATACAAAAGGGCCAAGCCTCGAATATTTCTTGGTACTACATGAATTTGAAGATGTATTCCAAGAAATACCCGGATTTCCATCAAGAAGGGATATAGATTTATCAATTGATTTAGTGCCAGGAACTTCTCCGGTGTCAAAAACACCTTACAAAATGAGCACACCAAAGTTAAAAGAATTGCAAATGCAGTTGGAGGAATTTTTGAATAAAGGGTACATACGTCCAAGTGTTTCACCTTGGGGAGCACCAATAATTATTGTCAAAAAATAAGGAAGGAACCTTCAGGCTGTGTATTGACTTCCGACAGCTGAACAAGTACACTATAAATAAAAAGTATCCTCTACCTCGAATTGATGACCTATTTGATCAGCCAAGAGGAGAAAATATATTCTCAAATATTGACTTGAGGGAAGGATACCATCAGGTAAGAATGAAGGAAGAAGACATTCATAAGAAAAAATTTAGGACCAGGTATGGGCATTATGAATTTGTAGTGGTGCCTTTTGAACTAACCAATGCACTGGTTGTCTTCATGTGCTTAATGAATGGAATATTGTGAAATTAGTTGGACAAGTTTGTTATAGTATTCTTGGATGACATACTTATCTATTCTAATTCTCAAGAGGATCATGAACATCACTTAAGATTGGTGTTACAAGTTTTGAGAGAACATCAGTTGTATCCCAAGTTGAGTAAGTGTTATTTTTATCAAAAGAAGATCCATTACTTGGGACACATTATTTCAAAGCAAGGCATAACATTAGATTTAGAGAATATAGAAGCCATGAGAGGATGACCAACACCCAGAAATGTGTCAGACGTCAAATCTTTTATGGGATTAGTTGGATACTACACAAGGTTCATAGTAGGATTCTCTAAGATTTCTCATCCCATCACTTCTTTGCAAAAGAAGGGAACTAAATTTTAATGGACACTCAAGTGTGAAAATAATTTTAATCTGTTGAAGGAATTACTTACTAGTGCACCTATGTTAAATATTGCTGAACCAAATGAAAGTTTTTTGGTATGTACAGATGCATGTAAGAAAGGAATTGGGGGATTCCTCATGCAAAATGGACATGTCATTGGATATGAGTCCAACAAGATTGAGGAACATGAGAGGAGTTATTCCACCCATGACTTGGAACTTGCTACCATTGTTCATGCTTTAAGGATGTGGAGGAATTATCTCATGGGGAATAAATTTGAATTAAGGACATACCACATTGGCCTAAAGTGTATTTTTGAACATCCGACCTTGAATGCCAGGAAAACAAGATGGTTGGAATTTCTAAGTGAATATGACTTCGATATCAAGAATATCAAGGGAAAGGAGAATAAAGTTGTTGGTGCACTTAGTAGAAGAGTGAATCTCATCCATGCTACTGTTGTCAGTATGCATTAGTCAGACTTGAAGAGCATAATTTTAGATGGTCTTGTTACAGACCAACATTACCTACAGGTAAAGGAAAATTTACAGGAAGGAGATGTACAACAAAAAATAAAGGAGTATGAGATAAAGGAAGACAGATTACTCATGCATAAAAATAGAATCTATGTTCCTAGTTTTGGAGAACTGAGGAATTTAGTATGGAAGGAAATGCATGATGTTCCTTACGCTTGACATCCCGGTTACCAGAAAATAATTACAACAGTAAGAAGCTAGTTCTTTTGGCCGGGAATGAAGAAGGATGTTGTTGATTACATCGCTCGATGTATGGAATGTCAGAAGGTAAAGGTTCAGCATAGGCACCCAATGGGTTTGCTGTATCCATTGCCAATTCTAGAGAATAAATGGGAAGTGATCACCATGGATTTCATCACACGATTACCCAGAACAAATAAGAAACATGATTCAATCATGGTGGTGGTTAAAAAATTAACAAAGGCTTCTCATTTTGTGCCTGTGAAGACAATGCATGCAAAGGCTAATATTGCAGAAAGTTTCATGAAGGAAATTGCTAGGTTGCATGGGATACCTAGTACAATTGTCTCAAAAAGAGATACAAAGTTTACCTCCAATTTCTCGAGGGTATTTTTTAAAGTATTTGGCACAAATCTAAACTTTAGAAAAACATATCATCCCCTGACAGATGGGCAAACAGAGAGATTCAATCGAATAATTGAAGACATGCTGAGAATGTATGTGATGGATAATCCATCAAAGTTGGAAGATTACTTACACTTGGTTGAGTTTTCATATAATAATGGGTATCAAGATTCATTGAGAATGAGCCCATTTGAAGCCTTTTATGGTAGGAAATGAAATACTCCAGTGAGTTGGGACAACCTAGTAGATAGAGTGGTACTTGGACCGGAGTTTCACAAGGACATGGAAGACCAGGTGGTTAAGATCAAGAAGAATTTAAAGATAGCTCAAGATAGACAGGAAGTTTATGTAGACAATAATATGGTAGATAGAGAGTTTAAAGTAGGTTAGAATGTATGTTTAAAAGTGAATCCCAAGAAAAGATCTTTGAAGTTGGGTAGTTGTATGAAGTTGGCTGCCGGATATTGTGGTCCATTTGATATATTGGATATAATAGGTCCAGTTTAATACATGCTTGAATTGCCTACTTCCATGAATGTGCATAATGTATTTCATGTATCTTTACTAAATAAATATGTACATGACCCTAACCATGTTATTGATTGGCATCCGATTCGGGTAGAGACAGAGGGAGATTTTTAGGTTTAGCTAATGCGGGTATTGGATAGAAAAGTCAAAATGCTCCAGAATCGAGTTACAGAGTTGGTAAAAGTTAAGTGGACCTACTATGGTCTTGAAGATGCTACCTGGGAGCATGAATATTCCATGCGGGTAGAGTACCCACATCTTTTTGAATAAATTTGATATTTTGATCTCTATTTTTGTATATGCACTGAGGACAATGCCAAAATAAAGGGGAGGGGATGTAACACCCTTGGTTGTGAACCCCCATTTTAAATAATGTATTGTTACAATGCTAAGAGGCCAGGGTGCCCAAACAATTATTAAAAGGCCAATGTGCCCAAGACATGTAATGTTTTTATCATTATTAATAATAAATAAATGGTTGGCTGCTAGATGGACAAGGACTAGAGTTATAGGAGGCTATGATTCCACATGAGAGGGGGATTGAGGGGATAAGTGTTTATCCCTATGATAATTACCCTTTTTTCCTAAGGGAGCGGATCAGTTACATGAGATTCTTGGGGAAGGCCAGGAGGTTCTTGATTTCCCATGAAATTACTTCAACTCACCTCTAGTCTGATTGGGGGGTTGGTTGTTGGCTTGTTTTCTCCTTAAATTTTCCATTCGCACCATTCTATCCCTCATGCACTTTCATGCACACACCTCCATGGACCCACTTACCCATTCATTGATACATTTTGTATCTGCGTCTTGGCTCAAGGAAAGGGAGCCAAACTATTGAAGATTAGCCACAAGATAGTTAGTTGTAGTGGTCATTGGTGTGATCCAGCTGTGACCTGAAGCTGGATGTATGAGATGCATTGGCCTATGTCCAACGTTTCTCACAACTGCGAGTCCTTAGAGTTACAACATTTAGATTTTAGACTAGTTGTGTTGGAGCTCGAATTAAGGAGAAGGACTGCCTGAGGGACTGCATGGAAGAGAAGGTCAGAGGTCCATTCGCTTGGGTGGTGCAAGCTAGGTAGAAGAGAGCTGGGTAATTGGATTGTTGTAAGAGATGGGAATGCTATGAGATATTGGGTGTTGACTGGTTTGGGAAGCCAAGTAACACTCTGGAACCGTCCTTGTGGATTCATAGCCTTGTCTTGGGGATGACGCTATTGTTGAGATCTAGAATAAGAGTGTCTATGGTTGGGTGTAACGTCCTTGGTCTACAGCCAATTGCTTTCATCTTTCATAAAAATAAGTTCTCTTTTTTATGGTATCATTTACATGTATATGAATGTATTTCCACTATGTATATTTAATTATCATTTAATTGAATCTTTAGACTATGCATGCTTGCTAGATTTTTCCGTGCATGTCGTTAAAATATTTTATTTTACGCATCCTTAAAATTAAAAGGTATATTTAATAGAAAGAATTCCAAGGGCGGGCTTGAAGGTAGCGTACCTTGACCTTTGGGTGGTTGGGTATGTTACACTAGTTGACAAGATTCTTCTCAAGTTTCATCCTATACCCTCACCTCCTCAGTGTTGATTCTGACCAACACGTTTGGTATGACAAATCCACCTCTATCCTCTTGATTCACACCTAGAGGAGGTCAATTTCACACCTTTAGAAACTCCCAACCCAGAGCCACTCCGGCTGGGGGAAATTTTTATAACCCCCATCAGAACATTCCTACTGGAATGATGCCCAACCAACCTCTTATGAATCAGCCTAGAGGAGGGTATTACAATCTCGGACAGGGACATGGTGCTTCCCAGAACCCTGGATGGGCTATAGTTCCTCAAACACAATATTTCCAGGGAGCTTGGGGCTAGACACCGCAACCCCATCTCCCTTTTCTGGCCACGCTTAAATTTCCAGACTTGTCTAAGTTTATGAATGACCATGAATGTCATGATCCTAAATGCCCCCCCTTCCCAACCAATCTTCCTTCGGACATTCTAAAATTTGAAGTTAAGAATGGTGAGGATCGCGGTGATCATGTCACCACCTTTCACCTATGGTGCTCTTCGAATTCCCTTACTGACGGTTCCATTCAGTTAAGATTATTTCAAATTACCCTCATTGGGGTTGCTGTGAAATGGTATATCGAGCTACCTAGGGGGGAATATGGGACCTTTATTTATATGGTGTTAGTCTTCTTTAACCACTTCCAATTGTTGGTTCATTATGATGTTTTCTTAGAACTTCTATCAACTTTATGCCAGGACAGAACCACTCATATCTTGGATCATATCTAGGAGTGGCGTAGACTGAAGAGGTTGATTAACACCTCCATACCCCCAAACTTTCTTTTAGAATGGTTCCTTAAGTCTTTGTACCCTCCTATCTCGAAGGATGTTTCTACATTCGAGGTTACAATTAAGGAAGAAAAAATATTCAAAGCCCAATAGCTAGATCTTATATACGCTCAGCCTGGGATGTTATACCATATTCTTCTAGATGCACCGAGATCAACCTATGACCCTAGACAAAATCCCATACCTCATGCCAATGGCATTGTAGGCTCCACCAATGTGAAATCCGTAGACTCGATGACAAGACATTTGAAAGAGTTGTCTCTAAACCAGTATCCAGGAGGGTCAACTTTGTCTATGTATTCCAATCCCACTCAGTCGACAGATTTACATTAAATGCAATCATCGACCGACCCAAATGGTAACCAACAACCAGGGGTTAATAAGAAGAAAGGACGCAATAATAATCGTAAGGGTGGGAAAAAGAATAATATACCCAAGGAGAATGGTAATAATGATAAGATGAATAATAATGTTGGAGAGGGAAATAAAGAGAGGCGTAAGGCGAAATTTCCCTGTAATATTTGTACGAATGATCATCTTACTCATTTATGCCCCAAAATTGTGGAAGCTACGAGGCTCTTATATCTATAACTGATCATGCTGGTGAACCCTTTCCCACACAACTAACACATGGCCTCGAGCTCCTCTAATGATGGAAATGTGGTCGGTGGGAGTCAAAACCCACTATCACAAGACAATGACCATTTGTTATCAATATGGTCAATTTTTAGGTTAATGTATTCACCCAATCTTATGATTATAGATCTTCACAGACTATACCTAGTCTAGAATCTCCTCCTCCTCCTCCAGAGATGACTTTACGGATCGAAAAACTAGAGCCATTGCCTCATATTTTGAAAGGAGTACTTAAGTGCTCTACCCGTAATCCAAACGCTAGAGCTTCCCATGATTACTCTATTTTTTAGGACCCGGGTCAAACCCCTTGTGCGATGTCGGCTCTGGAGGTACTCTAGATCTGTCCTTCATAGAGGAATGGATTTTTATCTTCATTAGGAGCTCTATAACCCAGTGGATTGAAATTTATCAATTTTGATGTTACATATGTGAAGCCTCGCTTGCCTTACCATGTATCATTTCAAATCCATGTGGGGTACTCAAAGTATACCATCAAATGTGCAGTTGTTGATGAAGGCATTGCTACATGTGTGATGTCCCTGATATGTTGGAAATCTCTTGGCTCTCTGACTCTTTCTCAATCATCGACCATGTTGACTGATTTTGATGGCCATTCCTTCTGCCCTCACAGTATTCTTCCTGCCTTTCTGGTCCAGCTAGGTGGGAACAAAGTAGAGGTGTATGTTGAGGTAGTTGATGTGACTCTCTATTATAACTTGTTACTAGGACGCAAATGGTCCTATGATACGAATGTCAACGTATCGTTCTTATTCCGTACTATTTTTTTTCCTCATGATGGGAAGATCATGATGATCGACCAATTATCCTTTACGTATGCTATCCCCAATGCATAAGTTGGACCCTCGATCCCCATGGTCGACAATTCTCAGCCAACAAATAAGAATATCGATGTCGAAATGTATTCATCCCTTATGGGTACCATCAACTTAATGGCATTGATTCACCATGTTTATGCCATGTCCAGTAGGCCCATGTAGTCAAAGAGGTCCATTCCTTTCCGCACTTCCTATTTTAATGATCCTTGGACCCTACCTTCCTCAAATTTGTCTTGTGAAGGTCAGTCGCATGCTAGAATGGACATGCCACTATCGATAGTGGATATTGCGTATCAAGTTGTTCTTGACTCTTCCATCAATCCCGATCCTATTACCTTGCTGACAGATGAGGAGGATCTTGTTCTTAAGCCTGTATGGGCCACTTCATTGTCTTGTTCACATGACTGCCTCAATGAGACTTTTCCCTTGGATGAATCCATCATCAAATCCATGAATGTTTCTGAAAAACCTTGGGAAGATATGCATCATTTCTCTTATTTTCTCCCATAGCTTGCTAGAATCAAACAAGATGAATTTCGATCTACTTTGAGTGAGATAGTCGGTCACGTCGTAATTCCACTTGATATGCACAACATTTATTCTGAAGGAAAAATGGCGAGTATCTCTCCTACCATCATGATCGATATCTCTCGTACCCCTAGCAAGATTAAAAATGTACATATCGATGTAGATTGTTATCCAGAAGAAATCATAATCTACATCGAACTCTTCAAGAATTCTGAGATGTATTTTCCTGGTCATATGAAGAGATGCCAGGAATCGACCATCATATTTTTGATCATGATATTAGAACTTATCCAAATGCTAATCCTATTCAACAATTTCTTAGAGTTGTCAATCCCTGGAAGGCCCCTGCTATTAAGGAAGAGGTAGAGAAGCTACTTAATGTTGGCTTTATGTACTTGGTTCCCTTGACTGAATGGGTATCCAATCTCG
This sequence comes from Picea glauca, assembly GCA_000966675.3. Lineage (NCBI taxonomy): Eukaryota > Viridiplantae > Streptophyta > Pinopsida > Pinales > Pinaceae > Picea > Picea glauca. The sequence goes on along the minus strand of JZKD02S2060501.1, from coordinate 44,437 downwards.
CTCCCGTGAATAAGAATAAAGGAACCATCTGTGTATGCATGGAATTTTGTGACCTGAACAAGGCCTATCCTAAAGACAACTTCTCGATGCCTTTCATTGATCATATTCTCGGTGAGTGTGTGGGAAGAAAAGTGTTTTATTTTATGGACAGATTTTTAGGGTATAAAAAAATTCAAATAAAACCCAAGGATCAACACAAGATGACATTTATTTGTCCTTGGGGTACTTTCACATACCGAAAAATGTCTTTCTGTCATAAAAATGATAGAGCAACCTTTCAATGTGCTATGACCTTAACATTCCATGATCTTAAGCATATAGTTGAGGCTTATCTTGAAGATCTTGTTGCTCACTCTTGTAAGAGAGTGTATCACTCTAAGCACCTTTGTATAATTTTTGAAATATGTCATTATTATAGAATCTGGTTGAACCCTCACAAGTGCATCTTTTGTGTTAGGTCTAGTCATCTTTTGGGATTTCTAGTTTATGAGACCGTGATCATGGTAGATCTGTTAAAGGTTGAGGAAATACTTCGATTTCCTCCCTAGCACACTATTCGACAACTTCAAGGTTTACAGGGGAAATCTAACTTCTTACGTTAGTTTATAGTAAACTATGCCAATATTCCTAAGGGTTTCATGTGTCTTTTGAAGAAAGACTTGCCTTTTATCTGGGATGGTTGAGCCTAAAAGTCCTTCGATGCTTTGAAGAAATCCTTGGTATCGACGCCTCTGCTGAAGTCCCATGAATACAATAGGGATTACTTGCTTTATTTAGTCACATTTGAAAATACGATTGGTATGGTTTTTGTTCACGAGAATGATGAGCTCCACTAGCACGTCATCTACTATCTTAGCAAAAATTAGTTGGTCCTGAGCTCAATTATTCTCACGTTGAACATATAGATTTGGTTGTCGTTCACACACTCCAATGTTTACACCATTATATATTTATTTGAAAAACTATTTTGGTTGTCGATGTCAATCCATTTCAATACGTCCTTACAAGGCGTATCATAGAGGGAAAATATAATAAATGGATTGTCATTTTACAAGAATTTGATCTCAATTTTGCTTCTGTGAAATACGAGAAATCACGAGTCTTTACATAGTTAATATTTGACTTTCCATGATTAAATTAGGATGTTATCCATGTTGATTCATTTGCAGATGAACACATTTTCCTTGTTTCATCATCTGACCCCTCGTATGGAGACAGTGTTTTCTATATTCAAACTTTGAAGTTCCCTTAGCATCTCTCGTGCGATGATCGACAACGTGTGCGATACCAAGATAAAAATTACACTATCATCGATGAAACTTTGTATCACTAAGGAATGGAAAATATCCTACGTCATTGTTTGACTCATGAGAAAGACGAGTTAGTTCTAAATGACTGCCACAGTGGGGCTTATGGTGGCCATCTATCTCGTCTTGCAACAACCCATAAAATGTAACGAGCTAGTTATTTATGGCCTTCTATATTTAAATATTGTGTTGAAGTGGTTAAGAATTGTCATCCCTGCCAGGTGTTCACTTGGAAAAGGTGCTCCCATCCAAACCCTCTTCACCCAGTCATTATCGTTTGTCCCTTCACCAAGTGGGGGGTGGACTTTCTGGATTGCAACCCAACTTTTCTTGGGGTGCATCAACACATTATCATGGTCATCGACTAATTTACTAAGTGGGATGAAGCCATGCCTACAGTTAAGTCCGACACGAAGAATTTCACCTTCTTCGTATTCAATCAAATTATCACTCGGTTCAGTATCCCGAGTGATATTGGCACTGATCCTGGAAGTCACTTTCAGAAAAAAATGATGGACTATATAGCATCTGAGATGGGGTTTAAGAATGGTCATTCTTCCCCTTACTATCCTCAAGAAAATGGACAGGTAGAGTTCGTTAACAAGTCTCTCAAGACCATTTTGCAGAAAAATGTCAGCCAGAGTAAATATGACTGACATATTATGCTATATCCCGCACTCTTGGCATATCGAACCTCAGTCAAGACTACCACTGAATTTTCCCCTTTCCAGTTAGTACATGGTGTGGAGTCAATATTACCTATTGAATGTGAAATCCCTTGTCTTAATTTGGCAGTCTCTCTCCTCCCTGACACTTTCGATCTCGAGCGATGCCTTGTACACCTAGAGAATATTGACGAGCAGCGTCGAGATGCCTCTACAATTATCGAGTCAAATAAAAGATGTGTCAAGGTTTAGTACAATAAGTTTGTTTGTCCTTAGTTGTATGGTGAGGATGACTTGGTACTTTTATATGATCAAGCCAAAGAATTGTTGGGGGTAGGCAGTTTCAATCTCATGTGGCACGGTCCCTATATTGTGCTACGTGTCTTAGAAAAAGGATCGTATGATTTATAATATTATGAAAGGAATATGTTGGCTGAGCCCAGGAATGGGCTTTACTTGAAAAGATATTACGCTTGAGCCCCAAGCTTGGGAGTAAGTTTTTGTATACTAATGTAATTTAGTGTATATATCTTTTCCCTCTACTTTTTATCTTCAGCTTGCTTATTGAGTTTTCCCTTGGTTGGCAGATGTCAATTGAGTCTCCGATCTACCTAGTATTCGTAGACATAGACATTTTTCATACACGAAACTTGGATTTCACTGCTTGGGTGGTTTACTCACATAAGTGTCTACTAGTGTCTTTAGGTGGCATATGCCTAGGTCCATCCATAAATAATGTGGTCGAATATAGCGTCGTTATAGAAATTTTGTGCGATGCTATCTCACATGGTATTCCCTCTTTAGAGGTTCACCTGGATTCCTAGTTAGTAGTATGTCAGTTGAACGAAAGTTACCGCGTGCGCGATCCTAATTTACTCTGACGATTCCAACGGGTACATATTTTATAACAACAGTTTCATTTTATTACTTATTATCACATACCTAGGAGTTCTAATCATGTATATGATGCTTATGCTAATTTCTTCTTAGATTGGCATTTGTCACATAACTAAAGAAAATTAAACCATTTCATCAATGTATACATTGTAATATAACTAAAGCCAAAGATCCATGTTTTATATATATTTCAAAAAATATGGTGTTTATAGTACAAAATTAGGGCCAACACTCCCAATACACATATACAACTGATAATACAACATCCACGAAATCTATGCCTATGGCGCTGGATGTGTGTCATGATAACAAACTATGATGTTTACGAGAGTTCGAAAGAGTCACACCCAATCTCTGGGCACAACAACCACTTTCCGGTGCATGGCCTCCGAAAGATCCTCTATGTGAACCATCCAAATCCTATGTGTCAAATGAGACAGGTTTCCCTGCACGTTTTGAAGGATTCTCTTGCTTATCCTCCTACTGTCTCATCTCCATGGTGCCTCCGACAATGTCGTGGAATCCCATCATCCTTTCACAGACCTATGTTTGCATCACAGAAGTGTCTAGTGAGTAATTATGCATCATCCAAAAATATTTGTTTTTTTACTATACAAAAATACAAAAAATGAAATATTTAAAAAAATTGACATACCTATGTCCCCATAGGTATTCCCTGGTGGAATGCCATGTTAGGGTCCCCTCTGAAGTCGATCCCTGCATAGGGGTAGTCATCTAAAGAAATTAACTATCACATCCACTAGTAAAATAAATCATCTTTGTAGGCTGTGGGAAACCTACCCCCCCTGTCATCACATTACCTCAGTCCACCGTGCCATGGCTAGATCATGAGGTCCTCTAGGAATGATCTTGAATCTAGGTCTCAAACCTATAACCCACTCGAAGAAAAAGATACACAATATAGAGGCAAACTCGAAGTTCCTCTTGTCACCCTGTTTGCACTCTGTCAACTAGATCTTCATATCAGCCAGTAGTGAGGTACACCAATCGTATATTGTGGGTCTCAAGAACTCTATATAATACAACATGAGCATCTTTGATTCCTGGTGCAACGAAGTCGATCTTGTGATCTTGGTCAAAACGAGGGCAACAATCTTGAGGCTGAGATTGTTTATCACTCGAATGGGGAGTTGACTCCCAACCTTCTCGATCCCTGCTACATAGTGAGCGTCTATATACTGCTCTATCTTCATACCACTCCCAGCTCCCTGGGATTTGAGGTTCACCACCTAACCCCAGCATGATAACCCAGTCAAAAATTATATATCCTCGACTTCAATCCTCAATGGTCTCCCATTGAGGTTGAAGCTTTCATTGTCCAGATCCCAGTAATACATGAGAAACTCAAGAAATCTCACCTGGGACCTCATCCCTTTGAGTGACCAAAATTTGTACAAGACACATCTTTTCAAGGCCATTAGGGCCCCCAAATATATTTCCACAACAACATCTACCTCCTCATGTTCCCTTTCCCTCCATTCTAGCACCATCCTTCTAGATAAAAATCAATTTTTGAGTTATGAACCATAGAAAACCTTGTTTACGAAATTGTACGTGGGTTGTATCACACATACTGTATTTTACACATTCATGTATAACCTCGTGTATACCCAAGCCAATGAATGGTAGCCCGCATACACCAAAATAGTTAATTTGTGCCCTAATTTACTAAAATTTCGAAACCTAATTTAAAAATCTAATCCAATATAAAGGAAGAGGAGGGGAAGAGGAATTACATGGTACAAATGGTCTCTATTTTCATCTCCCGACATTCCTGGAATCACCAGTTGAAGATCATAGTTAATTTGGTCCAATTTTCACTATTTGGGTAAAAAGTCAAAATGACATAGTAAATTTTGGTTTTGTTACTATTTATAACAGTTGTTACCCACTTTTCTATAGTTTCGAATCGTTCTTTCACCTAATGGACTAATACAACAGTGGATTGAGTTGGTTTTTGTAGTTTTCACCAGGGATTCTTGCATATTTTAGTGTTATGTTGACCGTTCGTAACTATGGGCAAGTATTTTCGCTACCCAGGATATAGGATAGGTATCCATTCCATCATGCACATTTGAATTGTCCTATAACTGTCACTCATATTCCTTAGGTACAAATCCATTTGTTGCAACACAGAACCTTCCACTACTATAAGATGTGTCGTTATCAAGTGGTAGAGACTTACCAAACATGGGTACCCTAGTTAGATCCTCTGCTCCATTTGGTACCCATGCCGAGATTGTTTTCATAGTACCGGGAGTCCCTTATGGCTAATACATGAATTTATGTTGAGCCTCATTTCTCACTTATAAACATGTTGACCTGTATTTAGAGGACTCCCAACCAAGTTTAATTTAATCTCTTTTCCGACTCATTTTCAAAAAGTGAAAATATTTTTGAGTGAACTTGTCTCTTTCACACTCGTAAATTGGATTTGAAAGGACGTCTATTTGGTACAAGTTTATCCCTTTTTCACACCAAGTAGATTAATACTATGAAAAAGGACTTTTTTTGGCATTAATATGTGATTTCATCTCATGCCCTTGCCTGCAGTATTGAGCCTATAGTCGGTTCTCGCTTTGCATTTATAACCATTTTCCTCAGCAGTTTTGAATCCTCAACCAAGAAAATCCTCGTTTATATCCTTTGCAATTTGACACCCTATACCTAGGAGGGAACATTCCCCTCAGTGTCCATCTCCCACATGCATCTCCTAGCATTGAGCACAGGTATGTTCCACTATTGGAACTAGTGTTCCTTACTTGTGGAACTCGTTTCCTCCTTTGTATCATAGTTCATTTGACTATGAAAAAACAATATGGGCAGGAAGGTAGTATTATATTATATTAGCAATAGTCGTGTCGCCTTTGAATAGAGAACAAATTCATTAAGTCCATTTTTCATCATAATTTTGGGTTTATCATGGCCCTAGGAAGATTAACTCGTTACAGAGAGTCTTCTCCCCCGACTAGTTACTCTTCTAGTCCCTATGGAGAACTTGATTGATGCCTCCTGCATCTCATGGTTTCATCATTGATTCTATGCTGCCAGAGTCTTCCATATGTCTCATGCTCTTGTTCAAAGGAAGTATATCAACCTGTGTCAGCAATTTCTCAGAACTCTTGACTTTTCATGTTGTCCATACCCTCAATTTGTCTCAAAATCACATGATGATGTAGTCCTATCATGCACCCTGGTCCTACTTTCATCATTGGTAGGTAACCTTGAATCCAGTAGTCAACATTTCATCATTGTTCGTTGACTATGTGGTTTCCCTTGTGTTCGATGACAAGACATATATTCACACATTGGGATTCATGCAGTGTCTTGGATTCCATAATCCTTATTGGTGGTTTCCTCTCCTTTGTTAGTAGTTTTTCTCATTGGTTTTTATTCAGAGGGTATTTTTTGTGTACTGCTTTCACTTGGCACACACGAAAGATGCACAGAGTTGCTGGTTTGTGAACATGTTCTTCTTTCGATTTCCTCCAAATCATGAAGATCCTACTTTGGACCTTGTGATGAATGATGAGATATGCCTTAATTCTCTCCTTTCAGCAGGTCTCCTTCCATTGAATTCATCTCATCTATTATGGAAACGATACCTAGAGTCCTATGAGTACCTTGAGGCTTGGAGTTATTAGTGGCAGGTTCTCTCTCCATCGACAGTTGGGAATACATCAATGTCTCTTGATCGATGGATTCTTCAAGTGGTCAACCTTGACTCCTTTATTCACGCTTGTAAGAATGTACTCGGTGGTTTGATACCTACTTTCATTATCGATAGGTTGTCTCTCATTTATTAATAGTATACCTCAATGATCAGTAATCAAACAATGTCTCATTATGTTTGACCTCAACTCCTTTATTCACATAATGTAGACTTGCACCTTTGGTAGATTGTGTAAAAGACTTGAAGACATAAATATGTGGATGCAACTTTCCTGAGCTGTTGCTTCCTTTTCATTGGACCAGTACCTATATGACTTCAGTTATCATGGGAGATCAGATTGTACTCCATTGTATACATGTATCTTCAGATTAATTTTGAGACTGGTTCTACTAGGCCTTGTTCGTCACTATGATAGCCTTTAGCATATAAACGCACTTGTATTTTCCTATTCATGGCCACATACAATTGTTTGGTATATTTCACATGGATCTACAGTGTAATTCAAATTGGAAGCCATGTATGAAAAGTTAGTATAGAATGTAATGAACAACTATTTCTTCCAACTAGTTCCCCATCACTCCACTTATGGGTTTTTATAATGTATTTTTGTCCATCGCATATTCTCCTCTGAACTCACACATTAGGGGGCATCTGTTATAGAAAGATTTGCCTCACACTATGAAATCTTGCACAAAGGGCCTTTTTCCATTTCCATATGCAGACTTTTCATCCCTTTTTGCAAATCCCAGAGACAAAAATACATTTTTTCCACATGTATGCACCTTGCCTACTATACATCATGTGTATATGTAGGTTGCACTGCTACATCCTATGTACATCGGTATTTGTGCCCCAAAATGAAATATATTGTTGGGTTTCCATGTCATGATAGGAGATCAATGATCCTTGGCCTTCCATATACTGGAAACGTTCTGACTCAACGCTTTAGTTCCATTTGAAGGCTATAAATGGGCCACTTCCAAGCTATGGAAAAGAGGAGAAGGAATTCAACTTTGAAAGAAAAGTTACTCTGGAGAAGTTATTCACTTCATATTGAATCTACATCTGTTTGTCCTTTAAGTCTAAACACAATGTTCATCCCCTAAGCTCTTCCCTTATTGATTGAGAACTTCATTGTCTCTCTTCTATGAGATTTCCTTTGGTGGAGGTTTGAAGTGGTGAAGGTCCAGCTGGAAGGAGCTTAGTTTCTCGGTTTTGAACCATGTCGACACGAAAGTCTGTAACTTTTTCACTTCTGATGATCATATATTAATAGAAATACTCTTTTCTCGTCCAATTGATATCTTGAAAATATTTGAATTATTATTCCATGGGCGTATTTGTTATGTATATTAATGGATGATTATATTGAATGTGCTAACATCATATATTGTCACCATATGCTTTCTTTGCTTGGTTGTTGAGAACTAGTTGCATGTATATTTCTTTGGGTCAAGATCTCAACGATGCACTTCATCGAATGTTTGGATGAGGTACGCCTTTTATCTTGTCTTTCTAGCATATTTTTTTATATAGCATACTTGAAAATAGAGTTGATTTCTACAGTCATTTCTGTATTTTGTGGTTTTCGCCTAGCCATAGAGAGATTTTCCTCATAACAATAGTAAATTGCTAGAAGACTGTTGTTATCCAATTGGAATAGATGGGTGGCCGATGATATATAGTTGTATCAGTTCTTAATTATTACGTAAACTATCACAACCATACATAAAAATTAATGCATAACCAATCCAGAGACTAAATCCATTCTGCAAAGTATATCATCATTCATAACCACATAAAGAGAAGTAAATAACATAAGACGTGATATCATCTCTAAATTTCTTCTTTATTCATCTCTGTCCTACTTGACTATTACATTCATGAGATTTTCATAGCCTCGATTCTCTCCTATGTGAATAATATCACACTCACATATGCATACATATATATTATTCTCTATATCTCTCTATCCAACTACATATTTATACCCCAAAATCTAGGGTTTCAATTTCTATTCTTATCTATCCCAAACTAACCCATTACAATGCATGGCATAGCCATGTTTAGTTAATTAGCTCTTTTCCCTCTTCTACTTCTTGTTATTTATACAACTTTTCTGTTGTCCTTCTATTTCTAGAAAGTCTAACTTTCATCATTTGCGCTTCCTTCTCTCCTTGCTTTATCCTTTTTGCTTTTCACTATCTCCATCCTTCGCATCCTTCTGCTCCCTTTCTATCTTTTGTGTGAATCTTTCCTTCTATGTGATTCCTTTCTTCTTCATGAATTCTTCCTTTTGGATGAATCCTTCTTACTTAGTGTTTTCTCAAATTGTATAAAAAACTTCCTATCCAACACATGGAAAGACATGACAAGATCTAGACCTAAACATGGAAAGGAAAGGCATGGAAAATCAAGACATGGAAAGACATGGAAAGACATGGAAAGGAAAGTTGAGAAAATACAAGGAAAGGCAAGGAAAGGAAAGACATGTAAATGCAAGGTATGGGAAGAAAATGCTATACATGGCAAGGCAAGGATAGACATGGAAAGGCAAGGAAAGGAAAGAAGAGACATGGAAAGTCAAGGTAAGGAAAGGCTAGACATGGCAAGGGAAAGAATGAGTAGAGATATAATATCTACAATAATTTTCATACATCCTTCACTTTAAGAATACAATCCTTCAAGATGGTTATAGCCCAATTTTACTAATATTGGGTATAATATTACCAATATTAATGTAGATCCAAATGATGGATTTAAGACAAAGTTTGGACATGTGTTTGGATTCCACATATTTGATTATCTTAGGTTCAAGTCCTTTGAGAGTCACATCATGATCATGTTGGTGCAAAGAGAGAATTTGTGCATAGTGTTTACTGAAGTAGTTACCCACCAAAATACACAACTAAATATCCAAATCGACATCTAATCCAACACCCATGATATAGACTTCGTATTGGAGGTTATATTCATTCTTAGAATGTTCCATTTTGTGCACCACATACTGACATTAAATATGTTTTTGTCTTGGGATGCTGATGAGGAAATGTTTAGAAGTATATATGGAGGTTGAAATGCTTAACCTATTTCATAACAATAATGTTTAGTGTACTTTGATATCAACGTAACAAAGACCCTTTGTTGTTTAATATGGGAATAAAACTTGGTAGTATCAAGTCTACCCAAACTAGTCATGAAAAAGAAGGAGACTAAGGGTTCTCCTATTTCTAATGGTGGAGTGGGATGGACCACATAGAAAGGAAATACATGGAAATGAGATGCGTGGAAAGGTAACTATAGGCAAGTAAATGGAAGGAATGACAAGACATGGCAATGAAATACAAGGAAAGACATGGAAAGACACAATACAAGGAAAGACAAGGCATGTCGAAACATGGAAAGGAAAGGAAGGACATGGAAATAAAGGCATGGAAAGGAATGGAAAGGAAAGGAATCAAAAGAAAAGGCATGGAAAGATAATCCAATGCAAGGAAAACAAAGACAAGTCATGGAAGGAAAATGCAAGGCAATGAAAGGTAAGGTAAAGCATGGAAATACATGGTGATGCACGGGCATCGCCATCAAAATGTTTGTGGAGGACAGTTGGGCACAGTAGCACGTATTTTGAAATATTTTGAATTCAAAAGTTGGCATATTAATGTAATGTCTGGGGAATATTTTGATTTGTGAACATATTTAATGATTGGAGGTTGAGTCATCGCATAAGATCAACGGGGGAATGCATTTTTCTTTAATGTCGAAGATTGCAGTACAAATATGGAGCTTTCGCTCTTATGTGTATGAATTGAATATTTATTATAATAAATGTTAAGTAGTTGAGAGATTTTATTTCGATAAGATAGCCTAGAGTAGTTGGAGGGAAGATATTGAAGAGCCCTCTTGTATCAAGCTTTGCGTTGTTTCCTAGTAGAGGTTGTCGTTGAAAGGTTGTTGAATCTGTTTTATAGGTTTCCATTGTAGCAGAGAGATGAGAGCTAATGAGAAGGGGTGTATGAATGTATTTAATTTCAATTGAATGAATATAATAGAGGAGCATTGTCCAAAATGTGTGGTGTTGATGCATCTATCTCAATGAGTGAATGGTATACTTTCTGTTTATTTTCAATTCTTTTTTATTTCTTGTTCTTGTATTTATGCATGTATTTACATGGCTAGATGTATGAATATGTGAGGTTTAAGTGAGTTTCAATTGTTTCTTTTCGTTGAGCGAGTGAAAGGAGTGCATAAAGTCCATAAGGTGTGTGTGAACGAGTCAGTCTCGACTTGAATCCTAGAAGAGGTAGCATGAAACTTATGTATGCAAGGAGTGCGTATGTGTCTAAAAGGAGTGTGTGATAGAGTCTCAAAATTGTAAGCTTAGAAAGAGTAGTGTGTCTCAGAGAAGAAATTGGAGAACAATCACAAAGTGTGTGAAAATCATCCACAAAGAGAAGTTTAGTGTGGAAGAGAACCTGTTGCAAGGCATCCATAGGCTAAAATTCCGACTAAGTGTTGAAGAAAACATTTTGAGGGATGAAGAAAGTCGAGGAAGACAAGCTCAGGAGGGAGAGAAACAATAAATCTTCAAGGGGGAGAATCCTTAAGGTTTCACAAAATCCAAGAACCAGATCTGTTTCGGAGGGAGGTGAGTTATTCCAGACCATAAGGTCTGGGAGAACTATGGGGAGGTTGGTTGTAAAGTATTTCGTAACTTCGGGGTTCAGGAAGTTTGGAGGTGTTGTAAGGGTAGATTCACGAACTCGTGAATTAATTACAATAATTGGCTATGTAGAGGACACGTGGTAGTAGATTGGGAAATCTAAAAATTCGGATTAGAGCACTTTGGGAAGAGATGAAAGTAGATCTCATGATATTTCTGAAGCCCGAATTCATGAAGGGTTGGACCACAATCATATCCTGAGGAAGGTCTAGCATGGAGTTAGTACATGCAAAATTGAGTGTTGTCAGGAGTGTCGAAGAGGGAAGGCGTGGATAATTAGACCCTATGGGTAACACAAAAGGGACTTGTGTGTTGAGCATTCAGGGTCTATTGAAGGCCCAAAGAGTAAATATGACTGAGGATGTAACACACCCACGGTGGGGACTCAAATTTTTAGTCTTCTTAGGAGAATCAATAACCTCATCTGGGGTCTCTATTCCATTCTTCTCTTCCAGATATTTCCAACCACGATCTCCATGCTCTAAAATGAGCTCAAAGATGGCATATATCCTTTCCCGAGTTCTTCAGGTTCTTTCATCCCCCTATAATTGTATATGATCATGGGCTATGACCAGAAGCCAAGGAAATAGGTACCAATACGACCACCACATGAATCCTCTGTAGTGACAAACCTCCAAAGTTGATGATCTGAGGCCGCATGTCCTTAGGGATTTTGACAACCCTGATTTACTTCAGGACTTCAACATTTAGGTGTTTCAAACATTCCTACACCTTTTTCCTCCGAAGTACTCCGTACCCAGAGTTACATATCGAGCCCCATTCGTCCCTCATGATCGACGATTATGATCTTCTTCGGGACTTCAGTGTTCAGGAGTTATGAGCACTCCAACTCTTTTTCCTCTGAAGTGCTCCATACCCAAAATTCCATATCAGGCGCTACACATACATCTAAATCAATGGTTCAAATCCACTTCAGGACTTCGACATTTGAGAGTTCCAAATGTTCACACCACCTTTTCTCCTAGATTATTTTCTTACGAAGTTAAGGATCGTGTGCCACGCATCCCTCTCATTCGACAGTGGGGATCCACTTCAGGTGTCCCTCTACTCCACGTTGCTTTCTCCCCACTTCTGAAGTACGTGATCTGCTGACGTGTGTTGTTGGGCCCGTGATATGGTTAATTTAATGATGATGATTAGATCCTTTTTGGCCAATATTGTATGTTCATTTTCCTATTTTGAAGAGTTTTTGTGTTAAAATTGTCGTGGTTCATACCAAGTATGTATGATTGTCTTTTTATGATGATTTTGATTATAATTCAACATGTTTTGATGATTCTAGGAAACTAATTTGTGTTATGTGTGTCATAGGGAAAAATCATAGGTCATTTTTCCATCCGGTACTCCATCCAAAACTCAGTCTGGTACTCCATCTGACACTCTGTCCTTCACTAAAACCATGGGCGATTTGGCAGTTATCATATCGACGATCAATGATGGGAAAATTAGGGGCATGGGTTTTTCTTATGTTCGTGGTTTCCATCTGCTAAGATTCTGACAACTTGGATTGGGTTGTTATGTTGGGAGATTATTGTCTCACCTTATTTCTAGAAGCCACCGACGGTTAAGATGCATTGAATGCGATTTTTTTTTTTTGAGGAGGTCGACCACTAAGCTCTATTTTGTTGTTTTCAAGACATTTTGTGTAAAACTGCGTTTTTAATTTTAATGTTGAAATAATGTTGCTTGAGCTCGTGATCATGATTTATTATTGAGGAGTAGCCATGACCTATTGGGGGGGCACTAGTAGTCTGGGTAAATATTTAGTCAATTAACTTGTGAATTTATATAGTGCAATCATCATTCCTTTTATTTCCTATACATGAGTTTTGTTATGTTTATTTACTGTGTAAATTACATGAGTTTTGTTATGTTTTATTTCCTATACATGAGTTTTGTTATGTTTATTTACTGTGTAAATTACTGTTCATAATTTAATTGCTTTAGTTCAGTTTTGCAGGTTATTATGGAGGCTAGTGTTAATATGCAATGACCTTTTAATTTATAGGAAACAAACTTGCAAGTTTCTAGATACTAACCCTTGTGTATAATTAGATGATAGCTAGATTTTCTTTATGCTGAAATAGAGTTTAAAAACAAAGTTAAAACAAACTAGTTGGTTTATGGTTTCTTTGGCAAGTTTCAGTGGATGGATAATTGTTAGTTTTATCTTTCATTTCTAGTTTGTTTATCTAGTTGTTAGATAGTTTGCTTATTTATTTTCTTGTCATATGCTGAAATAGAAATAGAGTTTGATTTATGTTTTATGAGCATTTCCTCTTTTGCAATTTGAATTGTTAAAATAGAATTAGTTTAGTTTACTCCATGCAATTTCCTTTTCTAGATCTAGGTTGCAATTTTAATTCAAAGTTGATTATTTAGTTTTCAGTTATGAACCTAAGTAGTATGAATTTTCTTAATTAGCATAAAATGCAATTTAATTAAATAGAATAGTGTTTTTGTATTATTGATGATTAATGCATAGATTGAATAATCACATGTATATGAAGGGTAGTTGATGTTGCTTCTATCATAGCTAAGTTCTCATTGGATTGTCTAATTCACACTTTTCACTTTGTTATCAAAGTCAGTATTGAGTTTATCCCTCTTGAGTTATCGTTAATTGTTAAATGCCATCATGATATTATCAGACACCGAAGACATAACCATCAACACTATATTTGAATTTTCTTGCTTTGGTATATTAGAGAATAGTTTTCTTGCTTTGGTAGATTAAATAATAGTTTCTTTTCGTAGATTAAAGAATAGTTGTTGATTAATTTTATTGTCATGATGCTTTGAATTTAGTAGGTTAAGATTTCCTTTTATAAATTAGAAGTAATTGTGAAGTTTAATTTAAGGATAGAGTTCACTTGCTTATTATCTTGATTAGTTGCTTGTTGAGTAATCTTGACTAGTTTACTTCTTGTAGAAGTTATCATAGGCCAGTTAGTTGATTGCTTGCTTGTTACTTTCTTCTATATGGTAGTTGCTTGTGTTTTTACTTGTTCTGATAGGGTAGTTGATTTCTTGTTCATTTTCTTTAATAAGATAGTTTCTTATTGAATTTGACTAGGTTAATTAAAGTAGTTTGTTGTTGTTATTATTCATTAGGTAGATTAAATAAATAGTTTTCTTTTGCTTACTGTCATGATTGAGTTAATTTTCTTTAGGTAAGGTTTTCATTTTCTTTCTTAGGACTATCCATCGAGGCTTTGTTCAAAATTTATTTAGGATAACTGGTTTAAGATTATTAATAGGGTTTGATCATTAATAGTCTTTTCTTAAGTAGATTATCCCTTAGATAGCCCATTTCCTTAGTTAGACTATACTACCTCTGCCTTTCTGCCTTGGCACATATAGTGCTACAACTCTAAGTTTACTTACCCTGGGTTGACAATTTAATTGAGGGTTTTTAGTGTATTTTAGTGCATATAGAACACCCATCATTTTTGGCGTCATTTCCGGGGAGTTGTCTGAATGTAGGAAATAGTTAGGAAATAGATCAATTCTAAGCCTTAGCATTAGATTGGTAGTGGGAGAACTTTAAGACGAGAGGTAAGAAACTGCGCATCTGCTATAGCAGGCTCCCCCAAACCCAATGGTAGTTTTTACTTTTTGTTTTCTTTTTTGTTTGCTTTCATGAATAGACCTAGAGATCCAAAAGGTGGATACATTAAATCTAAATCATACCTTTCAACCAAGGTTCCTTATTATCTTTTTGGGGGAAGGAACGTTCCACTCATAAATTCTGCATATCGGTACCGAAAAAAAGGAACTAGATCAACCCAAAGAGATAAAGTAGTCTCTGAAGAGACTAAGACAGGGAGAACTATAGAACAAAACATTGAAGCATCACTAATAGTGGAACAAGAGGTAAGACCATTGGAGCCTTTCATAGAACCAAACAATATAGCCTTTGCTTTTACACCACCACAAGGAGATCCTAACTTTGAAGACATCATATACCTTGAATAGGTGAACATCGGTTTTGGTAGTTCAACCAACGTAACTATCTCTCAAATTGACACAGAAACTTTGGCACCAATAATCTCAACCGGCTCGAGTAGAGTCCTAGACATGAAATCAGTAGGAAGAACTTTCCATCCAAGGGAAACCTTGTTCTCTTCAAAGATAAAACCACCTAGGTACTCTCTTTTTGGAAACCAAACTAGTATAGAAGATGAGGGGGATCACAACAATGTAATACACGGGGAGGAATAAGAAGCTCAAAACCAAACCGAAACTACCTTTGGGTTTCCAATTTTGGACACCACCCCAAATGTCAATATGAAAAATATTCCCCTCTCAACATTGCCCACCTTTTATGGTAAAAGCAATGACTATCCAGATACCTTCCTATTTGAATTTGACATCTTGTGTAGGAGCTACAACTACTTACAAGATGCCCAGAAACTAAAACTCTTTTCTTCCACCCTCAAGGAATTTGCATTAATATGGCTCATGGGGTTGGGAGAATCCATTATTAGGTCTTGGGAAGCCACAAAAGATATATTTATTAAGAAGTACCAAGACTATTTCAAGACCAAAGAGTCTCGCAATGACATATTTAAAATCCAACAATTAGAAGATGAGAATCTTGAGGACTGTATGGAACAATTTTCATACATCTCTCAGAAGTCAAAATACCATGACCTCCTAGAGGATGCAGTTAGGGATCTTTTCCTTAAGGGAATTTCAGAAGAATACCTAGAGATGCTTAACCTGATGGAATCATGTGACATATCTCATAAACCATTTTCTGAAATATGTGAAATGTGTAAGAATTACTTAAACACTTAAAACCAATTAGTTCAGGTGGTATCACAAGAGCAGATATAGGGAACCTTTTAGAAAAATTCAAGACATATATCTTAAGCACAATAGGTTCCCAGTTGGACACCCTAAATATTAAGAAGAAACAAGTGGAGGAAAATGCATCAATGAACATATATTTCCCAAGATGTAAGAAGAAGCATTCCTCAAGGGAATGCCCATTAGATAACAATTCAATTTGTGGCTTCTTCACAAAATACCATTCAAGTAAAAAATGTCCATCATTGCCTGGTTTCTTAGCCATCTATAGGACTAGGGATCCTGGGGAATCCTCTTATTCACCAAGGAGGCCATGGAAGCCTAGGAACTAGCCTACATACCCGGATCTACAACCCCAAGTTCCACTCTATTATCAACAACAACAGTGGAACTCACCAAGTTGGAAAAACTGGTCTGCATAGTACCAAAATCCTTGGCCTCAAGGATGGAGAGGAGGACATAACCAAGGGAACCTTCAAGCTCCACATGTCCCTATGTCCAGCCATCCATATCCTAAGTTTCCACCGAACAGTCTGCAACTTCTGCCAGGTTTTGTTTCACCACCTTTACCTCCTATTACACGACAACAACTGCTACAATATTAGAATGCAAGCTCCCCGATACCAACATTATTACCAATAAAACTAGTTTCCAATCCCAATAATATACCCACTCAACCTCTTCACAATTTTGATATGAAGGCCTTCCCAACATATGTTATTACTCATGTTCCATTATAGGAGATTCAACTGAGGCCAGGAAAAGTTTTGGATAGGAAGAGACCTTCAATAGTCATCCAAGAAGAAGAGGAAGAAGAAACCACCAAAAAACCCATGGATGACACTAGGTGGGAATATTTTATTATTCCTAAAGACCAAGAACCCAAGCTTCATTGAAATGAACCTTCACAAATTACAAAGGCCCCTCCGTATCCATAAATATTAGTAATCGAGAAACCTACCACCTGACCAAAATTTGACATCTTGAATCAATTGAAGAATATTTGTCTCAAGATTACCTTGCTACAAGACATTAAGGACATTCCAATCTACAGTAAGGTAGTCAAAGAATTGTGTATTAAGAAGCCAGGTAGGAAGCAAAAGGACCATCCCATAATACATTTTATAGGACAACTTTCTGAGTACATATTAGAGCAGCCCAAGGTAGAAAAATATGGGAACCAAACAAATTGTTGGAGTTACTTCACACACACCTAGGATTTATTTTTCCTAAGGTTTTTCCTTGTTTGTCAGTCATAATTATTCATTATCCAGTCTCCTATATTTTAGGGGAGAATATTCCACCCAGAGAATATTTTCTTTTAGTTGACATTTTAGTTTGACAAGTTGATTTGAGTTTAGATGTTGCATTGGTTTTATCACCATGCAACATTGGGATCATCACCATGTTAATTCGACCTTGTATTGGGATCATCAAAAAACTGGCGCATTAGCCTTGATTCCTTGAGTTAACTCCTCACTACTATTTTTTCAGTTAGTTAACTGAAGCCTAGTTGACTAGTTAACTCAACTAGGTGGCAGTTCACTCCTGTAAATGCTTGAGAGACTAGACTAGGTGGAAGTTCACTCCCTTAAATGCTGGTGTATGTCTAGATCACTCTATACCATTACTATGGCTCATTAGTTACTCATGTATCCTGTATCTATTGTAAATTATTCACTCTTTGTGTGTGGAATACGGTTAATAAGAATTTTTCCATTATTTCTCTCTTGCTTCTTCTTTCTCCATTTCTCTCTGCAAATGTGTGTATTATTGTTTAGCTAGATCTATTCTATGTAGGTTCAACACATTTACATGGTATCAGAGCTGAGGGACTGCTAATCAAAAGATACACCAAATTATTTTTTGCAAGTACTGAAGATTGAAGAACACATAAAGATGGAATCTATGTTTTACTCACCAACAATTCTTCTCATGCCTCGTAACTATTTGGAATGGAAGACAAAAATTATTCTTATGCTCAGATGCAAAGGCTTGTACCAAATAACTATGGCAATGGAAGTAGATCCTGATTCTGTCGATGAGAAAAGTGACTTTTTGAATAGACAAGATATGGCCATAGGATGTATCCTCTATTTTATTTCTCTAGAAATTCTCCATAAAGTATATGATGACTCACAAGAATTCACTCCAAATGATTTATGGATAATATTGGAGGTTTTATTTTGGAATAAGGAAGAATGCATGCAAAATGTTAACAAGATAGAGAATGTAGAAAAACCACTGAAAGATAAATCATATCAGTTTGAAGATCCTTTTACACAAGTATCTACAAAAATTTGTATTCCATTAATTGAATATGATGTCTACTCCATTTCAGATTTTTTTTCTAAAATTCATGTGGAATATATATGGCATGCATCTCAGGAATCACATGCAGACACTTTTCTATGCGCAATGCATGCATCTCAGGAGACAAAAAGGGAGCCACGCACATCAGAATCCATTATGATATTTTATGAGCATAATTTACATAAAAAAATTGGATATTTGAATTCCTCTCAGGAAAATATCCAATTGAAAAAAAGAAATCATCTGAAATGGAGTCCGAAAAGTGAAGTTATGATCATTTCAAAATCAACAAAAATTTAGCGTTTTTCCGGAAATGGCCGCACAATTTTCAAAGTTTTATCCAAAATT
>JZKD02S2060501.1:0-16332 GCA_000966675.3 Picea glauca | reverse complement strand
AGTTAAGCCACTAGTTTCTTAAGCTGGGGGCTAAGTACCAACCATGCGAATTCATGGATAATGCATTGGGAAGTGCAAGCATAGTTTCCTCTAGTTCAAGCTTGTGTAAAAATGAAACCAGGTCCAAGCATAAGTTTTGTTTAGATTTTAAGCTTGTGTAAAAATTAAAATCTATCCAAAGCATAGTTTTGTTTTATAGTTTCCTCTGGTTCAAGCCTGTAAAAATGAAACCAGGTCCAAGCATAATTTTTGTTTAGATTTTAAGCTTGTGTAAATATTAAAATATATCCCAAGCATAATTTTGTTTTGTTTTAAAAGCTTGCGTAAAAATGAAAACAATCCCAAGCTTAGTATTTGTTCTTTCTCATGCTTGTAAATACATGAGAATAAGTTGCCAAGCTTAGTCATTGTTCTTTATCATGCTCGTAAATCAATGAGAATGTAACCGAGTATACTTTTATCACTTTTTTGGACTCGTAAAGGTTATACGAAAAAGGAACCCCCCGGAGTTCTCTTTAAGCTCTTTTCATACTCTCTAAACATGAAAAGATTGTCGAGCAACCTTGTTCTTTTCACGCTCGTTAAAGTATTTGAAGAAAAAGTCTATTGAGTGATAGTTTATCTCTTTTTCGGTCTCGTCAAACTACTTTACGAAAAAGGAACTAAGAGAGTTCTCTTTAAGTGTTTTTCAGACTCTCTAAACGTGAAAAAACCATGAGTTTTCTTTCTTTGGACTCGTTAAATAAACATCGAAAGACCCGCAATGGGACCGAACCACTCCTTCCTAGGGTTCGTTAAACATACTCCAGGGGGCTTGTCTGAAGGATGAGCTTACATTACAAGCATATGTTATCCTCCTCAAGCTTGTGTAAAAATAAAGAGGTACTCACCATAAATGGTGGGGGAAAAATTGGGAAAGAATTGTGTCTAAACCTATATTCTGTGGAAGAGTCACTTTTGAACATGACACCCTTTCACTTGCCTTATGTCTAGGTTGGAAAATCCACTTGTCTCCTGATCATACTCCTATAAGATTACAAATTGGTCTGTGATCCTTGTTGTTGAGTTAGTATTTCCAAGACAGTTGTCGTGTCGTCAATATGTTCAAAGAGAATTTCAACCCAAAAAGCCTTCTATTATGTCGACCATTTCTGCAGTATTTAAGCCTTCTATTGCGTCGGCCATAACTGAGTCAGTCCTCAATGACTTGTTACTTTGATCTACATCAAATCTTGTTACTTGTTTCGTGTCATTGATGTGGGATACATTAGGCCCTCCTGTGACAAGTCTTTTCCTGTTGACTTCAACTCATTATCCAAGAATTAGACTTAGAAACCAATTGGTACCTTGGAACTTGCATGCCTCAATGGCAAGTTTCCTCGCTTTCGACAGTGGGTTTTCATTATACCCCTGATCGAGAGATTCTGCCGAGTGTTTGACTTCAACTCATTAATTCACATTCGTTGGATTGTACTAGTGTACCTTGGGAGTCATTGACATTAATGGTGATTTCCCTCGCACTTGTTAACGGTATACACTAATGACCGGTAATCAAGTGGTTTCTACCATGTTCGACTTCAACACATGTATTTGCACAGTTAGATTCGTACTATAGAGTGATAGAGATGAAGACCCTGGATATTTTTCTAACAGATCTAGGTTGCGTTGGAGTATATTCAGTGTACTATTGCATAGATCCACATGGTATGTCTGGTGGCTATGATCAAATTTGAGTCATATTGGCATGGATCCACAGTGTATGTTTGGTGACCATGACCTGTCTTACTTGACATTGATCTTCGCATGTAGGAATTTGTGCTTTGAGTCATTTGTATTCTGAGTATGGGAATTCCTACCTCAGTGATGATATATTATTGTACTGTATTTCCTTGTTTGTTGGCAAGTTTCCGACCGACTGTTTCTTGTTCCCTACACACACTTGACAAAGTATTTCAGCTATCACTTAGTTCTAACTTCATACTTTGGGGGGCTCTCTGTTACACATTATTTTCATCATCCCTATGACTGTTAATGATGTAAACCTATCTGTTGACTTCAGAGGGGTCAGTGGCCTGAGTTCCTAAAGAGAGAAGGGAGAAGAACTTTTTCTGAGAAAAGAAGTTGCATTTTCCTGTGTAAAAACCTTATAAAAAAGGAACTTCGCAGGCTACCTATGTATTAGGGTGCGAGAATGCCTGATTCTCACAGGCTGCATCATAGCTAGGGTGTGAACAGTTCACAGGTTGCACTATAATCAAGGTGTGAGAATGCTTACACGTGGGAAAAACGAGCGTTTTCTCGAATCTTCTAGAAGGAGAAACTTCCATGGTGAGGTGGCATCCGAATGGTTTGGATCTTACTTGCTTTCATGATTTAGTGGGATCATCCTAACCTCCTAACCTTATCCTCTTCAACTTATAAAAGGAGAGGAGCTCTCATGGAGAAGGGGTTCTTGAGCTTGTTAGCTTTGGTTGGCTTGGAATTATTAGCTTAGTTGGAGTGGCTTTGAGATTNTGTCTCCTGATCATACTCCTATAATATTACAAATTGGTCTGTGATCCTTGTTGTTGAGTCAGTATTTCCAAGACAGTTGTCGTGTCGTCAATATGTTCAAAGAGAATTTCAACCCGGAAATCCTTCTATTATGTCGGCCATTTCTGCAGTATTTAAGCCTTCTATTGCGTCGGCCATAACTGAGTCAGTCCTCAATCACTTGTTACTTTGATCTACATCAAATCTTGTTACTTGTTTCATTTCATTGATGTGGGATACATTAAGGCCCTCCTGTGACAAGTCTTTTCCTGTCGACTTCAACTCATTATCCAAGAATTAGACTTAGAAACCAATTGGTACCTTGGAACTTGCATGCCTCAATGGCAGGTTTCCTCGCTTTCGACAGTGGGTTTTCATTATTGACCCCTGATCGAGAGATTCTGCTGAGTGTTTGACTTCAACTCGTTAATTCACATTCGTTGGATTGTACTAGTGTACCTTGGGAGTCATTGACATTAATGGTGATTTCCCTCGCACTTGTTAATGGTATACACTAATGACCAGTAATCAAGTGGTTTCTACCATGTTCGACTTCAACACATGTATTTGCATGGTTAGATTCGTACTATAGAGTGATAGAGATGAAGACCCTGGATATTTTTCTAACAGATCTAGGTTGCGTTGGAGTATATTCAGTGTACTGTTGCATAGATCCACATGGTATGTCTAGTGGCTATGATCATATTTGAGTCATATTGGCATGGATCCACAGTGTATGTTTGGTGACCATGACCTGTCTTACTTGACATTGATCTTCACATGTCAGAATTTGTGCTTTGAGTCATTTGTATTCTGAGTATGGGAATTCCTACCTCAGTGATGATATATTATTGTACTGTATTTCCTTGTTTTTTGGCAGGTTTCCGACCGACTGTTTCTTGTTCCCTACACACACTTGACAAAGTATTTCAGCTATCACTCAGTTCTAACTTCATACTTTGGGGGGCTCTCTGTTACACATTATTTTCATCATCCCTATGACTGTTAATTATGTAAACCTATCTGTTGACTTCAGAGGGGTCAGTGGCCTGAGTTCCTGAAGAGAGAAGGGAGAAGAACTTTTCCTGAGAAAAGAAGTTGCATTTTCCTGTGTAAAAACCTTATAAAAAAGGAACTTCGCAGGCTACCTATGTATTAGGGTGAAAGAATGCCTGATTCTCACAGGCTACATCATAGCTAGGGTGTGAACAGTTCACAGGTTGCACAATAATCAGGGTGTGAGAATGCTTACACGTGGGAAAAACGAGCGTTTTCTCGAATCTTCTAGAAGGAGAAACTTCCATGGTGAGGTGGCATCCGAATGGTTTGGATATTACTTGCTTTCATGATTTAGTGGGATCATCCTAACCTCCTCACCTTATCCTCTTCAACTTATAAAAGGAGAGGAGCTCTCATGGACAAGGGGTTCTTGAGCTTGTTAGCTTTGGTTGGCTTGGAATTATTAGCTTAGTTGGAGTGGCTTTGAGATTTTCTTTGTCAAGATAGATTGTGAATATCATCAGATCTATGCTCTCAGAATTCTTGGAGTGAAAGTGTGTGGGGAATGACGGACAGTTGGAAGGGACCTTACGACATCAAGGCCATGGTTGTAATCTCTCTTTCACATTTAATATGATACAGTAATATGATTCTTTCCGATAAAGCTTGTTGTGTTTTATTGTATGATTCCTTGATCACCTACATAGGTTTATATTGAGTTTATGCTATTACCATCAATTTGGTTGGTTGCATTATTTTGCAGGATCATCATTGTATGAGCGTTGGAACGGAGCTAGCATGGAAATGGCGAGAGGAAGTGACATTTAAATGGTATGTCACCCATCCCTCTTTAGTTAGTAAATTCAATATTTAAAACTTAAGGAAAGTGTCATGTTCTATCCTATTTTTTTCTAGATCCAGGTGGATCTAGGGAGATCAGTTAGTGTCCACACCTACCGATTAGTCCGATAACATAAGATTTTTGAATGTTTGGGAGGACTTCGTCATCAATTTTCCTTGTTTCAAGATCACTATCTGGGTTATATTCAAGGGGTTATTCTTTCTTCATTTTCCTGAAGACTTCTTCCCAGCGAGGAAATGCCATCTTGGCTCCAATGCTTGTATTTCCAAAAGTTGGGGGCTGGACAAAGGGCTCCTTGGTGATTCTCTTAATGAAAGGCATTGGCTTGGGAGTGAATTGTAATTTTCTTGCAACTGGTGGGGAAGAGACTTCTCCTAATTTTGATTCTTGTAGCTTAGGGGTTCTCGAGGATTTCCTGGTGGAAAGCTTCTTCGAAGACATTGTTCCTGCAATTTAAAATTCCATTTGAACATGCATATAGATAATTGTTGGGTGCGGACATGTAACAATGAAATGCATGAAAACCATTAGCAAATACATACCTATAATGCTTGCTATGACAATTGCTTAAAACTCACTGAAATTTGGGTGTTTTCTTCTGGGTTGTTGGATTCACTCTTCTGTTTGTTCTGAATTTATCGCTTCGTCAAAAGGGGCCATGGACAATGAATCGAAAAATATATAACTAGAGAGGTACTACCAGTCATATCGATCAGTTAATATGAGTAATAAATGTAAATTCAAAATAAATTACCCTCTAATTTCTGCAAATAAACCTTAACTAGTTGACAGCAGAGGCACGTGGGAAGATACATTGTATCGGTGGGTTTAATTGATCCTTTTGATTTGTAAATGAATTAGTAACTAATGCATGATATAAGAATTAACTACCATCTTTGAATGTGGCGTGTCTGACACATAAGGAGGTAAAACATCGCGTCGGGTCACATCACTTTGGCATAGGGATTGGGGATCGATTGTTTACTCCTTACCTCTACGTAGTATTCATTATTGCATGTTTTCCTACCAAAACTGAATGGATCGGCCTTCGGAGAAATCCTTCCTGAGGTTGTTCGTGGGAAAGGAATTCTTTGATCGGTCGACATCGATGAAGGTCGATACTCGACTACTTTGACTTTCCAAATGATTTTCACCACCTTTATCTTTCGCCGATGCTGAATTTCTCAAGCTTTTATCGAAGAAACTCTGGGTCATCAATTCGTGTAGACACTCGATGAACAAGATTGAGTGGTACCCAAAAAAGAAAATGTTCATAGATTTTTTAGGGTGTGTTGAGTGCTCAACAGAAGGATGAACACCCACAATCAGTTAGTTGGCTACCACCTGTAATAGATAAGTAATCACATATCTTGTGTATTTAAGTGGTAACATTGAATTAAAGTTGGATATCCTATGATTGTTGCAAGGATGGATATGTTTTCTTAATGATTTATATTGTATCCCTTCAATTATGCATAATTGTGTATTTAATAAAATAACAAATTCTTTGGCCTATACACGTAAATTCCTGAGGCCTGTGGTGGCTCAAGTTAAAATAAATGAACTATGAGTTTGTCGACCTTGGGCATAGTTTCACGTGTGCATGTCGACACTCTCAATCGTTCTAAGTCTCCTGGAGGAAGGATTTTGTTAAGATTAGGAGAGGTAGTGCACATATGCACAAGCTCTCTACGAGGCAGGAAAAGATCGAGAACCTATTAAGTTCTAGAGTTGATGGATGAGCACAATGGGTGCACAAAAGAATTCTTCCAAGTGTTAAGTTCAAGAGAAAGAGCGCAAAACTATTAAGTTTTTCAGAGCTAGCAATGCTTAGGAAGAATAGAAAAATTGAAGTATCAAAAGGGAAGGTTCCTTTGTTTGGAAGACGAACAAATGAGATCTGTTCGGGAAGAGGCAAGGTATATTGTGACCGTTGGATATGAGAGGGAGCACGAGAGTTAACCCCTTGAGTCCTTTAGACTTCATGAGTTCGGTGAATTGAGCAATTTCATTGTAAGGGAGGTAAAATCCCCGAAGTCCCAAAGTCCTGAAGTTAATCTATTCCTTATATCTGAGGATGCCCAGGAGCCATCCTGACCATTAGATATATGAGGTAGTCAGTCTGACCTTGATTGCTTCGAGAGAATAGAATCATAGTAATGCCAAACATATGAAATAACGAAGTAGCGAAGTAATGTCGACCGTGGATCTATGGATCCTTCAATCAAGGGAATGTGGGTATTACGTCAAGAGTACATGGGGACCCATGTGTCAAGTGATGATGATGTCAGGTGTCTCGCTTGGAGTGGCACACACTGGGGTATTAAGAGGCGATTATCCATGAGTTCCTTTGGAAATACACGGAGTGATGGATTCCATCTATACCATCGATCCGAGAGAGAGGATACGTGGTGTAAATCCGTCGACTTCAAGTAAAATTAATCTTGGATAAAATGTGTGTGGAGAGGTTGAACCTCCTGAAGCCCGAAGAGACGAAGTATTTGTAGTTGTCGATTTGTGGGAGACATGCATCAACAGATCATCGAATTGAGGTGAAGTCACTCCGAGAGAAAAGGGGATGTGTTGAACAAGAACTCCCGAAGGTCGGAGAGTCATATTTCATCTAATTCGTCAGTCTTTTGAGCACATGTGTCATCAGATCTTCCATTTTGAGATATAACCACTTCGGAGGAAAGTGGGGTCACGAGAGTTGAGAACTTCCGAAGTAAATCATGACCATCGATTTGAGAGAGACACACGTCAAAATATCGTCGAATTTGGGTGAAATAAATCTAGGATAAAGAGAGTGGGGAGAGGTTGAAACTCTCAAATCTTGAAGAGTCTAAGTAATTTATATTTTTTGATATGTAGGAGACATGTGACGGTTGTTCTACATGCACTAAAAAACACTAAAAACACTTAATTAAATTTTCAAACCGGGGTAAGTAAAATTAGAGTTGTAACACTATATGTGCTAAGGCAGAAAGGCTAGAGGTATTATAGTATAACTAAGGAAATGGGTTATCTAAGGGATAATCTTCTTAAGCAAAGACTATTAATGAACGAACCCTATTAAGAAGCTTAAATTATTTATCCTAAGTAAATTTTGAACGAAGGATTGATGTATATTCCTAAGAAAGCAAATCAGAACCTTACATAAAGAAAATTAACTCAATCATGAAAATAAGAAAAAACAAACTATCTATTTAATCTACCTAATGAGAAATAACAACACCAACACAATAAACAAGCAAGCAATTACATTATCAAAGAAAGTAACGATCAAGCAAATACCCTATGAAAGAAAGTAAACAAGCAAGCAACTACCCTATCAAAAAAAGTAACAAGCAAGAAATGAAGTAAATGACCTATGATAACTTCTACAAAAAGTAAACTATTCAAGATTACTCAACAAAAAACTAATCAAGCTAATAAGCAAGTGAACTCTATTCTTAGATTAAACTTCACAATTACTTCTAATTTATAAAATGAAATCTTTACCTACTAAATTCAAAGCATCATGACAATAAAAGTAATCAACAACTATTCTTTAATCTATGAAAAGAAACTATTCTTTAATCTACCAAAGCAAGAAAACTATTCTCTAGTCTACCAAAGTAGGAAAATTCAAATATAGTGTTGACGGTTATTTCTTCGGTGTCTTATAATATCACGATGGAATTTAACAATTAACGATAACTCAAGAGGGATAAACTCAATATTGACTTCGATAGAAAAGTGAAAAGTGTGAATTAGACAATCCAATGAGAACTTAGACATGATATAAGCAACATCAACTACCCTGCATATCCATGTGATTATTCAATCTATGCATTAATCATCAACAATACAAAAACATTATTCTATTTAATTCAATTGCATTCTATGCTAATTAAGCAGATTCATACTACTTATATTCATAACTGAAAACTAAATAATCAACTTCGAATTAAAATTACAACCTTGATCTAGAAAAGGAAATTGCATGGAGTAAACTAAACTAATTCTATTTTAACAATTCAAATTGAAAAAGAGGAAGTGCTCATAAAACATAAATCAAATTCTATTTATATTTCAGCATATGTCAAGAAAAGAAATAATAAAACTATCTAACAACTAGATAACAAAACTAAATAGCAATTAGATAAACAAACTAGAAATGAAAGCTAAAAATAACAACTATCCATCCACCGAAACTTGCCAAAGAAACCATAAACCAACTACTCTATTTTAACTCAGTTTTAAAAATCTATTTTAGCATAAAGAAAATCTAGCTATCATCTAATTACAAACAAGGGTTAGTATCTAAAAACTTTCAAGTTTGTTTCCTATCAATTAAAAGGTCATTGCATATTAACATTATCTTCCATAATAACCTGCAAAACTAAACTAAAGCAATTAAATTATGAACAATAATTTACATAGTAAATAAACATAACAAAACTCATGTATAGGAAATAAAAGGAATGATGATTGCACTATATAAATTCACAATCTAATTGACTAAATATTCACCTAGACTACTGGTGTCCCCCCCCAACAGGTCGTGGCTACTCCTCAATGATGAATCTTGAGCTCAAGAAACATGATTTCAACATTAAATTTAAAAATGTTGTTTTACACAAAATGTCTTAAAAACAACAAAATAGAGCTTAGCTATCCTCTTTCTCTTCTTACTATTTTTCTGACCACTAACATGGTATTTATAGAGTTTACAAGCTGAGAGGTCGACCACTAAAGGGTTTGACCTCCTCTAAAAACAATAAATCACATTGAATGCGTCTTAATCATTGGTGGCTTCTAGAAACAAGGTGTTACACATTATTTTTGTCATCCCTATGATCGTTAATGATGTAAACCTATATGTTTCCTTCAGAGGGGTCAGTAGCTTGAATTCCTAAAGAAATAAGGGAGAAGAACTTTTCCTGAGAGAATAAATTGTATTTTCCTATGTAAAAACCCTATTTTGGAGGATTTCCGCAGGCTGCAGAAATGTTTGATTTCCGCACCTTTCTCTATAGCTAGGGTGTGGAGTTTCCACAGGATGCACTATAGCTAGGGTGCGGTGGCCTCCGTACATGGGAAAAAATGAGAATTTTCTCGATGCTTATAGAAGGAGAAGCTTCTATGGTGAGGTTCCCTGCGAATGGTTTGGATCTTACTTGCTTTCATGATTTAGTGGGATCATCCTAACCTCTTCACCTTATCCTCTTCATCTTATAAAAGGAGAGGAGTTCTCATGGAGAAATTTAGTTGGTTTTGGAGCTTGATTGAGTTGAATTTGGCTTTAGATTGTTATCCTAGTTAGATTTGCTTTGAGCTTTGCTTTGTCAAGATAGATTGTGAGTAGCTATCAAATCCATGGTCTCAGAATCCTTGGAGCAATAAGTGTGTGGGAAGAAAGGAACCGTTAGAAGGAACCTGACAACATCAAGGCATCTGGTTGTATCTTTCTTCCACATTATATAATACAGTGGCATGTTTCTTTCCCATAAAATCATTCTCATTTTATTACATGACACCTTGATCACATCTTTAAGTTTTCATTGAATATATTATTGTTTCTTTCACTTTGGACGGCTTGTGTTTCATTGTTGGATCAATAGCACGAGAGTACCAGAGCAAACAAGGGACAACAAAGATATAAGGAAGCGAGATTCAAAGGTATGCCATTGATTCCTTCTTTGATAGTAAATTCGATGATTGTAACTTAGGGAAAGCATCATGTCCTATCTTGTTTTGTTCTAGATCCAGGTGGATCTAGGGGGATTGATTTGTGTCTGCACTTAACAATTAGCCGGATAACAAAATTGGCGACTTCATTGGGGAAACATATTTTTTTCCTAGTTTGTCTTGCTTTCTTGTTTTGATTTCTTGGATTATGTTTTATGAGTCACTGGGAGATCCATCTTGACTCTCTGACTATCAAACCACACTGGAAAAACCTTCATACTTTTCATTTTTTCCATTTTTTTTATTTGATTTCCACACCCTACTTTGAGGGATAGTGCGGTGATATAAGATTTTTGCACCCTACCTTTTTGACATAGTGCGGTGTTTTCGCATTGTATTGGTTCCCTAGCCTATAGAAATCAGGGATTTTCACATGTGTTAGTCTAGAGCCTGTGGAAATTGTGAAAAAAATGATTTTTGATGGTTTTTTCCTTACCCAGACCTTGGATTTGGTTTTGGGGTGAATTTTTGGGTTTGATTGTGATCTGTTTACAGTCTCCTTGACAACTTTGAAACTTCTTTTAGCCATATTTGCTTTGTTTTCTTTTGAAATATTTGGTCTCTTGCTTTGAGTGTCTTTTAGTTACAAAACATTGTCTTTTCTTTAGAATTTTTTTGTGAAAGAACTTCTTTTTCTTTTATTGAATAGTTTGTTTTAAAAGAGAAAATTGTTTGGGTTGTTTTGTTTCATGTCAATTTGCTATTGTTTTTAGCTATCTTTGAAACAAAAAGTTTTAATTTCTTTCTTTATATTAGATTGGGGGCATCCTTGCATTTGAAGTAGCAAAATTGCATGATTCTTGGAATTTTTTGGGGTGTCCATGAATTGTGTATTGGTGTATAGTCTCTTTGTATCATTTTTTGAAGACATTGATATTTATGAGTTTTAAAATTTTCAGACATTGTGCATATGGGAATGATAAATGTTTTCTCCTTCTCGTAGCATAGCTTTCATCGAAATGAAAAGATTGCATCTTTATCTCTTTTCATAACTTTCGAGTCGGTCAAAACACCATATTGTCCATGTCATTTTCCTCTTGAGTAACAATAACCATAAAATAAAGCTCTTATAATAATTGATTAGACATTTTTATATTTTCTGGTAGGAAACCTACATTATATTAGTTGTAGGGCTTTGGAATAGGTGTGAAAGATAACTTTCCAAAGCTGCAAACAAACATAGAATATTGAGTTAGGGAGAAGTGAAATCCACTTATTACATTTTTTCCTGGGAAGCCCTTCTAACACAAGGGTCAATCACAAGGTCGCATTGAGACTAGCAGAGTTACTCACCCTGCTTTGTTGGTCTTGGTGTAGAGATTGCGCATATTATGGGGGCCTCTTGAAGGTATACCCACAATGATGAGTAGAATCCTTTCAAGTTGATTTTAGGCAAGATAACCTGCCTTTGCATGTGGATCGGACTGTTGACTATTTCCCCAGGCATCACTGTAGTAATTGGTAATCTTTGTGGTCTTTCTCTTTAGTTTCTTACACAAGGTCACTGTGGAGGAGCAAGTCTTCACTGTACCTGGAATCGACGTTGGCCAAACTCACTCAGGCTCCTTGGAGGGTATACCCATGATTAGGTGTGGGAGCTTGCACCAAGTCATAATTCTATTAAGAAGGTTGTCAACATAAATTTTCCACCCGCTCTATATCATCCCTTTCTTACTTTAATCCTGCGACATTAGATTTCATCACCAACTAGTGAGTTCATTGTGAGAAATTTTTGTTTGCTTGCTTGCTTACTATATTTTTAGAATGTGTTGGTTTTTTTCCATAGAAAAATCTAGGTTGGATATTTATCTAATGGCATCAGTTCCTAAAATGACCAATGAAGGAACCCCTTCTCTAGGGGAACCTTTTGTTTTTCCTTCTTACAGAAACAATGGTCCTCCTCACATTTCTACTTTGAGCCTTCCAGGCCTAACGATTGGATTGACAGTGTGGTTGTTTTCCACTCAGGTAGTCCCAAATGAAGTTAGAGCTTCATTTGTAAGCATGTCCCCCCAAGAAAATCAACCTCATGTTGATCCTTCACCATCTTCACTAGTAAGATCTTCTTCACCTTCTCCACTTGCAAGGTCCTCTTCTATTTCATCTTCTTCGTCGAGTGAAAGCTCTAGAGATAGTAACTCGGTGGATAAGAAGAAGAAGAAAAGGAAGAATAATAAGAAGAAAAATAAACAAGGATCTAAAATTCCAGCCACTACTGGACACGTTGGAAAGAAACCAATTATTGTTACTTGTGCTAAGAGTGTTGATGATGCCAATATTACCCAAACAACCCGTAAGCCCAAGTACCCTTCCAGGATTTGTAAGGGTATCCATATTCTTAAGTGTTTCCCTGGTGTATCCAAGGTTATAGAATCATGGCCTACACACCCTCACCAGCCCTTATCATTAGCCTCTAAACAACATGTTGATGACCTCCCGTCAACTAGTCACGATATAGTTGGGAAGAAGAAAAGTAGAGCCAAGTTCCCGTTTATGTTATGCAAAGGGCGTCATCTAACTCACCTTTTCCCACAGATGGAAGAAGCCTTGAAATTACTAGAAGACATGACTATTTCAAAGCCTCAACTTCTAGCTACTTATCACAAGATTACTCTCGACTCACCTGTAGTTGATGGAATGATTAATCCAGTCCCTTCGTCTATTATTCCAGTTGATCATGTCATCAATATGGTCACATCCTCAGTTGAACCAGTTGACAAAGTGGTCGATCTGATCCCATACTTGGTCAATCCCACTCTCTCATTAGAGAGTGAAACCCAAGAGGTCGATCCATTTCCATCCGTCGAGCCCATTCTCCCCTTGGAGAATGAAACCCAAGTGGTTGATTTGACATCATTATCAGTCAATCCTACTCTCCGATTAGAGAGTAAACTCGATACTTCCTAGGTTTTTATCATTGATATAGAATCTACCGTGTCGAGGGGTATTCCTCCTTCTCCCATGGAACCTTCTCCAAGTAATGAGGCCATTATTTTTAATTAGGGTGTGCTAACTGGACCTCATCTTCCCTCTCACATTACTTTCCAGATTACAATACAGGTTTGTGGTCGGGACATTCCTCAGACGCTGATAGATGAAGGTGTGTCTGTTAGTATTTTGTCCTCTTTTTCTTGGAAAGCTTTGGGTTTTCCTCAGCTTGCCCCAATTAGGCAGAATATGTTATCTTTCAAAAGAAGAACCAGTCAACCTTTAGGGACCCTTCCTCAGTTTCCTGTAACTTTGGGGGGGAAAACTATCTTTATTGATGTCATGGTAGTCCAAGACCCCTTGGATTTTTATTTACTCCTTGGGCGATATTATGTCTACGCCATGAAAACTATTGTGTCCACTCTTTTTCATGTGATATCTTTCTCGCACAATGGAAGAATTGGGAATATTGATAAAATTTTGTTTGTTGGTCCTGACTTGACCATAAAATCCATAACTTCCCTAAACGGTTCATATATGAAGTCGGTATCACCTCTGACATAGGTCAATTATGTGGCATTGTCTCCCATGTCTTCAATTGTTGATGCAGATGAGTCTCTCACTATAAGATCACTCCCTTATGAATTGGATCCGGTCATTGACATGGTGATATCTTTGGTAGGGATTTTAGAGATTGATCCCCTTACCCTATCGTAGCCCTTAACATGGTGTCCTTCCAGAGTGTGTCTCTTCCATCCAGTGAAGATCTCTTGGAAGCCATGACTGAGTTTTGTCCCTTGACATGGTGTCCTTCCAAAGCACTGTCCTCTTGGAAACCATGATCAAGAAGAGAGATTTGAGAATGATTTTGTGATTTCAAGATCGTTAAAAAATGAAACCATCTTTGAGAATGATTTTCTAATTTCAATCTCGTTAAAAAATGAAACCAGCTTTGAGCACGATTTTCTAATTTCAAGCTCGTTAAAAAATGAAACCGTCTTTGAGCAAAGTTTTCTTCTTTCAAGCTCATTAAAAAATTAACCCATCTACGAGGATAGTTTTTCTTCTCTATGAAAACCTCGTTAAAAAATGAAATAGAAGTTATGAGCATAGTTCATGTTTCTGTGTCAAGCTCATTAAAAATGAAACAATGGTCTAGGGATTATACCTAAAGTCACGAGCATAGTTCTTCTCTTGTGTCAAGCTCGTTAAAAAATGAAATAGTTTCCCCCTTCTCTTTTTGAGTCAAGTCCTTCATCTAGAATTTGAAGTTTCATTTCATCCACATGTGTCGTTGGACAAAACAAAGCTTGGGGGGAAATACTTTAAGCCTCTGGAATTCATGCTGAAGTAGAGCCGCTAGTTTCTTAAGATGGGGATAAGTACCAACCATCCCTATGTTATGCGTTGGGAAGTCCAAGCATAGTTTTATATGGTTCAAGCTTGTGTAAAAATGAAACCACCTACCTCAAGCATAGTTTCCTCTGATTTAAGCTTTTGTAAAAATAAAACTAGGTCCAAGCATAGTTTAGTTTAGTTTTTAATCTTGTGTAAAAATAAAATCTATCCCAAGCATAGTTTTGTTTTGTCTTAAAGCTTGCATAAAAATGAAAACAATCCCAAGCTTAGTCTTTGTTCTTTCTCATGCTCGTAAATACATGAGAATAAGTTACCGAGCTTAGTATTTGTTCTTTCTCATTCTCATAGATACGTGAGAATGTAACTGAGTATACGTTTATCACTTTTTTCGGACTCGTAAAGGTTATATGAAAAAAGAACCCATTGGAGTTCCATTTAAGATTTTTTCAAACTCTCTAAACATGAAAAGATTGTCGAGCGACCTTGTTATTTTCATGCTCATAAAAGTATTTGAAGAAAATGTTCGATGGGTGGTAGGTTATCACTTTTTTGGTCTCATTGAAGTAATTTACGAAAAAGGAACTGAGAGAGTTCTCTTTAAGTGTTTTTCAAACTCTCTAAATATGAAAAAACCCTGAGTTTTCTTTCTTTGGACTCGTTAAACAAACATTGAAAGGACCATATGGGACCGAAGTTTTCCTTAAGTGTTTTTCAGACTCTCTAAACATGAAAAACCCATGAGTTTTCTTTCTTTGGACTCATAAAACAAACATCGAAAGGCTCATATGGGACCAAACCACTCCTTCTTAGGGTTTGTTAAACATACTTTGAGGGACTCGTCTGAAGGATGAGATTACATCTCAAACATATGTTATCCTCCTCAAGCTTGTGTAAAAATAAAGAGGTACTCACCATAAATGATGGGGAAAAAATTGGGAAAGAAATGTATCTAAACCTTTATTCTGTGAAGAGTCACTTTTGAACATGACACCCTGTCACTTGCTTTGTGTCTAGGTTGGAAAGTTTTACTCGGCTCTTGGTCATACTCCTTTATAAGATTACAAATTGGTCTGTGATCCTTGTTGTTGAGTCAGTGTTTCCAAGAAAGTTTCGTGTCGTTAATATGTTCAAAGAGAAATTCAACCTAGAAAGCATTCTATTGCGTCGTCCATTTCTATAGTCCTTAAGCCTTCTATTGCGTCGGCCTCCCTAA
The DNA here is from genome assembly GCA_000966675.3 of Picea glauca. Taxonomy (NCBI): domain Eukaryota; kingdom Viridiplantae; phylum Streptophyta; class Pinopsida; order Pinales; family Pinaceae; genus Picea; species Picea glauca. Next base: position 706 of record JZKD02S2060501.1, on the reverse strand, counting down.
GTCATTCCTGAATCACTGGTTACTTTAATCTACTTCAAATCTTGTTTCATGTTTCGTGTCATTGATGGAGGATACAATAAGGCCTTCCTGTGATGATTATTTTCCTGTCGACTTCAACTCATTATCCAGGAATTAGACTTAGAAACTAATTGGTACCTTGGAACTTGCATGCCTCAATGGCAGGTTTCCTCTCTTTCAACAGTGGGTTTTCATTATTGACCCCTGATCGGGAGATTTCGTCGAGTGTTTGACTTTATTTCATTAATTCACATTTGTTGGATTGTAATAGTGAACTTTGGGAGTCATTGACATTAATAGTTATTTCCCTCACACTTGTTAACTGTTCTCATCATTGACCAATAATCAAGTGGTTTCTACCATGTTCGACTTTAGCACCTATAATCACATGGCTAGATTCATACTATAGAGTGGTGGAGATGAAGACCATGAATATTTTCTCACAAATTCAAGTTGCATTGGAGTATATTCAGTTTGTATTGTTACATAGATCCACATTGTATGTCTCGTGGCTATGTTCAAATTTGTGTCTTTAACACATAGATCCACAGTGTATTTTTGGTGGCTATGTTCATATTTGAGTCATAATGGCATGGATCCACAGTGTATGTCTGGTGGCCATGACCTATATTACTTGACATGGATATTTTCATGTCGAAATTTATGATTTGAGTCACTTGTATTCTGA
>JZKD02S2060490.1:0-10970 GCA_000966675.3 Picea glauca | reverse complement strand
TATATATATATATATATATATATATATATATAGGATCTATAATTCTATATTCCATATATCCATTTATCTGCAATGATATTCTAGATTTATTTTCTCATATCTACAATTCTATATTTATCTAACTTAATTGGGAAGGCCAATAGGCCTTGAAGGTTGAAACCTGACTCTTTAGTTGTATGGGAAACTAATTAAATATTCATTCCTCCAAAAAGAAATCCAATATCTAGGACATATCATCAACAAGAAGGGGATTGCACTAGATCATAGTAAAATAGAAACTATAATCAGTTGGCATGCTCCTAAAAACACTAAATAAGTACACAAATTTACAAGACTAGCTGGTTATTATAGAAGGTTTTGTTAAAATATTCTATGTTCTTGTTTAACCATAGACAATATCACAATATTGTCACCCAACCATAGGAACACATCCAACACCGAGCACCATAAACTTTGCTAGATAAAATACAATGAGAACCAACAGATAAATAAGAGAGCACATCTTTCTCCAAACATAACACACCAGACAAAAAGTCCCAAAACCACAAAACAAGAAAAAAACTCAACTTTAGTAGTTGCAGTTGCACTTACAAAGACTACCACCAATAATATCAGAATACCACCAAGAATTTCACCAAGAATACCACCAAGAGATAATAGAAGGTAGGGTGCATATCTTAGGCTAGATAGCGCTAGAGAAAGAGACCAAGAATCACCCCAAAAGATCCACCTTCCATTCTTGCAGCTGCAGCTCCAAAATTGCGCTATAATTAAGTGAGTGAGTGAGGTGAGTGTGATAGTGATAAAGAGCACCTCCTTTTTATAGTGGTTCTTGTCACCTATCTGGGTTGACTTGTCTTTTTGGAAGACAATATGTTTATATTATTTATTCTACTGAGTCAACTTGTCTTCTAGGGTTTTTACACATATGTTTAGGGTTTCTCTTGCTTCAATAATATTCTATTCTAGACAAAGGTTACACATGGAGGTTAATACCTTCTGTATCTACCATAATATAAACACTCCCTTATAGATAAGGAGGTATTAACTGTTGTTAGCACTATAAGTCAACTCAATACTGCTATTGAGTTAAGCCTAGCACACCTTGTTTCAAAATGTTTAAAGAAAATAGTTTTAGAGAGGAGGGGGGATCACACTCTTGGTCTCAATGTATCTTGATGGATGAGATATTAAAACCACTTCACTATGTGCAACAGAAAAGGTAAATAAAACCTCATTTTGAGTAAAAAGAGAGTATGAGATATGATTAAGGAGAATTAATGGAACAAAACTGACAATCATCAAAGAGCATATGTTATTTAATATACTTGACCAGTAGAAGAATAAACCAACACTCATAAATCCTTTATGAACAAGATTTAAAAGACTCAAACACACATGTGGAAAATATTGCACTATACAAAATAGAGAAACCTTTTCAGCACATACATACAATCATATGAGAATATAACAGTAATGATATGTTCAAGATGAGGAAATAGAAGTGATAAACGAAGATGAGAGATGCACACCAAGCATTGACTTTATTAACAACTGAAATATTTACATAGGTAGGATGGATCAAAATAGTCTTATAATAAGAACCTTTTAGCCAAAACAGGGATCCCCATCTCTTCCTCAGTCCCTCAGATTGAATCCTCCCCTTTTCAATTACAAATGATGAAATGTATATATGAAATATTGTTAGCTAGTTGTTGCCATTTTTCTGGGAGAGAAAACTAAATCTTAGGAATCAATCAAATTCTCAAAACAAAAATGGATCTGGGAAAGATAACAAGAGATCTCGAATGTTAAGTCTATTGGTCAATTCTTCTTGGATTAATTGCAAGAAAATTAGAACTTTTGGATTGATCTTCTTCATGGAATATGAAGATGATCTTTGACTGTCAGAGAGAATGGAACAACTTCCCATTTGAATCTAGATTCATAGATGTCATATGTGCTGAAGAAGTGGACCACGAACTGTTTGTTGATTCTGATCCTAGAATATTGGGATTTTATTGCCACATCTATCCTTTGCTGCCAAGAAATCATGAGATAACCTTTTTGACCAAGATCCTTCTACTTTTAATCACTAAATGAATCCCCCAAAACATTGAACTACTTCCTTGAATTCGATACTTTGCTATCTATTTGAATATATCCAAGATTTACACCTATCTAAGGGCATAAATACATTCCAACAGTTATAGGTTTTCTGACATCTCTACAAAATAGGAGTTTGATATTTTTTCTTTGTTTTGATCAAGGCATTGTTTCATAGAACAAGTCATGTAATGAACATCATCTAAACACATGAACACCTCAAATAAGGTTATCATCCCTAAGTCAACATGACTATGGCCTTGCATTGAAGCACCAACACTAGTAATCAGGTCTTGAAATTTCCAATAGAGTTTCATGTGTCATTTTCTTGATTTTACACAATTTTGGGTCTTTCTAGAACTTCCTGCAATGAATCTAGCTTCTTCAATTTGAACTTTCACTCATCTTATGATGGCTTACTTGACATTTGGCCTCTGGATTTTGATTGTAATCGGTACTTTGCATAGCTAGTAGGCTTGATATTTTGTTTAGTTGCTAGAAGTCCCATGATCAAGCCCCAAACCCTTTTCTCTTTTTCTCCTCTGCGTTGGTTCTTTGATTTGCACTTGATGCTTGGCACTCTGGTCCCTAGTCACATAAACATAGATCTGGTCCGTTGAGTCAAAGGATCAATTTTTAAATAAAAATAACATTCCCAATATTTTAACCAGAAACAATCACTTGATATTCATATGCTCTCATGTTATTATTTTTCTCGATGATTAGATGATTTATGGAAATTACATTGTCAATGTCTTAGCTTTCAGGGATCAATATCCATTGGGCACTTACACCTGCGCACTTGTATTTAACATAATCAACACATTAAAACACTTGGTATATTGAGAGGTTGGCGTCACAATTCTTGAAAGTGCTCATGCTATTCTAGTCTCAATACATGGAAACCATATTTATAATGAAAATAGATACTCCTGCATAATCATTAACTAAATCATTTTTTGTGTTATATAGCTTATCCCACATCAACACAGAGAATTGATTTCATGTGTATTAAAATACACTGACCATTTTTTATGTGGTTGACGTGTAGTGCAAAAGACTAACGCTCCTTGTGGGATATCTCCTTGGCGGCTTAGCGTTTGGTGCATGCTTCCTTGTGCCTTGGGCTTTGTCATGTGACTTAATAGCTGGATGTTTGGTGTAGCTCCCGAGTGCTTGGATTTCCAATTGGAAATTGGGCCTCGGGCCCAATAACTTTTGTAAAACAAAAATTAGAATCCTTATATTCCCGTGCCAAAATTTAATGGAGGAGCTACCAGAAGTTCCCGTAGTGAAATGTTTTCTTTGAAAATTCCCAAGAAAGAAAGAGTGCTAACAATTGTAATGGTCTCAAACACATCCATCCATTTCACATGGTATGGGAAAGGCTCAAATAGTCTTGCAGACCATTCTATAGGTAGCATCATCATAGCCACACAAGATATATCATGATCACGTGGATCAAGTCATGAGCATCATCATCATCATCACTATCCATCTGGCTGGCAATCACCTTCAACACTACTGGTTGGTACACCATCCTAGGAAACACCTTCAACACTACTAGTAATCTAGTAGTAGTACATAGTTTCTACAATTCCTTTTAATAGATCAAAACAATCTCAATCCATAGTAGTACACAACTACTATCCAATGGTACACAACCACTCTGAGTAGTGCACAACTATTGTCTAGTGACACACAATCACTACCCGTGGAACACATCCACTACAATATTACATAGCTATTGTCTCCACTACAATAAACTAATAGCTACACAAGATATCACCATGTAGTACAACAGTCTCCTAGCATCAAATCATGTCATCGTCTGCATCATCTCTCGAGTCCATACTCCATCTAAGTAATTAGGCATGATGCTAAGTCATGTGCTGGAATTAGCGCACTCAACAAAGTGTCTTTCATAAGTCACTCACTCAACAAAGTGTCTTTCATAAGTCACTCACTCAACAAAGTGATACAAGGACCATTCTTCTAATCTAGACATACGTCCTAGAAGAATGATTGTCCCAACATATCTTGAATGCCCCATAATGGGTTACAATGATCATTCTCTCCACGTATCATCTCTAAGACATACTATCATGATGCAAATGCATCATATATAAGATGTACTAGCATGATGTGGATCAATGTCTCTACATCATCTCTAAGTTGTACTAGCATGATGTCAATACACCATCTCTAATTTGTACTAGCATGGTGTCAATACACCATCTCTAATTTGTATTGGAATGATGCGAGTCATTTGCATAATCTCTAAGTTGTACTAGCATGATGCTACTACATCATATCTAAGTTGTACTATAATGATGCGACTTAGGCATATGCATCATCTCTAAGCTATACTAGCATGATGCTAATGCATCATATCTAAGTTTTACTAGCATGATGTGTCTCAAGACATCTGTATCAGATCTAATTTGTACTAGCATGATGTTGAAGCATCATATCTAAGTTTTACTAGCATGATACATATCAACACTCCCTCTCAACCAAGGGAGCAATCTCCACAATTCCCAACTTGTCCCTCGAGTATGTAAACTTTATCTTGGACAAAGGCTTTGTCAAAATATCGGTTGTCTACTCATCGGTGGAGATGTATTGGAGAATAAATTCTCCCTTCTGGACTTTATCATGGATAAAATAGTACTTGATATCAATGTGCTTCGACATGTCAGGGACAATAAGATTGTCTAAAAGATTCACACGGCTCTGATTGACACAATATATCACAGTCGAATCCAACACCTGATCAAACATTCCAGAAACCAGCTTACAGAACCATACTACTTCTATACAAGCATCACAAGCTACAATATACTATGCTTATGTAGTGTTGAGTGCAACATACTTATGTTTCCTGTGAGCCCATGATATCACAACAGAGCCCAAACTGAAGCATATACAAAAATTACTATTTATGTCATCTACACTCCCTGCCTAATTTGAATCAGTAAATCGATGCAGTTGTACGTCACTATTTGAGGAATATCTCAAACCATAATTTAGCATCCCACAAAGATATCTCAAAATGTGCTTTGCAACTATCCAACGCTCATGTCTAGGTTCCACCGGGAACTGACTCAACGTGTTCACAAAAAAGAAAATGTTTGGTTGGGTATTCACCAAATACATTAATGAGCCAATCAACTATCGGTACATGGATGAGTCTATTGGATCAGAATCAGAGTCTCTCAACTTCTTCAGATCTGTCACCATGGGAGTTGCCATGGATTTGCAATCCATCATCCCAAACTTTTGAAGGATATTTACAACATAATTCCCTTGCCTCATGAATATTTCACCATGCTTCTTTCATACTTCTAGTCCCAAATAATAATGCATGAGACCAAGATCCTTCATATTGAATTCAAATACTAAGTCCCTCTTACACTAAATAATGAGAGGCTCTGCACTTGTCAGAAACAAATCATCAACATATAGTAGTAGGATCATAGGTGCATCATTCACAACCTTGTAATAAAGGTTTGGATCAACATAGGTCTTGGAAAATCCAAGTCTCATCAAGTAACTATCAATTCGTGCATACCAAGATCTTGGAGCTTGCTTGAGTCCATACAAGGCCTTCTTTAATTTGCATACATGGGTTTCTCTTAGATGTAACTCAAAACCTTGAGGTTTCTCTATGTAAACTTCTTCCTCAATTACTCCATTGAGAAAAGTGGTCTTTACATCAATCTGATGTAAAATCCAACCCAAGGATGTTGTAAGAGATATGATGGCTCTAATAAAGGTGTACCTGACAACTGGAACAAATGTCTCATCATAGTCTTCTCCCTCATGTTGGGAGAAGCCTCTAGCCACAAATATTACCTTGTATTTATTGATATTTCCATATACTGCATTCCTTAACTTGTAAACCCATTTTGAAGTGACTACAAACTTTCCTTCAGGTCTAGGCACAATTTCCCATACATCATTTTTCATGATGGATTGATATTCTTCCATCATAGCTTCTTTCCATTCTTTCTTCTTGACTGCTTCTTCAAAGGTGGAAGGTTCTACATTTACAAGACTTGTCATGAGTGTCGCATAACTAAAGAATATTTTGGGCCTCTTGCTCTCCTTGAAGGTTTCACTAGGAGCTTTATGTCTTTTTGTTTCTTTATGGTCTCAGGTACAATAACTGGTTTCATATATTCAAGTGGCTATTTTGGATATTCATTGGGATGTCTTGGAGAACATGTAGTTTCTTCCTTGGGACCTCCATGTTCTTCTTCATCGCTAGGATCAATGGAATCTTCTATATATTTCTTGAAGCCAATCTTTTCATCAAAAATCACGTCCCTACTGATTTCAACCTTCTGTTGACTTGGGACATATATTTTGTAATATTTTGATGACTCGCTATATCCAACGAATATGCCCTTCTTTCTTGAAGGTTCCAACTTCTTTCTTTTGTTCTTGGGAACATGAATATAGACAGGACAACCAAAGATCCTCAATTGTTCAACACTTGGCTTCTTTCTAGATAAAAGCTTCTTCTGGAGTCATGTTATTCAATATATGATGAAGAATTCTATTATGAACATACATGATTATCATAGCTACTTATCCCCATAGAAACATGGATAGATTTTGGTCATTCATCATTGCCCTAACAAATTCTTCAATGGATTGATTCTTTCTTTCTACCACACCATTATGTTTGAGGATTATGTGGGACAATTATCTCCCTCCTAATATTGGTTTCTTTGAAAAAGGAAATGAGCTCCTTGGAGGTTTATTCTCCTCCAGTATCAAATCTTGATTTTTCTTGTATCTGAGTGAACGATGTCCAAAACATCCTTTTTCTTTCCACTCTTCATTTAGAATTGGTACTTGGTGAGATCACCTGCCTCACTACTTGATGGAGTCATATGCTCTATGTATGCAACTTTCATTATAGCTCCTTCTTAGATCTATCTCCCATGACCTTCCCAGAACAAGAAAAACAAGAGAAAAAGTATTTCCAATAGAATTTTCATAAGATCATATCTATGTTAACAAGGATGGTAGTCATCATAGAATTACCAAGGTGACCTGCCCAAGAGAAAAAAAAGAAATATCTCCTAGATGATATGTTAGTTCATTTTGAAAACAAGTGCAATAAGCATCTATATCAATAGTACTTACATGAAACCAAGTATACCTAGCAGTAATAGAACCTTTCAAATATTGTTGTCACAACTGTAGTGTTTACTTGTACTATAGCAATTATCAAACTTGATATGTGAAAATTGAAACTTAACAATTTGATCAATCAAACCCGAAGCTTCAACTGCTAGGGAGGATGTGTTGGCATATTTATCAGAAAGGTGTGCTTGTCATTGATGGAAAGTTCAGAGTATGCAACGATGGAAAAATAGGGACAACGTAAGCTACTTAGAAGATAAAGTGGAATGGTGCACGCAGAGTGCAAGAGTGTGTTTGTTCATTTGATGGAAAATAGACAGGCATGGAAAGGTCAGATGCATAAAATCCATTTTGGAGTTTCGGATACCGAGAAAGTGAGAAGTCAAGAGTTGATACTCTTCAACACAGGAGTCCTGGAGTTGCGAAATTCGAAATCCCGAAATCCTGAAATAGGCACATAAACAAAGAATTTCGTAGGCCGGGAAATAAATCCATTTTGGATTTTTGGATACTGAGAGTTGGAAGACTCAAGACTCTTCATCATCAAGAGTCCCAGAATCGTGAAATGTGAAACGATGAAATCCCGGAAGAAGGAGGACAATTTCGGGTACTGGGAGTTGGAAGAGTCAAGACTCTTCATCATCAAGAGTCCTGAATTTGCGAAATGTGAAACGCCAAAGTCCCGGAAGAAGGAGGAAAATTTCGGGTATCGGGAGTTGGAAGAGTCAAGACTCTTCATCATCAGGAGTCTCGAAATCGCGAAATACGAAACGTCGAAATCCCGGAAGAAGGAGGATGATTTCGGATACCGGGAGTTGGGGATGTCAAGACCTCTTACTACAGGAGTCCCGAAGTCACGAAATGCAAAATCATGAAATGTCAAAGACTCCATACTGGAGGTTCGGATACCAGGAGTTGGAGATGTCAAGGACTCTCATGACAGGAATCCCAAAGTTGTGAAGTGCGAAAAGCCAAAAAGTTGAGCTGACTCTATTTCAGAGTTTCGTAGACTGGGAGGTGGAGTTGTCAAGAACTCTCACGTCAAGAATGCCAAAATCACAATGTGAGAAATCACGAAGAGATCCAGACCGTCGAATCATCTAGGGTGTGGACCATTGATCTGAATCCATTTCGGAGCTTCGGATACTAGGAGTTGGAAGAGTCAAGTGACGAGAATCTTCATCGCAAGAATTGCAAAAGGTTGAAATGCGAAATGCCGAAGTGATCGGAGCTAGCACAACCAAGCTCCATTTTGGAGCTTCGGATACCGGGACATGGAGCATCAAGAACTCATCGCCACAAGAATGCCGAAGTGTCGAAAAGTGAAATCACGAAAGCACTATATGGATAGGTGCTCGGTCACCTCTAGTAATCACATGGTCGAAGAGCTATAGAGAACAGCTTGAAGAAACAAGCCCTTTTTTTTCGGAGTTTCGGAGATCACGACTTGGAGAATCAAGATGCCAAACAACAGGATCGTTGAAATACCGAAGTGCGAAATGGAGAAATGAACGCAAGATTCAATGAAGTCAATTCAATGGTGCAGATGAATTTGAATAAGATCGGAGGGCCACTGTTGCACTTCACAGTGTAACTGCTAGAAACAAATGATGGTTTCTGCCAGAGGATGAGATCGTCTATGACAAAGAAGATGAAAAGTCTCAACTTCTAGAGAAGATGAAGAGTTACCATGATGATCAGGCAGAGCACTCACAATGGGCAGGAGATGCAGAACAAAGTGAGACAACGTGGCACACAGGAGGTGGGATAGTTGTGGAAGAGTGAAGTGGAGAAAACACCTTGATGTGGAGGATATTTGGGGGGAGAGGATACAAGAGAAAGTAGGATATTGCATGCACAAGGTGCACAAAGAGTATACGAATGCTGAACAAAGAAGAAATGGTTGTTGTTGTTGAGTGTGATTAAGGTGTGAAGAAGCAGGAAATGCGCAGGAGCAGAAATGTACAGAAGGGGAATGGTGCATTGAAGGGACATGGTGCAGAGAGCATAAAAGGAAAAAGAACAGAAGGCGCAAGGAGGGTGCAGAAGACACTAATGCAGACAGAGCAACGCAGTGTAGCATAACAATGATGAGACCGGTAAGCCATTGAAGAACTTTATATCACTATAATAAGTCATAATAACAAAGATTTATATTTCAGGGTGGTAGGGAGGTGCTAGGGATGATTGTTGTCCTTAGAGGTTCAAGTGGGTCCTTGAACAAAGGGAGTTATAGCTTCCATCTAGTTGCAGCCAGAGAAAACAACGTGGTAGGGAGGTGCAAGGGAGAACTCTTGTTCTCTGTTATACAGGTTGGTGCTTGTGTGACTGGAAGTTGGTGCTTCCTTCTAGTGGGTGCTAGAGAATCTAGGGAGTTGGTGCTTCCTTCTAGTTGGTGCTCTCAACAAGTAGCAACTTGCATAACAGAGGTTGTAGCCTCATTATGAGTTGTTGCTCATATGTATGATAATGTAAAGAATGTGCAGATTACTTATCATATAATGAAGAAGAGGTTTTTACCCTTTATGGGTTTCCTCGGGAAATATCTATCTCTATGTATCTCATATGTGTGAATTATGTTGAATGGTCTATTGCTTACTTCCCTGCATTATTGTGATTGTCATTGAGTGATCTGGAAAGAGTTTAAAATAAGTATTATTGTTTAAGCAAGGTTACAACTGATTCACCCCCCCCTCTCAGTTTTCCAACAATTGGTATTAGAGCTGGTCCCTTTTATCTAAGGGTAGATCCTAGAGCTTAAACATGTCAAGCCATGAAGGAAATTCAACCAATAAGGCCCTTCTGTTCAATGGAACAAACTTTGCCTTCTGGAAAGTGAGAATGAGAACCTACATAATGGCTTTAGGAGAAGATGTATGTGATGTGGTAGATATTGGTTATGTAAAGCCAGTTGTACTAGCTAATAAGGATGACAAGATAGAATTTAGCTTCAATGCTAAGGCTATGAATGCTATATTGAGTGGGATTGCAGAAGCAGAATTCATAAAAGTTATGCACCTAGGAACTGCCAAAGAAATGTGGGACAAACTCATTAGTAGTTATGAAGGTAATGAGAAGGTAAAGGATGCCAAACTTCAAACCTACAGAACACAGTTTGAACAACTGAAGATCAAGGAAGATGAAACTATTGGAAAATACTTTCTAAGAGTAGAAGAAATGGTAAATGCAATGAAAGCACTTGGTGAAAAAAATTGAGGAACCTTCTTTAGTTCATAAAATCTTGAGATCTCTCCTAGATAGGTTCAACCTGAAGGTCTCTGCTATAGAAGAACTTAATGATCTAAAAACCTTGGAGTTTGATCAACTTCTAGGAACATTGACTACGTATGAAATGAGAATAGTTAAAGATAAACCCACCTCTAGAGAAGCATCATTTAAAGCAGACAAGAATGAGGACTCTGAGCCCGATGAAATTGAAGCAAAATTTATGAAGAGACTGAAGAAGGGATCAGGAAAATACAAAGGCAAACTGTCTTTCAAATGTTTCAATTGTGGTAGGATAGGTCATTTTGAAAATAAATGTCCCCGCAAAGGAAAGGATCATACATGTGATGATGAGGAGAAGTATAAACACAAAAATTTCTTTAAAGAGAATAACTTTAAGAAGAAAAGTCTTTGTGTAAACAATGATGATGATCCTTCAGATGATGAAGACAATGACTCCTCTATTGATGATAAACTAA
>JZKD02S2060479.1:0-29211 GCA_000966675.3 Picea glauca | reverse complement strand
ACAAAAAGCTATGGGTCAGTTAACTGAAACTCCCGACCATGCATGGCCGAGGGTTCGTCCAAAACCCTAGCTCCTTCTAGCCTATAAAAGAAGGGGTAGGGGTACCATTTGGAAGGAGGAAAAATATAGCGAAGAAACTCTGCCCATTTTCTGAATCCATTGTCTGAACCCTTTAGCCTTTCCTCAAGCCAAAGGAGAATTAACGCAAAGCAGTTGGAGGACAGAAGAGGAGGATCCCAGGATCAGGATCAAGGAGCGGTGTCCGGTCTCGACTTTGATTGTAAGTTGATTCATTTTTCAAATAATAAAAGAATACTTTTCCCGTCCCAATGCATGAGTTATCTATGGTTTGTTTAATTTATGCTTAATTTCTAACCCTCAAGTAGAAAAGTAGCATGCATGCATAGTTGTTTGTCTTGATTGCAGGTTATCTTTGGAAGGAGCAGTGCAAGAAAGCGGTCAAAGCGCAATGAGGGATCTACACCAAACATCAGTAACAAGGTTAGTAGTTCCTTTCCATGCATGTATCGTGAAAGAGGGGTTTAAGTTTTGGGTGGTAGGTTAAAAAGTAATTTCTTTACGGTCAAAATCTGCATGCAAGTCTGACCCTAGTTTGCTAGTCTGTAGGGTATTTTTCCCAACAACACCCCCTCTAACAAAGGGGATAAAAACGAGGTTGCATGCGGAAAGGTAGCGAAGATAACCCCTCCAAAGATGGACCAATCGTAGTGGAGAACACATATAGAGGGCTTGTGTTGGGATTTCATCGATTGCATTTTCCACGGGGCTTTGTGGGTCTCGAATTCATTCGAGGTCCTCAGTTGTCTTCCGAACCACTTTCTCTCGATACCCTTGACAGATTTCGGGCTCGATACCCTGCTCATTGTGGTATACCCGACTTTCGACTGTACCTGCCTGGTGACTGTTCGCGCGCTGGCAACCTAGTTGCCTATCATTTTTAGGGGACATACACAGGTGACTGCGGGGTTATACCGCGGTACCTAGGATAGACATCGGGCCACACTTTGTAGAGTATACCTAGAGGGTACTTCCATTTTTGAGTTGCACTTGCACCGTAAAGTTTCTCTAGTGTTGGTTGTTGTAACTGTTCTTCCAATTAATTTAGTGTTTGCCTGTCTTATCTTATAGGAACTTTTTTAGTGCGTGTTACTTTTGAACGTTTAGACTACTCTAGAGTGTCTTTGATATTCTCACACAGTGGAGGATCCTGAGCTCCGCCGGTCACGAAGGCTTATCGGCCTGCCGCCGGTTACACTGGAGCCACCCCCGCCACCAATAAGGCAAAAGCTAGACCAACAACGGTCTTTTGAAGCGATCGGGTCACAAGAAATTGTGCCCAACCAACATCCAGAGGAATCGATCATTTTGGAACTTGGAGCAAATGCTCTTGGCCCGGTTGAAACCCCAACCACTGATTTCTTGGCACCTTTCATCATACCAATTCAATTTTATGAGCGCCAGACAGTGTCACACACAACAATGGAAACAAGTGTTGTTACTCCTTCCGGGAATTCTTCAATTCCCACTACAGTTGTCACCATAGGAGAGTTTTCACCTCCTAACCCACCGTCAATGGTCCGAGCCACCATGGTATTGACCACCTCTACATTGCACAGTGGTCCGATCCCGTCTTTGGCGGCGGCCACAACCCCTTTCACACCAAGTGCGACAGGCCCTCCGTTCTCATACGGGATGCCTAGTTCAGGTACAAGTCCTATACTTTCCTACTCCACTTCAGACTTTAGGTCTGGGGGCAAGGAGATCTATCACTCCTTTGCAAGGTCACATGGGGGGCACTCCTACTCCTTTTAACACTTTCCCTTATGAAGGAGATCATATACCTCCTTCGTCCCCTTCACTCGGTGGCTCGCATTAACAATCCGCCGGGAAACCTACACACCATAGTTTATTTGGAGCGGGGAGTCAATGACCACCTTCACATAATATGTCGGTAGGTTTGACACCGTTTTCTTTGATCAGAGCATTTGGTAACAACGCCTTCTTGTCCGCCGCCTTCCCAACTAGGGGCAATCCCAGTTTTGTACAATCTATTCCTATGCAGGGTACTATTCCTGCACAGGGGGAAAACCTAGGAACTTCTTTTGCATCAGGGCCTTGGAATTCTTGGCAGGGATTCATTCCCTCATCCGGAATTCCAATTTGGGGTAATTCTTTCCACAATAAATGGAACCCCGGACAAACTACTATGCCTATCCCCGCAGGACCGACATGGCGCAACACTTCCCAAAGTCCTTCGAATGCAATACATGCCCAACCATCTATGTCCTATTTTTGAAATCAGCCGATGTTGTCTCCACATACGCAAAATCCATACACTGGCCTGGGCCAAGGTTTCTACCAGAATCTGGGCTAGTAGTCGAACTTTTCCTGGCAACCTAGTGCTAGTCAAACTCCAGGCTCCTTTTCCCCAGGTTATCACCAACAACCCAAACTACCCTTCCTGGCGACTTTGCACTTGCCAGATTTGACAAGGTTGTTGAATGACCCTATTTGTCACGATCCGCGTTAGCCTCCTATGCCGACGAAGTTGCCTTCAGACATTCCAAATTTCGAAGCCAAGCCTAATGAAGATCTAGGAGATCATGTGACTACCTTCCATCTTTGGTGCTCATATAACTCGTTGAAATATGACTCCATATAGTTGTGATTGTTTCAACATACTCTCATTGGGAGTGTCACGAAATGGTACATTGAGGTCGATCGCTCAAGATATTCTTCTTTCGGTGAACTGGCGATGGATTTCCTAAACCATTTCCAGTTACCTGTGAGATACGACGCTGGCACAGAGCTACTCACCAATTTCGAACAGACAATAGTGGACCATATCTCTGATCACATCCAAGAATGGAGACACCAGAAAAGTTTAATTAAGGTGCCAGTCCCACCAACATTCCTTCTTGAGTGGTTCCTTAAGTCTTTGGTCCCGTAGTTATCCAAAGACGTCGCAGCGTCGGGAGTATTCTCCGAAGAAGATGCCATCATGAGGGCTGAACAATTTGAGCTCATCTATTCTTAGTCCGGTTTATTGTACAACATCTTGCCAGATGTGCCACGCTCAATACTTGATAAAACTAGACAGAGAGTTGGACCACATGCTGATGGTATTGTTGGTTCAACACAAACAAAGTTCGCTAAGCAATTGACGAAGCAGTTGCAGCAGTTATCTATACAACACACAACGGCCAACCAAACTACTACTTTGGCTACTCCCCCTACCAAAATGTTGAAGGTACACACAGTGAAATCGGCTAACCCAAAGGCCACCCAACAACCTGATGGAAAGAAAAAACAATGAAAGAAGAGTAAGGGGGATAAAAAACCTATTGATAATGCTGGCGGGGAAAACACTGAGAAACAGAAGGTGAGGTATCCATGCAACTTGTGCGCGAAAGACCACCCGACCCATCTATGTCTTTGGCTTGCAGAAGCCCAAAAGTTTGTGATGTAGAAACAACCTGCTGTGTTGACCAATCCATTTCAACATGGGAAAAATCTAACCCAAGCCTCTCCAAGCATGAAAGGGGGCAACCAAAACCCCTCTCCACCTGCGAACAACCTCGCATCCACGAATGTATTTATGGTGAGGGGTGATGCTTTTATATCGACTAGAGCACATGACTATAGTAAACCAAGCACTTCTGAGAAGGGTAAAGAAGTTGAATTCCCATCTCTTCCTCTACAGATTGAGAAGACATTGGGCGAAACAATGACACACATTCCCAAAGGCGCATTCAAAAAATCTTCTCATAACCCAAACGCAAAGGCTGCCCAGAACTACTTTGTGGTGGAAGATTTATCACAAACCCCTTGTGCGATGTACGCTTTGGAGGTCCTCCAAAGTTGCCCTTCCCAGAGGAAAGCCTTGTTAACCTCTTTAGGATCTATCGAGACTTGTAATACGGGTACAATCATGCTGGATACAACCGACTTAAAACCTCGTCTGCCTTACCACGTAGCATTTCAGATAGTAGTGGCTTATCCCACAAAAACTTTTACTCAGAATATTTTCCGCACGGTGGTTGATGAGGGTGCCTTGACATGCGTTATGTCATTGGCGTGTTGGAAGGCCGTTGGCCAACCCGTTTTGTCTCCGTCACCTACTCTCCTCACCGCTTTTAACGTTCGTTTGTTCCGACAACATGGCATCGTTCCTTCTTTCCCCGTGCAGTTAGGAGGGAAGACCGTGTATGTCGAAGTAGAGGTAGTCAATGCTCCCCTCGATTATAACCTCTTGTTAGGACGGAGTTGGACTTATTCCATGCAAGATGTGGTTGCTACAGTTTTCCGAGTCTTGTTGTTTCCACATGAGGGCCGGATAGTGACCATCGATCAATTGTCTTTCTCCAGACCTGACCTTGCATTGGGGGCATCCACGGTCCTGATGATTGATAATCCTCAACTAGGTGTCATCAACATAGGGGTTGGTTTGTGCCCATATTTGATGGGTACCTTCAATTACCCACCCCCTCAAGGCGATATCAAGTTTATATCCAATCACCATAAGGTTGATATTTTTCAATTTTCATCGTTTCGCATGACTTACTTCGATGATCCATGGATACTTCCTTCCCCATCGACCACGATGGATGGGATAGGGAACCTAGACATGTCCTTGCCCTTGTCTCCAACTGAATTAGCGTACTCTTTATTCCAACAAACTTCAACCGACACTGATCCAGCTCCTACACAAGAGTTAGATCCACTTCTAGAGCCTGTTTGGGCTCAGGGTTCTCTCGCTCACACCAATTTATTGGACTTATTCTTTCCCTCTGATGAAGCAATAATTAAAGCAATGACTAGTCCGGATAAACCCTGGGAAGATCTTCATCACAGATCATACTTTCTCCTAGAGTTAAGCCGAATTGAAGCAGGAGAATTCACCGAGATTATGACGGGAGATCGGTCTTGTCCTGCTAATCCCTTAGCTACACATGAGGTTTATGCTGAGGGTAATATGGCAACTATCGTTGAAACCTTACTGATGAATATCTCCCAAAATCTCGGTGTCGTGGAGAATTTCTTCATCGGAGCTGACTGCTCCCCCGAAGAGATTCAAATCTACACAGATCTTTTCAAAGAATTCCACGACGTTTTTGCCTGGTCTTATGAGGAAATGCCAGGTATCGATCCAAAAATAGTTGAACATGAAATCACAATGTATCCTGATGCCAAGCCTGTTCAGCAGAAGCTTCGTCTAGTTAATCCTAAGAAAGCAACAACCATTAAGGTTGAGGTTGAGAAATTGCTAAAAGTCGGGTTTATCTATCCTATCCATTTGACCCAATGGGTGTCAAATCCCGTGTCAGTCAATAAAAAATAAGGCATGATTCGTGTTTGTACTGACTTCCGTGATTTGAACAAGGCATGTCCCAAAGACAATTTCCCCACACCATTCATCGACCAAATCATTGATGAATGTGTGGGTTGTGAAGCCTTTTCTTTCATGGATGATTTTTCGAGATATAATCAGATACAAATCAAACCCAAAGACCAACACAAAACAACATTCATGTATCCATGGGGTACCTTCACGTATCGTAAGATGCATTTTGTTCTAAAAAATGCTGGAGCCACCTTTCAGCGGGCCATGTCTTTTTCTTTTCATGACCTCAAGAATATAGTCGAGGCTTACTTAGATTATTTAGCATCTCGATCTCGCAAGAGAACGAATCATCCCACACACCTCCGACTTATCTTCGAACGTTGTCGCTACTTTCGGATTCGCTTGAATCCAAACAAGTGCAGCTTCTACGTAACATTGGGATGTTTGTTAGGTTTCATCGTCTCAACAATAGGGATCATGGTCAATCCTCTCAAGGTGGAGGCAATAATTCAGTTGCCCCCCCCACGCACAATCCTTCAACTTCAAAGTATACAAGGCAAGGTGAACTTTTTACGATGCCTCATCGCCAACTATGCCGAGATCACCAAGGGATTTATGTGCTTACTGAAGAAAGACGTTCCCTTTTACTGGGATGATGTTTCTCAACGCTCTTTCGACGCATTGAAACATGCCCTCACAACTTCCCCTTTGCTCCGGCCACGTAACTATAACAAAGATTTCTTATTATATTTGGCTACAATAGAATTAACCATTGGCATGGTTTTAGTGTAGGAATATGACTTTTTCTTAGAATACGTGATCTATTACCTGAGCCGAGGCCTCGTAGGACTAGAACTCAATTATTCTCAGATCGAAAAACTTGCGTTGGTAGCAGTTCATGCTGTTCAATGGTTCCGTCATTATGTTTTGTTTCGCAAGACCACCATCATTACTGTCGTGAATCCATTCCAGTACATGTTGACATAACGGGTAATAGGCAGAAAAATCAGTAGATGGATAGTCATCCTCCAGGAGTTTGACTTAGAATTCATTTCAGCAAAGTCCAAAAAGTCACTGGTCTTCGCAGAACTTATTTCGGAAATTCCGGTTGAGTCAGGGGATGTTATGCTTGAAGAATTGCCTATCCGGGGAGATATGTTTTTGATCACATCTTTGGATCCCTGGTATGGAGATATACTTATCTATCTCCAGAATTTGAAGTGCCCCACCACTAATTCTTGTGATGAGCGTCGACACATACGCCATCAGGCTAGAATTATCTCATAATTGATGATACGTTGTATCGGAGAGGTGTAGACTGCATCCTACGTCGATGTCTCACTCATGAGGAAGCAATTATTGTGCTTAACGATTACCATACCAGAGCTTGTGGTGGTCATTTTTCTGGGTTGGCAACAACCCAAAATATTCTACGAGCATGTTACTTCTGGCTGACACTTATCAAAGATTGTATCGAATCGGTCAAGAAGTGCCATTCATGCCAAATCTTTTCTCGGAAGATGAGGGCACATCCCACTCCCATGTTTCCTGTCATCACAGTGGGTCCCTTCACCAAGTGGGGGATTTATTACATTACTTGCAACCCTCCTTCAGCAAGGGGGCAAGGCTATATCATCGTAGCTATAGAATACTTCACAAAGTTGGTCAAAGCTATGCTAACGTTTAAAGATGATGGAGAGACTGCAACTCTCTTTTTATTCAATCAGATAATAGCAAGGTTTGACGTCCCGAGGGAGATTGTCACTGACCATGGCAGTCACTTTCAGAACCAGATGATGACCAAGTTAACATCAAATCTTGGGTTACGATAAGAACATTCATCACCCTACTACCCCCAAGCAAATGGGCAGGTGGAAGCTGTAAACAAAACTCTTAAGACCATTCTACAACGAACTATCAAATCAGCCAAGTCAAATTGACATTTGATGTTATACTCAACATTATGGGCTTACCAAACATCTGTTAAGACTGCAACCGGTTTCTCACCTTTTCAACTCATTTATGGGCTGGAGGCAGTCTTTCCCATCGAATGTCAGATCCCGTCTCTAAAGTTGGCAGTACAATTATTTCCAAACACTTCTCCACTTGAAGAACTGTTAGTATACCTTGAGCAGTGTCTTGATGCGGCCCTGGCCAACGAGGCTCACAAACATAAGGTCAAGTGTCAATATGATAGGTCTGTTCGTCCTTGGATTTTCTCTGAAGGCAACCTTGTCTTGGTCTATGACCAAGATAAGGACCCCCTGGGGGTAGGAAAATTCAAACGCATGTGGTTCAGACCTTTCATCATAAAAGAGGTTTTAAAAATGGGTGCTTATCGTCTAGTTGATTTTGAACAGAATGATTTGGCGGAGCCTAGAAATGTGCTCTACCTCAAGAAGTATTACTCATAGGTAGGTCACTATGGGTAAATTTTTGTAACATATGTATAGTCTTTGTACTATTATTTTTTAGTTTCTTTTAGTGTTATGGACGTGTTGTTGATATTATCTTTCGTCAATGTGGCAGATGTCAAGTAATTCTGAGGTGTTCGTTGGGTATGCAGACGGTGCTAGTTGGCACACTCACATGCTTGCCTCCACAACTTGGGTAATCTTTACACCTCAAGGCCAGTTATTATCTTCCAGAGGTATATGCTTAGGTGACACCACAAATAATGTTGCTGAGTATAGTGCATTTATTGAGTTTCTTCATGACGCTTTGTCATTGGGTATCTCTCATCTCTGGGTCTATCTCGACGCTCAACTGGTTGTGTCTTAGTTAAACAGAGTATACCTGGTTCATGATCCAACTTTACATCGACGATTCCTTAGGGTACATCTCTTAGAATGAAACTTTGATTATATTACATATTTTCATGTTCCTAGGAGATTAAACCAAGTTACTGATACTCTAGCTAATCAAATTTTAGATTGGCATCTTGCACACATATAAAATAACATTAACATAAGCATGTAAATGCATTTTTTTCACACATGATCCATAAGACACAAAAGACCAAAAAACCATATATAATATCATAAAGTAACCAGAGTACATAGATGGATGCAAGCGCCTAAAAAATATAACTGATAACGAGTCACATGGCTTATGCCCTCAAAAACTATATATAAGTAGTGCTCGTGGCACGTCAAAATGTCTAGCTAAAGTCAGGGCCTATGGGCCCTGTTATACTGGTCCACAACGTTGGCTAAACGCTGAAATAATCGGACCCACGTCCATGGTTCCCCCACTACATGAGGCTGCATCGATGGTGGTAGGTCCTCAATCTCTTCCATTAGGACTGTGTGAGTGAGTGCAGTAAAGTTATGCTCGACTCGTCTCAATACCCTCTCAGCCTCCCCGGCTGGAATATATCCTGCTACTGCTGGTCCCCCTACTGCGGAAGGTGCGGCCCCTGGCCGAGGATGACACATGTTCCTCGCATAGTCAGCGGGTCGCACTGGTCCCACATCTGCACACAATGAATACATATCTGTCAAATACTCTAGCATAACAACAACAACAAATGATATATATAACAAAACAACATAAAAATTACATATACAACAAAAAACTACAAAGGTGGAGACTTACCCATCTCCCCTCACTCCTCACCAGGAGGTACTGGTATCTCAGGGTCTCTTGAAAAATTAATCTCGACATAGGGGTAATCCTCTATAATCGGGATCTGTCATGACAACCATGCAAAGAAGTTGTCATCGAAGGACTCATTGGTCCTTCTGCCACCCTGTCGCTACAGTAATACTGCCCATCTACACACAATAGGAATAGAGGCTTGATGTCCTCGTACCACTACTCGAGGACTAAAACTCGGAACTCTCTCAAAAAAGAACGAACACAAAATGGTCTCGAACCCGAAGTTCCTATGTGTCCGCAAATGACAATCTGTCAACTACCTTTTCATACACTCAAGCAAAAAACTTGTGCATTTAAGCACTAGACTGCACAGTTCATCTGTGCACAGGATGTCTGATGTAGAGCCACATAACCAGTAATTCACTCAATAAGCAATACTATCACCTGTAGCGATAAGTTAGTGATATTGCTTATGGGCACCTGCATGCTCGAGCGGTCTGTATCAGCTGCACATTATAGACCTATCAATTCCGCTATGTTATGCGGCCCCATAGGAAAAGTCTGAAAATTGACTGGTTCCCCTCTCCTGGAGAGGCCAGTGAAAATGTAAATGTCCTCGACCGTGGGCACCAGTGAATGCCCCTCTAACATGAATGCCTCTACATCTGGATGCCAGTAGTCAACTAAGGCATTTAGTATCCTAGGTTGTGCCTGCATGAAAGAACATAGAAAAAACTTGAATAACCCACACTGCATCAAAGTAGCCACAACATTGGGGTCTTCCCTGACCAACTCATTCACCTCTTCATGTTCTCTTTCTCTCCAATGGACATACATCCTGCAAAACACCAAAGTTTAGGAGGGTTAACCCTTGCTTTTTATGCCTTTTTCATTCCATAAAGGGGTCCACGCGTGCTGTAATGGTGACAGTCACATGTACACGCGTGCAGAGTTTACTCTTCCTGAATGTACACACGGCCTGTCCAGAGACATCCCGCATGGACCTAGGGCTGACCTTTTAAAGGTCGACGCCCCCCTAAAAAATGAAACCCAATGCAAAAATGAAGACATAAAATACAAGATAAGGGAGTTTGTACTTACTTGGTCCAGAAAGAAGTTTGTTTCGTCCACTGTAGCTCCCAGAATCACCACTTTTGACAAAGGGGGTCTTTTGGCTCCAAAGTCAATTTCCAAATCAATAATGGTGATAATGAGCTGCCAACTTCTATTTATAGACTTTTTGGCGTCTTTTTGTCACTTTTTTGGCCTCCCTTATCATTTTCTTTATACCAAAAACCATTTAGAGTGATTCAGGAGTTGCATAGGAGGGATTTGATCGGGTATTGGGACAATTTTTTTGAGTTTTGAGTAATTTTTGACGGTCTGGGGAAAATGTTTTTCGACGATTGACCTGAGCAAATAGGTTAGGTTTCTACCCTGAATTTTGTATCTCATTGTCTTTTTCCTTTTCCATAGGATTGATCCCATCAGGTTGTGACACAGAACCATCATCTCTACTTTAGAAGTGCCACAACTTGGTGGTAGAGCTTACCAGAACATGGATTCCCTAGGTAGATCCTAGTTGCATTATGGTATTCATGCTGTCTCTAAAACACTGTAATCTCAGGAGTCCTTGTAGTTTTTCCTGAATACAAGTTTGAGCCTCATTTGCATGATTTTTCTTCGCTCTTGACCCCACCCTTAGGACTCCCAAAAAATAACGGGTCTTCTTTTAAGCCCTTTTCAGACCCTCTAAATATGAAAAGATTTCCAAGCGATCTTGTGGCCTTTCACACTCGTTAAACCAAAATTTGAAGTCACGTCTGTCCGACGGTAGTTTACCCCTTTTTCGGTCCGGATGGTCAACTGTACGAACAAAGGCATACTCTATGGAACTTCAGCTCTATAGAAGAGTACTCTTAGGTATAATTTTATCCCTTTTTTGGGCCTGAGGGACTAAACTTACGAAGAAGGAACCCCCATGGAGTCCATAGTTAATCTCTTTTCAGACTCCCTAAAATTGAAAAGATTGTCGAGTGACCTTATTCTTTCACACTCGTTAAACTGGTTCAGAAGAACATTCCTGACGGACTCCATAGTTAAGATTTTTTTAGACTCCTTAAAAATGAAAAAATGGCCGAGTGATCTTGTCCTTATCACACTCGTTAAAATGGTTTTGAATAGACGTCTTGTCAGTGCTAGTTTACCCCTTTTTCGAACCGACTAGACTATATTCGAAAAAGGTTACCCCAATGGAGTCTCCTTTTATGTTTTTCAGACTCTCTAAATATGAAAAACCACCGAGCTTACCTTCTCTGGGCTCATTAAACTTACATCGAAGGACATTACCATTGTGTGTTTTGTTAATCGCATTTGCATGCCTTATACGCCAACCTTGTAACAGTTTGCTTCTGCATTTTAACACCCTTGGCCCCCTGAGGATTTTTCCCGAGTATCATTATACTAGAACACCAGTCTTTTCCTTGTGCCTTGAACTTGTATGTTTGCAACACTCGTTCCTCCATTGTAATGTAACATTCCTTTATTCCTTTTCCCAAAATTATTGAAAAAGACAAAAAAACAAATCAAATATACCCCAAAAAGAGGAAGGGAAAAGTATTTTCTTTATTGGAAGCATAATGAGTCGCCCTTGGATAAAGCACATCTGTCCATTTGTTCATCAAACTATGGGATGTAGTACAACCTTAGGAAGCTTTTCTCGCTATATAGAGTTGTGTCTTCCGCCGTTTGGTTATCATTCCAAACATATGGAGAGTTTGCATTGCCTCATGCTTTGTAGACTTATGATTAATGCCATGCTGCCTAATTCTCATCATTTGTCGTGATATTGTCCAAGGGAAGTTTGTCACCAAGCCTAAGTCGACCCCTCTGCAAGTTGTCTCTTGCCCTCATACCCGACCATCCTGAATGTCCAATCAAGTCCTTGTTCGAAATCAATGAAGCCTTCAATCTAATCATCAAGTCCATGACCAACGAGCCATCGAAGATCTCTGGGTAGTGTAGTCGTACACTCATATTACACTCCTACCAAAGTTTTGAATATTTTGAAGTAGTTTCTCGAGCTCTGAAGACCTCATCTCCAACCATCAGGCCGTATCAGCTTCTAGAAGATGGATACTCTATATGTATATCTTTTTGATTTCGAGATATAGCTCCGCTGTGTATTGTTCGCGGCTACTCTTTATATAGTTATATGACATGGATCTACAATGTATTTGATTGGTATCCATGATTCTATTTTATCTCGAGCATGGGTATGCCCACCTCAGTGAGACATTTGTTATTTTGCAGACGATGCCTCCCGGTTCGTGATCCTTGGGCTCAATCGTTCGGCACATCAGTGAAGATTGGTAATGTATTTCGGCCATTAGATGCTCTTCTGACCTCACACATTAGGGGGCATCAATTATAACCCTAAATTTCACCATACATGTTTACCTGGCATCAGGCCATCTCATATCCCTTATTTTCCAAAGCACTGCTGAACAACTCTTTAAAAAACCTCTTTTATAAGGGCCCACGCACCCTACTCCATTATTGCACACGTGTACACGCTCGCTGACCTAAAATAGCCCGCGTGGACCGACAAAAGCACGAAAAAAGGAAAGTTGCCGACGGAACACATAGCTTTGGGTGAGTTAACTAAAAATCCCGGCCATGCATGGTCGAGGGTTCATCCAAATACCTAGCTCCTTCTAGCCTATAGATCGGATGCCACGTGTCTACTCCGATCAACGATCCATATCCGCTCTCCAAAAACACAAATCTCCAAAGTGAATTTTTTTGGAGTGTTGGATCTTCTGACACGTGTCTTCCCTGATCCAACGACTTAAATTAAATCCATCGCTCTGCACTTTGGGAGTTCTTCAATTTCATTCAACTACTTTCTTCTGGAGTGATTTTCCCTAGAGTGACAGATCTTCTGCCACACATCCTCTCCAAATAAATTACTTTTATTCTCTTCGGGACTTCGACTCTTTCCAGCCAATACTAGATCAATGGTCCTATGACCTCCTCCTCAATCAACTATCGAGATCTCCTTCAGGACTTCGACGATTTCACCCTCTGTTTTTCTCCAGAGTGCTTCGTACCCGGAGTTGTAGATATGGTGCCACACGTCCACTTTTAACACCAATGTCTGTCGTCCCCTTTGGGACTTTGGCCTTAGAAGATTTCAAATGTCAACAACCACAAATCTCCAGAGTGAGTCCTTCTGGAGTGTTGGATCCTCTGACATCTATCCTCCCTGATCCAACGACTGTCCAACGGAGTGAATCTTCATCCTCCATGTGTCTCCTCTCAGATCAACGATCCACGTTCCTTCCTTCAGATCAATGACCCTTAGACATTTCGGGCTTCGGCCTTCGGGACATTCTGAAACACAACTTCATGAAAACCCCGAAGTATGATTCTCCAAAGTTCACGATCTGGTGACACCTGTCCAACCCAGATCAATGACTCCTAGCTGCTTCAGCAATCTCAAGTCTCAAACTTATCCTTCACTTTTCTCTCGGAGTACTTTCTCCTGGATTTCACGATCCGTCGCCACGTACCCGTTCTAGATATGGCGGTCCAGATTTCTCTTTCAGCTCTTCGACTCTTCGGCACTTCGACGCTTCGGCTCTTCGGTGCTTCGACTCATTGTCTCTTCAATGCTTCAGATCTTCGGGATTTGAGAGTCTCAAACTCTTATGCACTCGTTTTTGCCGGAGTGCTTTCACCCGAAGACTCCGATCTTCCAACACGTATCTCCCTAGCGATCGACGACCAGGACCCACTTCGAGTCTTTGACGATTCTGATCTCTCCTTATCCACAAAATTCCAAAGTTGTGGATCTTTCACCACCTGTCCTCCTTGATGATGGACGGTCCCTGCTCACTTCGGGACTTTGACCAGTCCACTTTCCTATGTACACAAGGGTTAAAGCTTGTGCACTAACCTTCGGATCCAACGGTTGTTGGGCTTTCCCACTCAGATCCAATGGATGTGATCTGTTTCGCTCCTCTGCACTTCCTTCATTCACTGGACATAGATCTAACAGTCTAGGCTCCTTTCCACAACTGATCTAACGGCTGCTGTCGCTCCTCCTCCTGAGATTTCAACTTCTTCCCTGCTTGGAATATTTTGTCAGTGTTCAAAGGCTTGGACCTTTGACCTTTCTACGAGTCTGTCTATTTGGTCTCTTCTACACTTATGAAAATCGCTATCCCTTCTGAGCTTGATCCTTAGAGGATTTCAATTTCCCACGCACTCCTTGCGTTTCTGGGATTTTGTTAAACTCAGATCAAATGATTTCTTGGAAATAAATTCTTCTTGCCCTCCTGGCATCCTATTTCTCAAAGCACAAATTCTGAGCGGTTTTACAGAGTGTTCAACAGTTATATGAGTATCTTCTTTTGATACTTCTCTCCCTGAACTTTAAAAAGAGTTCTCTATGTGCACACTTGCACCTGCTCGATGCCCGCCTGACAGATCTCTTTCTTACAGAGTGTTTAGTAAATCTGTCTTTTTGTGCTTTCTCCTCACAGTTCCTCCTCTAAGGTATTCAGTAACCTTGAGGTTCCTCTTGAGTTTGTGATCGCTCTGATGTGCCCTCCTGACAAATTCTTTTCTGACTCCACAGAGTTCATATGCACAGTCCTTGTGCTGGATACATAACTTCCAATGTTCTATTGTGCACTCCTTGCACAGCCTAAAGAATTCTAGAACAATATTATAAACTCAATCCAAAGATAGATAAATCTATCTTCCTACTGTAGATGAATCTTATCATACATATACAACATACATTAACACACAGATAACATTCACATAATACAAATAATTCATAAACACATCATGTGCAGGAAAAACTGCTTTTCTTTGTTTTAAGATGAATGTTTGTTTACAAATGTGTACATAGACTGGACTACAACAGAGTCTCAGTTCCTTCTCTCCTACTCCTATTCCTAAGCTTGTGATATTCTTAGGATCTCCTCTCAGAATCCTCCTACTCCTAATTCTCATAATGGAATCTGATACAAGATCCCCTTACAAAAGAGGGCTCTACGAGATTATCCTCTCCACCTAACCTCATATATTACATTGAAGTTTCATAAATGGCCATCTAGTCTGAATTGAACCTAGAGCCATCAAAATGTCAGCCATTAAAGGTGACCTTAACTTCTACCTGTACAAAGACATGGCTTGGTCTTCACTCGACCTTATAGCATGAATCCGTATAGGATTATATTTCAAATTTAAAAATGGGAGGGTTAGTGCCTCTCCCTCTCTGAAATGCGCACTGATGTGCTAGAATGATGGCACATTGCTGAGGTGGAGTGATTCTCCTACATCATACTCCACTGCCAGGAAGATCATGAACTCCTCTTCCCCAGTGTTGAAATCCTCCTGGATCCCAAACTCTTCCTTGGAGCTATCCTCTAGCTCCTCTGCTTTGTTGTTGCTACTTCGTCTTCTTCTCCTCTGCTACTATGGAAAGATCTCCTCTGTTCAGCTTCCCTTTGCTGACTGCTTCTTGCACTGAATTCAACATCAACTTCCTTGTATCCTCTATTACTTTTTCTAGCTGCTCCAATGGTTGGCTCTCGTTATGCAGTCTTCTTAGTTGCAACTCTTCTCCATACTTATCAATGGGTAGATCTACTTGGTCTCCCATGCTATTTTCATATCCCCTTGTGGTAATAAGTTGCCACTTTGCTGTAGACTCTGATTCCATAGACTCCTCATTGAGTTGTTTCTTAGCTTCTCCCTCTGACTGATTGCTTTCTTTTGTTAGCTCCTCTGCTGGTACATCTCCAACTTTCTTCAATTTTTCTCCAAGCTGGTATGCTCCTCCCTTTTTCTCCAACCTGATCTGTTAGATGTGTTGGCTTTTCACTATCACCCTTCTCTCTAGGGATTCCAATTATTCATATAGATCAACAAAGTCCATGTTGTATTTTTCCTCTTCTGCTGCAGACTCCAATGCTGTAGTCATATGCTGTTAAACTTCTTGGCTGAAAATTTTGAGAAATTCTGTCGAATGCTCTTTTCTTGAAATTTGCATGATTGTCTTCTGGTAGCCATTTGTTGGTTCTGGATTGTCCAACCAATCCTCCAACATCCTCAATTCTATCTCCCATTGAGTGAGCATCTCAACTATTTGCTCCTCTTCTTCTTCTGTTGGGGAAGACATCAATGTTTGTTCCATTTCTTCCTCTTTGACAGTTTCTGTTGGTTGTCTTTCTTCCTCTACTTCACTTTCATCATGTGCACTGGCCTCTACTTAGATGTTTGGTAGGAATGTATTTATCCCTCCAATAATCAAAATGATCCTTTGATCCTCCTCTTGAATGGTTAAAGTATTTAACTTCTCATCATCTTCATTCACATGGTCTTAAAACCCACATGAATATTTGCTTATCAACACTCCTTGTTGACCTGATCCCACTTCTGGGCTCCTGAGACTTTAAGACAGACTCATTTCTTTCCCCCTGCCCACCTGGCAATTTGAGACTTTTCTTATTCCCACTTGGAAGTCTATGAGATTAATCGATCCCATCTCATTGCCCACCTAGTAATTTTAACTTTCAACGTTGTTCCTCTGGCAGCATACGAGACCTTCGACTGATCTCTTTCCATTTCCCACCTGGAAACTTGAAAGTCCATTTCTTCCCACCTAGAAATTTATGAAATCCTTTGCTAATCTCATATCATTTCCCACCTAGAAATATGAATTTCCACTACCATCCTCCTGATAGTCTATGAGATCCTCCAATGATCTCATTTCATTGTCCACCTGGAAATATGAAAATCCATCTCTGCTCTCCTGGTAGTTTATGAGATCTTTATCTAATCTCACCTCCTCCTCATCACTGAGGTGTCTCCCAATTTCTGGTTCATAGATGTGAATTAGTTCGTCCTCTGTGTCACTGAGGTTTTCTAATCCCCTCAACCACCTTCTCAACTCTTGTTGCTGCTTTCTGGCCAACAACTTTTGAACAAGCCATTTTGCCTTTCAGTTTAGAGGACATTCATACCTTTTTCTCTTGCTGCATCCTTAATGCTAGCTTTTCCATCCTTGCTTTTATCTCATTAAGCTCCAGATCCACCTCTGGATTGCATTTCTTCTTGCGACCTTTCCTTCGACCATGCCCATGGCCTTCAGTATCCATTTCCACCTTCTACCTGTCCTCCTAGCAAGCCTATGGATCACTATTCATCCAAGAACATCTCCATCTTCTCTCACAGCTCACCTGGTTATTTAAAATTTTCCTGCTGCATACATGCAACAACCTTCTCACATAGCATCAATACTCTGCCTTCCTTTTACCTGTTGTCTATAGGAAAATTTGAACCTCTTCTGATATCATCTAATGTTACCAGATCATCTCCTTTCACCATCTCTCCCTTTGCCTGCTGTCTGCAAGAAAAATGAGGCTTTGATACCACCTGGTATCATAGTATATCCTTTCTCTTCTCTTTGCTACAGGTAAAAAAAAAAAAAAAAAAAAAAAACTGTGCTCTGATACCACATGATGGTATCAAACTATCTCATTGCATCGCCTCTTCTTTGCCTATGATCTGTAGACAAAATTTTAGGCTCTGATACCACCTGATGCAGCCCCCCTCCCGTCCTGGGGTTCTGTGACCTCCTGGTCTAATATCTTTCAATGCACTGAGTCGAATTGACTCTTTGGGCTCCTGATTGAACCCAAAACAATTATACACATGCCCCCTTTCCTCCTAAGGTGCAGGTCATGTGATACCCACAACCTCTGTCTACGCGCTTATGAAAATATCGAGTTTGCGCTAGATTTTTTTTTTCCAACAACCCCTTCCTTCATATGGCTCTGGGCTGTGACCTTATGGAAATATGTGATTGCAGGTGCGGGAAAGAGTGGTTTTAGACCAACCCGCTTTTTTCCCCACAATTCACTACAAAGTGCCACGTATGCCCTTGGAAATACTGTGGTTCCAATTGCGGCCCACTCAAGGAAAATTAAGACCCGAGCATGTTGTGGCCCCACAATCTAGCTCAACTCGAGCATGTTGTGGTCCCGCAATCTAGCTCGCCCGTTGAACTCTAAACTCTTAGCGCTACCTCTCGATCAATGACTGCTATCAAATATCCTTTCCTTCCTTCTTTCCTCCTTCCACGTGTGATCCCAGATCTCCACGATCTGTCAACACGTAACTCCCTTCCAAATCAACAACTACGGCTCATTCCGGCTTTTCGGCCTTCGGGAGTTTCAACTCTCAAACTTTTCTTCCTCCTTAGCAACTATCTTTTGGAGTGAAATATCTGTTGACACGTATCCTCAACAAATAGATGGTTCTAATGAACTCCGACTCTCCAGCCTTCGGGAGTTCTTGCACCTTCAAACACCCCTTTCTCCTTGAGTTCTCCGTACTCCTAGTTATAGATAGGACGCCATGTGTATACTTCGATCAACAGTCTATATCCTCTCTCCAAAAACACAAATCTCCGGTGTGAATCTTTCCAGAGTGTCGGATTTTCTGACACCTATTGTTGAAGGAAAATCTCCTTGTGGACAGGTAGATCTCCTCTTGAGAGCTAGACCCTTAACTCTAAGACAGAAGGTGCTTAACATGGACACTAACTTCCTTTTAGATCTAATTAAGTTGATGAACAAAAGAGAAGGAGGAAGGCATGTACCTTATGAACATCATTTTTCCCTGCAAGGTCCAGGATGAGCTTCGATCTTGAGCTCCTTGGTAGGTCTTGCAAGAAAAAAAAAAGTACAAAAGACTTCCTACTCTACTGAGATTAGCTCAAACATAGATCCACTTACTGCAGACAAACTTATATGGAACAAGTACAAGTTTGAAAGAAACAGGCCAAGCATTGATTTATATTGATGAGAACAAAGTGTTACTTACAACCATGGATGTGAGTGCAGCAGCTTCATCAAGTTCTCCTCGTCCAAACCCTTGCTTAAACAGTCCACACACGGAATGCTAATGTTCCAAATGAAATCTTCCTCATGAGATCATAAGTTAGATGCTCTAAACTCCTCTATCTCCCCTCCTCCATTGAAATCCCTCATTATATAGGATTTGGAGGTTTAACCACCATGGAGAGGATCTCTCATCAGATCCACTAAGAAGGGATCTCTAAGATATTTAGGGAGAAAATATCTCTTAAGGATTTTGGGGAGGAAATATCTCTCAAGCATTTTAAGGAGGAAATATTTCAACCATCCATGATATCCTCCACCTTCCCTAAAAAATAGGAAACCAAATGTGAGGTGGATTGTCACACTAAATTACTTTCTTTTTCATGAATATTAATAATAATTCATGTGCACTTGATTCTCACACTTAATCCATTTCTTTTCCATGAATATTAATAATAATTCATGTGTACTTGGTATTTTGGCCTTCATGTAATATATCCCTCCTCCACATTGACTAGGGATTGTGACATAGGTTATTCCATGGTGTCAAGGTGTATGAAACGCTTATATGTCACTTTACGACACTTAGGGCGAGGTACCTAGGTGTGAAAATTTCATGTGTAACACCTATCTTCCATGATCCAATGGCTTAAATGAAATCCAGAGCTTCGGGAGTTCTTCAACTTCATTCAACTACTTTCTTCCAGAGTGACCCAGAGTGACAGATCTTCTGCCACATGTCCTCTCCAAATCAATGGCTCTGATTCTCTTCGAGACTTCGAATCTTTCCAGCAAAGACCAAATCAACGGTCCTTCAACCTCCTCCTCGATCAACGATCGAGATATCCTTTGGGACTTCGACGCTTTCACCTTCTGTTTTCCTCTCTAGTGCTCCGTACCCGGAGTTGTAGATCTGGTGCCACGCATCCACTTTTCACACCAATGATTGTCGTCCTCTTCGAGACTTTAATGCTTTCACCCTTTGTTTTCCTCTGGAGTGCTCCATACCTGAATTCATAGATCTAACACCATGTTTCCACTTTTCACACCAACGACTGTCATCTTCTTCGGGACTTCAGCCTTCAGCAATTTAAAATCTCAACGACCAAAAATCTCCGGAGTGAGTCCTTTCAGAGTGTCGGATCCTCTAACATCTGTCCTCCCGAATCCAATGGTTGTCCAATGGAGTGAATCTTTGTCCTCCATGTGTCTCCTCATAGATCAACGATCCACGTTCCTTCCTTCGGATCAACGAACCTTAGACATTTTGGGCATCGTCCTTCGGGACATTCCGAAACACAACTTCATGAAAACCTCAGAGTACGATTCTCCAAAGTTCATGATCTGGTGACACCTATCCAACCTAGATCAACGACTCCCATCTGCTTCGGTTGTTCGGGCTTCAACGATCTCAAGTCTCAAACTTCTCCTTCAATTTTCTCCCGGATTTCACCATCCATCGCCACGTACCCTTTATGGATCCAACAGTCCAAATTTATCTTTTGACTCTTCAGCCCTTTGACTCTTTAGCGCTTTGGCTCTTCGACTCTTTGGGCTTCGGGAGTCTCAAACTCCTATGCACTTGTTTCTCCTAGAGACTCTGATCTTCTGACACGTATCTCCCTGGCAATCAATGGCTAAGACCCACTTTGGGTCTTCGGTGATTCTGATCTCTCCTTATCCACAAAATTCCAAAGTTGTGGATCTTACGCCACCTGTCCTCCTTGACGATGGATGGTCCCTGCTCACTTCGAGACTTAGAGACTTTGACCAATCCACTCTCCTATGTACACAAGGGTTAAATATCATGCACTTACTTTCAGATCCAATGGTCGTTGTTCCTTCGCGCTCAGATCCAATGGATGGGATATGTTCCTCTCCTCGGCGCTTCCTTCATTCACTGGACGTAGATCTAACAGTCCAAGATCCTTTCCACAACCGATCTGACGACTTGTGTCGCTCCTCCTCCTGAGCTTCCAACTTCTTCCCTGCTTGGAAGATTTTGTATGTGTTAAGAAACTTCGACGTTTGACCTTTCTACAAGTCTTTCTATTGGGTCTCTTCCGCACTTATGAAAAACGCTATCCCTTCTGAGCTTGATCCTTAGAGGATTTCGATTTCCCATGCACTCCTCGCATTTCTGGGATTTCATTAAACTCATATCGAATGATTTATTGGAAATAAATTCTTCTTTCCCTCTTGGCGTCCGACTACTGAAATCACAACTTGTTGAGCGGTTTCTACAAAGTGTTCAATAGTTCTGTGAGTATCTTATTTTGATACTGCTCTCCCTGAAATTGACAAAGAGTTCTCTTTGTGCACACTTACACCCGCTCAATGATCACCTACAAAGCTCTTTCTTACAGAGTGTTCAATAAATTTGTCTCTCTGGGCTTTCTCTGCACAGTTCCTCCTCTAAGGTATTCAGTAACCTTGAGTTTCCTCTTGAGTTTGTGATCGTTCTGGTGCACCCTCTTGGCACATTCTTTTCTGACTCCACAGAGATCATATGCACACTCCTTGCACTGGCTATAGAACCTCCAATGTTCTGTTGTGCACTCCTTGCACAACCTAAAGAATCCAGAACGATATTATAAACTCAATCCAAAGATAGATAAATCTATATTCCTACTGCAGATGAATCCTATCATACATCTACAACATACATTAACACACATATAACATTCACGGAATACAGATAATTCATAAACACATCATGTGCAAGAAAAATTGTTTTTCTTTGTATTAAGATGAATGTATTTTTACAAATGTGTACATAGACTGGACTACAACAGAGTCTCAGTTCCTTCTCTCCTACTCCTATTCCTGAGATTTCGAGCTTCTCAGGATCTCATCTTAGAATCATCCTACTCCTAATTCTCATAATGGAATATGATATAAGATCCCCTTACAAAAGAGGTCTCTACGAGCTTATCCTCTCCACCTAACCTCATATAGTACATTGCAGTTTCATAAATGGCCATCTAGTCTAAATTGAACCTAGAGCCATCAACCTATTAGCCATTAAAGGCGACCTTAACTTCTTCCTGTACAAAGACATGGATTAGTCTTCACTTGACCTTACAACATGAATCCGTATAGGATTATATTTCAAATTTAAAAATGGGAGGGTTGGTGCCTCTCCCTCTCTGAAATGCGTGTTGATGTGCTGGAATGCTGGTGCATTGCTAAGGTGGAGCGATGCTCTTGCATCAATGTCATACAAATATACGACCACAAAGGAGTTTTTGAATGGATGAAATATACCATACATCATCCACATGAATGTGGTTGGGGCATTAGTCAAGCTTAAAGGCAGGATAAACCACTCAAAGAGACTTTCTTTAGACTTGAAGGTTGTCTTCCATACATCAATTTGTTCAATTGACACATAGAGGTAGCCTGACTTCAGATCAATCTTACTGGAAAATTTTCCTCCCTTGAGAAAATCTAGAATATCATCAATCTGGGGGATTGGGTACCAGTTTTTTATTGTGATCTTATTCAAGGCTCTGTAATAAATACAAATTTTCCATGTCCCATCCTTCTTTTGTACCATAACAATTAGGCTCTTGCAAGGTGAGGATCTTAGTCTAATGTGTCCCTTTAGAGTTAGGTCTTGGATTTGGTGTTTGATTTCTTCATTCTCCATAATAAAGCACCTATATACATGGCTATTAGGCAGAGGAACACTAGGCATCAAATCAATTGAATGCTTTACCCGACAATGCAAAGGCACCCCAGTAGGTGAGGCAATGTTGTATTTGTGCTCTTCTACTATATTGTCCACCTGCTTCTATTGTGTAGAGAGACCTCATGCATAGATTTTGGTGGTTGCAGTGACCTTCCATTCATCTTCTGAACGAACGAAAAAGAGGACAAATCTCTCGGTCTAATAGACCACCTTTTTTCATTGTTTTGCAGAGATCAAAGAGACTGAATTAGTTGGGACTTCCTCTAATACCTTGTAGAGTTGACCTCCCAAAGTAATAAATACACTACAAGGCATAGATTCATAAACAACATGTTGCTTTCACATATATGGTTTTCCTAAAATAACATCACAAACTTCAAGGGGGGAAACATCACACAATACCTCGTCTTTTAAGGGTTTGATGCCATAGTGCATGAAACATTGTTGGATGAAGCAAATGCCTCATCCCTAGTTGAGACAACCAATGTGGTATGGATGAGGGTGTGGCATTTTTGTTAGGTTCAACCTCTTGATGACCTCTATTGAGATTAGGCTCTTCTAACTACCACTGTCAACAATGAAATGGAGTGGGTTTCCCTTCACCCACATCTGTGAGTGGAAGAGGTTCTCCCCTTCTTCAGGCTCCTCTGGTTCCTATGGTTGGACCTTTGTGGTAGCAATGGAGACACTAGGTTCTGCATCAATGATCTATTTTCCCTTATCTAGTTCCAAATCAGAGTCTAAGTTGACATCCAACTCTCAGGATTTCATCTTAGCCAACTATAATTTTTTGGAGCCATTCATCAATGTTGTGCCAAGGGATTTTTTGGAACTCACACCACTTTCTAGTGTCCTTATTCAACTTCCCATTACCCTTCTTTGTTTGTGACTTGGACTGGTTGTCCTGAGGCTAGCCATCCTTGATTTGTCCTTTGCTCTAGGAGTTAGGGCCACCTTTAGCGTGATTCTTCTACAATGGGTTCACAGAACTAAGATCTCTCTTATTCTTTTGCTTGAACTTTTGCTCAATCTTGACAACATATCGATAAGTAGATCCTAGTGATGAGATGTCTAGGAAATTCATATTTGTTTAGATGTACATATGTAGGCCATTGTGGTACTTCAGAACTAGGTGTTTCTCAAAGTATTTAATACCCAACTTTGTGCGCAAGGTATGGAAGATGTTGGTGTACTTCGATACTGTCTGATCTCTCTCATGACACAGAGTTGTCCATCTCATGTACTAGTCATCATAGTTTCCAACATGGTAGTATTTCTCCTTAAGGGAATCAACAAAAGCCACCCAAGTGGGTCTTGGCCCAAAAATTGCTGAATCATCTTTGACATGTTTCTCGCAGTACGTCTCTCACCAATATTTGACACGGGGAAGGGATTTAAGGAGCGTGAAGGTGATTTTTTCACTGTTGGAAAATTTTTGGACAGAGAAATAACCCTCTAGCAAACTTTACCATTTTTCCAAAGCGTTGACATCTATCTAGCCTTCAAATAAAGGAGTATCAAATTTAAATTGTACCTTAACGGGTGTCGCACCTCCAAAGTGATTGCTGGTTGAAGGTGTCTCAATTGTTGTTGGAAACTATCAAAGGATCTGGGTGAAATTATCTGTCATCTCGTTCCTCTGTCACGCGAGGGATTCCTTGAGAAATAGTTTGATATGATATTTTGCTTCGTCATCTCTCTTTTATTCTACCATGGTAGGCTTCTTGGGACATTGAGAGTGTTCTTCCCTAATATCAACCAGTTCAAGACACAACTCTTGATAGCCTGACCTCATCGGGGAAATGCACAGAGAAACAACAAAGAACAAATTGCTCTAATACCACTGATCTGGATTATATTGAGAACAACATGAAGGAAGAGATATAAAAAATAAACACACATATATATTGTAAGGAACATTGTAATAGAATTAAACTCATATTATATTAATGATTGTTTGGAATACAAAAGACTGTAAAATGCAAAGCACACAAGCTAGCTAGAATGGTGGTATCTTATCCCTAAAGAGAGAGATGTGTCGGCTACGCTCATTTGTGATAATTTGATTAAAAATAGGTTGAAAAGGCCTTTTAACATAAAGAATCAATGAGAAAACCCTAAACATCCAAAACCCTAACCCTAGAAGATGAAATGCCAAAAGGTTTGTGGGTTCTGATGTGGTTAGTTGATACGACCACCTCTTGGGGGCATAACTTTTTCATACGATCTTCATTTGGGGTGATCTGTAGCCCGCTAGAAAGGTCTAGCCGAGAAGTACACATTCTTCACATCCTAGAATCTTCTTTTTTCTACATTTTAGGCACTATTGTTCCAAAAACATGTCATTTAGGGCCTCAAAACGGCCCCAAAAGTTTGAGATCTAGAAAATTGTAGAAAAAATGCCAAGATTTGGAACCATTATGAATTAGTGGAACAAGTGGGTGGCTACCAATATTCACATGGATCATCACTTCTAACCTATTTGTCTATGAAATTCCCTGTTAGTGGATAGCCTCTAGCTAAGAGTGCCAAGTATCTTCTAGTGATTGTTGTTCCCCACAGTTGGATAACGTCCATTTTTGTTCATTGGATTAGGCCTACTTGTGTTTTCCCATTTCATCATAGAAAATCATCTTTATGTCTTAGCTAGCATAGGAACTCCAATCGCTACAACATATTAGCTACTCCTCTCTACACTTCTATGACATTATGGGTACGATAATCAATGGATACACCACCCTTGGGTACGATCATCTATGATAACAAATGAACAGAAAGAGATGAATATGAAATGTGATCCATAGAGGAAGATAGAGAGATTGATAAAGGATGTTTAAGTGTGTGTAAGGATGTAAGTGAGTTTAAGGGTTCACTTGCACCTATAGTATCGATCATGCTACACTTGGTGAGGCCCAATTACCTTTAAGTCAATTCTTTTCAATGATATATAATATCATTAAGCTCAAAGGAATGTGAATACATTCTCATCAAATAGAGGTTGAAGCCTACTCAAGAAATATAAATGGTAATTAGAACACAGATGTGTCATGCACTAACATCTTCTTCTCATTAAAACACACTATCTATGAACATCAAAAATTGATACCAGACTGAACTTCGAGCTCTATCTCAACTCTCTATTACTAAATCCTTACCCACATTTACTACTCTAGTGACCAAAAAATTAACCCATTACATATTTGCATGCATCCCCCCATATCTTCCACGAAGTGTGGAAATTGTAACTAACTTCCCAACTCATACACAACCTCAACCATCACCAGTCGGGTTGTTACAAAAATAGATACAATGGTTATAGAAGATATGTGTGGATTTGGTCTACATGAGATCTCTTTAATTCCCTACTCGTAGTACAAAAATGGTTGGCACACACAGTAACCCCTTGGTTGGAACAAATGTTAAAACTTGGCATTGCACATTATATCTTCTTGGGTGCACGTGCAGTGCTGACTTGTGTTGCGTACACAACTTCTAGAAAACCTTAGGTGCCAACAACCTTGCTACCCATTATCATTATAGGTGGGTTACCTTATATCTGGCAAGGATTTTCACTATTAATATCTAGCCATATGGTTTCTCCCATGTTCAATCTTAACTCACTATTGCATCTTGGAGACTTGTACACATCAATGGTAGTAGTGTCCCAAATATAGTTCAAAAACTTGAACATGTATGACTCTTTCAAATATTAATTTTGAGCCCCCAATGAGAGCTTCCCTCTAGCTAGCTCTCTACATGTTTTGGCCCTCCTTTCCAGGGAGCCTCCTTTTACTACAATTCTTGACCCCCTTGGGTGACATTGTTCCTTCACATGTGTTAGACGAAAGAAACATTCATTTTTATATGCACCATGATCTCCTCTCACCATGATCCCATATTGTATTTTTCTTTGACTATTTCACAAGCATGGGGATGGCACCTCATTTGTAAAGATATTGTATATATGTATCACTTCACCATTGTTTGTTTTGCATGTGTCCTATAGAATCACTCGGTTGGAGATATTTATCCATGAACAACTCTCTCTCTATATATTTATTTTTTACACACTACATGGGTAAGAAGCACATGATGTATTTTAGCTATATGATAAGCTCCTAACCTCAAACATCAAGGGGCACCACATTTAAGTGATTAAAATTGAAAACATCACACCTTAACATACATCTCACATAATATAGTCAATTTCATGATTTGTAGGCCATTTATACACCACCAAGAAGAGTGAAACCTTCAATTTCCCATTTATAGGATCACACAAGGTTTCCTTCTAAACTCATGTCATTCTCAACAAAAATACTTTGATACTCATGCAATCCCTATAAATATGTGATTCAATGGTTTCCACAACCCATAAATTCCAAAGGATACTTAGAAGTGGTGCATGGTTGAACATGGACCTAAACGTGGACCTAGTTTCACCTCCCATCTCATCAATATTTGGGCATGTGGCCCTCCTTTTGGTCAAATCAAGCACATGGCTACTCATACTTGAAGTTTGAGTATTCCCATTTGAACTAGTCTATATTGTAGCATAGGTTCACCTTATAAATAGAAGTCATGGCCATGAATTTGATAGGAAGAATACACTAATATTGATAACAACTGGCTATGATAAGTATTCAATACTTCCATGCACAAAAACCCCCACATGAGCTTGTTATCCATTTTGGTGATCAATGTATTCGTCACTTAATAATATGCACCTTGGGAACATATAATATAATTTTTTTTAATGAGTGGCAACACATTGGAATCTATTGTTTCCTTTGAGTCAACTAAGTTGAAGTGCCATCTGTTCAATGGAAAACTCTCCTGTAAGAAATAAATCAAAAGGATTCCATTAAGCCATTGCATTCACATAGTGGTGAAATAGGGAGTGTATTTTCATATCTTAGTTCTTGTATATCAAAATCTATACTTAGGTTGTTTTCTAAAGCGAGGGGACATTTTCTATTTTTTTATTTTTTTAATCTATACAGAACCTATTATTGCAACCTCATTGAGATGGGTTTACAAATCTCAACTATATTCTATATGGCTTGACATGATGCTAGCTTCATATTTGGAAACTAATGACATGAATATGTGCAATTTATATCCCTCTATGGCACTATTAAATTGAAGTTGGGCCCAATTTCTTCATGAATCATAATATTGATATTGTGGTCAATGTGCTTCCGTGTTTCTTACCAACTTTTTGAGTCATATCATATATGGAAACTCAATTGATCTTGTATTATGTTATTGGTTTCTTATTTCCAAGCTTATGTGCTCGAATGATGGCTATGATTTAGTTGAATATGATTCTTGATGTCATTATTTGAAATTATGCTCATAATATTGTTGACATTTAATTAAATTATTCTCATAATTGAGAGATGGCCTATAAATGTAAGGTTATGTTGTTTTTAAATAGACCATGGGCCATTGTGTAATGGCTTCAAAAGTCTACAATCAAATGGGAGTAAGTGAGAATGCCCAAAGCTCAATATCTTAATAGGTTAATTGTGTTCTTTCTATGTTCGTCGTTGAACCATATTGACAGTTCAGATATATTATTTAAAAACAATCCTTACTAGTTATTCCATGGTTCGATCAACTTCCATGGGATTTGAAAGTGGGAAAGAAGTATATCATTCACTATGAATATGGTTGTGATTGTTATTATACAATATTATCTATTCATTTTATATCCATAATATTATATCAATAATCTTTGAGGAATTCAAAACTTAAGGGTTTTCATAATTGTTTTCTGGGTTGTCCATAGTGAAATTCATTTGTATCGACGTTTCGAATCCTTTACGTGGATTCATCTTTAGGATATATTAGTCAATGATAAGGGTAGCATACCAGAGTTATAAATATGAAATATGCAGAGATAAATAGGTGTAGTCGGCTTTAAACCTTAAGAGAAACCTAAAAACTAAAACCTGAGGTTGATTTAAATTTCTGGCTAACCCTAAGATAATGCACGAGCCTACGTTTTATAAAATCCATAATATAATTATGATATACATTAATGAGTGTCTTAGATTATTTGACTAAATAAAGGTTATGTAATAAT
The DNA here is from genome assembly GCA_000966675.3 of Picea glauca. NCBI lineage: Eukaryota > Viridiplantae > Streptophyta > Pinopsida > Pinales > Pinaceae > Picea > Picea glauca. The sequence goes on along the minus strand of JZKD02S2060479.1, from coordinate 538 downwards.
GATAAAGATTTATAATTATTTTACTATAGGCTTGTTGTTGATTTAAAAAGAGAGGGATAGGACATAAAACCTAGTTTTCTGGGTTCTCTTGTTGTTTTAGCAAAGGAAGCCAACTCCTTCTTACCTCTAGGCCACCATCTCTATTCATGTTGTTTGGGTGCTTCATTATCTCTAGGGCCTCTCTAATTCGTCGTCTAAAAAAGTGGTCCTCTTTAGCGAGGATTTCAGTGTTCTTAAGGCATATGTGGTGCTTGGTTTTGAGAGAGTGTTCTGCCAAAGATGAGGTTCGAGATTGCTTTCTCCTGATGTCTTCTTCATGTTCTGATTCTTAACTGAAATGATCTTCATGTTTCTCCAATGTAGAACCTACCGCAAGAACATGAAATCTTATAGATTCCTTTCCCTTGATGTTTGTCAATAGGATCTTTTACGGACTTCATTTTTTGTTTTACAGTTATGAGAGGTTTGAACAAAGTTGTAATCTCTTTTCTTCTTAGAACTTTGGATATTTTATCTGTGACCCCCTAGATGTAGGGGA
>JZKD02S2060468.1:0-22018 GCA_000966675.3 Picea glauca | reverse complement strand
ATACAAATATCTAGAAGCATTAAATACTTTCTTGACTTTGATAGATGGTGGGTGTGATGAATTAAATGAGCATGGTGGAGTGTTATGTACATTTTGGGGAAAATTATCAAATAACATTTATTATCTAGCATGAGAATAAAGACTTTATTTTATTTATTATTTTTTAATGCAAGTCATTTATATTTAGTTTTATTTTAATATTTTCCCAAAATATCTAGATAAGGGAGGTTGATGGATAATAATGAGGGTGGTTGAGGAGACTTGGGGAAGTGTATATGGAAACTTGATAAATAGGGAGAAGAAGTAGAGAGGAGGGGAGGATGGAGAGGTTTGAGCATGATGAGAGGTTGTGAAATTCTTGGAAGGTATAATTCTTGTGATAGTTTTTTTTGAGCATTTGTGCTTTGTTGTTCTTGGAGTCACGGGCACGGAGGGCCAAGAAAACGAAAGGTTTCTTGGAGCTAGGAAGCCATCTAGGCTCCTAGTTGGCAGGGAGGATTCTGTTGTTTCACTCTGGGCAAGCGGGAAAAGAATACTTGGAAGCACCGAGGACTACATTACAAATCATGAGCTTCTAAAAACTAAGGAGGAGGTATTTTTCAATGGTATTTTGTTATTGATATTTTGGATATACTTATGTTTTAATTTCTTGATCTTAAAAGTTAACCTACTACTTAGTTCATCATGTTATTTAGATTTATCATTGAGAAGATGTAGAAGAAATGTGTAAAAAAAAAAAATCAATGAAATCATGCTAAAACAAAGTTGTTAATGTGAAAGTATTTAAATGAATGGTTAATTGTTTAGCATACTTTATGGGTGGTACATCGTATCTCAGAAATTGTAAGGCCTTGGGAGTGAAAATTTTAACCCAACGTACCTTGATCCATCTACTAAATATCCTCCAAGTGGTTCCTTATGAAACGTCGTAGAAAACAAATTATAGTGAAAATTCCAAGGTGTCTCAAATGTAGCAGCAAAATCCCAAGACCTCGAGCTCTGATACCAAATGTTAGGAATCAAATAGCAATATAACATACAAAAACCTCAAAGTAAGTACTCAATGCCTTCAAAAAGATAAAATTTCATATAGTAAGTCTCTTCGATGGGGCAACCTCCTTGTACACCACATAAATTTCCAAATACAAGATGATTCCAAATAAAAATGTCTCCTTGGTATATATAGGAGACTAGGAGATGCAATTACAACTAAGGGACCCAAGCCAACATAAATAAAATAACATTACTAATGTAATATTCCCCAATTAAGGGGTAATGTGCCACTATTTAGGGATTAATATAACCAATGCTTCAATGGTATTATGATGAAAAATACTACTATGGGATGAATTGTGCATCATAAACAAACATTTGAATTAGTTTTTATTTCCATACTTCCCTTGGGATACCTAGTGTAAGGTCTCCCATGGAACCCACCAAGTATGCGCACTCCTTGGGCAGAATCAATTATGGAACAGATGGAGATCCCAAGAAAGAAACAATTAGTGTGTGGGAAGGAGCACCTTGGGTGCACTATGGTGGCATGTGATGCCAAGGGGGCACACACCTTACTTTCCTTATAATGATTGACAGAGACTTGGGTTTCATTTGGGCAAGGGTGGGGCAACTTTGGAGCATGCCCAAGGAGTGAACCCATCTTCTCTCAACAAATGCACCAAATAGGATGGACAACCCCATTGGCACACCCACGAGGAGTCACGATGATCGGCACAAAGAGCACACAAAGAAAGGGGTGTGCACCCAAGGATGGGGTACGTTGGTGCAAGAAACAAATAGTTGATGGGTGTACGGTCTTGGATGGGTTCACCAGGTCCATGGAGGGGGAACAAAGATCTGGTTGAGTGGGGGTTCATGAAGGGGCATCACACACCCAAGATACATGATTTTTATCAAAAGTGACCCTTGGAGTCCATATGAAATCAAGGACGCACAAACAAAGGAAGGCATAAGATATTTTTTGCACTGAGATTTGAAAAGAGAGACTGAGGAAAGTCAGAGGCCAACGAATTGAGGAAAATTTTCCAAGATGGAAGATAAGTAGTCAAGAGTTTGATGGTTTAGGAGTCTTTGGGGAAGTATGGAAACACAGGTATGTGGAGGCATGTGTGAGGAAGAACCGAAATCTATGTTACCTTGGTGAAAGTCTAAAATAATGAAGGGACAACAAGTATGTGGTTTTGGGCACATCTGAGGTGCACCATAGGTGGTTGCAGAGATGGTTGCAACAAAGTTTCTTGGTGTGACAATTTTTTTCTTGAGGGTATTTTTGAGGTGAGGTGAGTTGTTTGACTCTGCCAAATTTGTAAACTAAGTCGATAGTGCTCATATTGTAACTATTTTGCAATAAAAAATACTTAGCCAGGTGTTAGGCACAGTTTGTGTCACACACACTATTTATGTGTTTGTATTCATTTTGTTTTGTATTTGTTCTCTTGGATTGTCATGTTCATGGATGCATGCTTAAATAAGACTAAGTGTTAAACTATGTTACTAATTGTCTAAGTAAACAAGAGTTGCAGTAGAGTAGGAGTGTGACTTGTCGGTAGCCTAGAACGCAGTATGGGTATGCTCTAAGTTAAGAGGCATAGTCTAGATGAAATATTCTCAGTGTGCCAAGAAACCAAGTAAGAAATTATGCAGTGTCGCATGCACTCAAGAGGTGAACAATTAAAATATATAATCATGCATCCTATGGGGTCATGACAGGTGGTACCAGAGCAAACTTGACAAATAGTTCAACGTTCTTCACCACTATTACAATTAGAACAATTGTGGGAAGGGTGTGCACTTTTGGTGAGTTAGTCTAGATGTAGGCTTGGTAAAGGGTTCAGTGGACTATCCATTCACAGAGGAAACCTGAGTGTAGACTTGGTGGGTTGTGACAGGGCCATGTTGTAGATGAGGTTGGAGCTTGTGGAAAGACCTGGGAACACTCCTTGAGTAGGTCAAGCATAAAAATTTTAGGGTGAACTAAGCACTTGGGAAAGGAAGACGAATACAGGGTTATCACAGAATTTTTTGTAGGCCCAAGCACAAAAGTAACCGTAGAATTTTGAAAAAGTATTGAGACAAACTCTTGGGTGCCTTGGACAAACCCTTCACAAGTAAAGTGAGGATACTTGGAGGGCCATCCATGGCTGATGAAATTGACACCGAGAGGGAGCCCAAGGTCGACAAAATGAGGGATCAACTCATTATCTTGGAGATAATTGTTGAGAAGATGACCAATGAATTGGGAAAACATGGTGAGAAGGTCGACCAGATGGATACATAGATGGAAAAGATGAAGCATGGGTTTAACAAAGTTGTTCGGTACTTCCATTCAGCTGCATATTTGATGACCGACACCTTCAACAATGACATTTAGGATAGACTCAAGGAAGAAAAGGGGGCACTTGTCGTAATCACACATAGGTTAAAGGAATAAAATCACACCATCACATTGTTGAAATGAGCTTTGGCTAACAGATAGAGCTCCGTTTTCATGCTTATGAGGATCAACGCAAAGGAACCCGATCCATATGACGAAAGTTGCATTGCTAAGTTGTTGGGAAATTGAGGAATACTTGGAGCAGTTGAAAAAAAATTTGGAAAAATCCAAGGTGAACACTACATCGATGTTCTTAACAAGAAAAACTTATCTTTAGTGGAGGAACTGAGTGGAAGACTTAAAAAATAGGAGAATTGTTGAGAAGATTGAATGTTTGGAAGAGATGAATGCATCCTTGAAGGAACATTTTGGTTTGGGAAACCAAGCATGGATCACAAGGAATCAATTGTTGGCTCTCAAGCACACTGGTAAGATCTAATCCTACATCATGGAGTTCACAGGGATCATGTTGGAGATCAAAGAATCTAAGAATAAGACAGACTTTTCCACTTCATGAATGGTCTACAACTATGGGCGCAAAGTGAGTTGTGATGGAAGAATGTGCAGACACTTGTAACAACAATTACCGTAGCAAACAAATTGTTGGACTTTTGGGGTGAACCTAAGATAGGTCCTAGGAAAAATGAGGATTCCCAAGGTGATAGGCAACAACAAGGGAAGGGGAAGAGGAATGATAGTGGAAAAATTAATATATCGAAGGGAATTGAATAAAATTCCAAGAAAATGGACACAGTGAAAGAGAAGAAGATGATTTTGTGTTGGATTTGTGCCAAGGAGTAATATGTGAAGAATTTTCCCTTGAAAAAAATTCAAATTCTTTGGAGAAGGAATCCAACCCATCTGTTGGTATCTTGTGGGTATTAAACGTTGTCATGGAGGGTGAATACATGGAGATATGAGAGAAATATGAGAGAAAACTTTGCTAAGTGCATGCCAAACTCAATGAGAAGTCAACGTTGGCCATGGTATACAGTGGGTCAACTTAAAACTTCTTGAGGGAATACATGGTGTGGAGGCTTGGGTTTTATCTTGAACTGACATAGAAAACCTTCAAGACAATCAATGTAGGTGTAGAGAGGGTCATTGGTGTGGCCATGGACATCTCATTTAAGCTTGGTGACTAGTGCAAAAAGACGAGGTTCACCATTGTTCCTATGGATTATTTTTAAGTTGTGTTGGGACAAGAGTTCATGAGGAAAGAAAAGGAAATGCCAATTCCTCACATGAACATTTTGGCCATTTTCTTAGGACAAAATCCATGTTTTTTATACCATAAGGAGGAAGGAAGGATGCATGTGCATGTCTTCCTTGTAGATGGTTTTTAGGTAAATCCCATTGTGTGTTGAATATTTCGAGCCAACAAGTATGTATTTTGTGTTTTTTGAAGTTACTTCTTTCTATATCCAATTTGAAGGTAAAGTAATTTTGTTCTTTGTGTAACAATGTATACAGGAGACATCATGTCTAGAGTTATGACCAGAAAAGAAAAGAGCTAGGCAGATGCCAGACCTATCCATGTTTCAGTTCTAAACTCTCTCATTGTTATAGACACTAGTAGCTATGACAAAAGTGAGAACTATAGTTTATTCCAATATTGGATAAACTATTGGGGAATCATGGAAGACACCATTTTGAAAAATAAGGATACTATTAAAAATATCATCAAATAAAAATTTAAGGAGAAAATGTGGTGTGATAAAGAGTTAGAGGAAAAAACAAAATTAAGTTATTATAAGGATGTAATCAACCTTAATTTATAATAACAAAATTATCTCTTTGTTTTGACAAGTGTAAAGAAAAAAATAAGCATTGCTAAGATAACAAAAAAATCTCACGAGCTCCATAGTGAAACTAGGAGTTGGCCAATTCCTAACACTTCATGGGATGAAAGAGTATGCCACCTTTTTGACACTAAGAAGGTTGAAGATGAAAATAAATTTCTTTTAGATTGTCTAGCCTATACCCAAATTAGATCTCAATTTCAAAATATTTGTCACACTACCAACCTTCCTAACCTTTTAACCCAACAAAACTATGGTGATCTTGGAAAGATTCTCTTATTGCTTTTCGAGCACAAGAACAAAATTATAAAGAATTGCAAGTGATCCCTTACCCTATTAAGGTCTAATATAAAAATTAGGTCTTAGTGGAAGTTAATCATCATCATCATCATCATCATCATAACATGTTCTGTAATGAATAATACCCTTCAGATGTTGAGTAAATTGATGAATTTACATGAATATTGGGAAAAGTGGAATTCACATTGTAGTCACTTGCCCAACGCTTTTACCTTATAATGATGTTACAAAATGGTTTTTCAGCCACCTGCAAAAAGAGACGGCCATGATAGTTAATGCATCCAATTTTTTGATCACATCTCTCCAGGCCTAAGACAACAGAATTAAGTACAAACCCCTGAGCCCATTGTATTGCTAGATGAATCCTTTCTAGATAAATTCAAAGTTGAGAAAAAGGACTTTGAAACCTTCATGGATGATTGATTCGTATATGAACAATTTCTAGTAAAGGAAGGAGAAATATATATTCCCACACAGTACTTGAAGGATCCATATAGAATCCTAAACGCGATGATATGTCGGCTCTATGGTGAGGAAACCGACACTCATTTAAGGATGGAGTGGTTCTCGATGGCTTACATAGTAGACAATAATGGAAAAGCTTTAATTGGGCCAATTTGTTATCCTTCAACATCATAAATCGATCCTTGGAATCCCAAGGTATGAGAAACCATGGTTTCTACATGACAACATACTTGATTGACGCAATTTGTGTTGCTCATAAATTTCCTTCTTTCAGTTGGGCTTGGAACCTAAACCAACCCCCAATTCATGTCTACAATTGTGGTAGGTGAACTATAAAGAACACTTGTATGATTTTTGTGATTACTTACTGGCTCCATTACACAAAGCTATTTTTCGGTTTTACTCACATAGAATATCTCCAGGAGCCATCAAATCCTTACAAGAAATAGGATATTGGTATATGAAGAAGTACTACACCTACGCCAATATATATGGATACATAGGGCCACCACATATATTGCCCAAAATATGTGCTCAATAAATTTTTAGCTAGAGAAATAGCCTATCAGAAAGTGGATAAAGGAGCTACTTCCTACTTGTTGGAGAAGAACAAAAGGTATTGGCCAATATTTCCACTCCACATAGGAAGGTATTCCCTATCAAATAAACCACACACTAAGAAATAAGTTGAAGCTCTAAGAGAGCAATGTTTTTGTACTAGAAGAAATAAAGGACATGACCCAAAAAATGTAGTCTATGAGTATATAAAGGTTGTCAAGTTAGCACATCAAGTAGTTCATGAGGTTAATTTTGCATAGGATCTCTTACAGGGAGCTCTTTATTTTGAGGAAGTCCTAAATAGGATACCAATTGAACTGGACATAGAGAAACTCTAGAAAGAGGAAGATGAAGACAAATTTCTTGTAAAAGAACAATTTAAAACACTACTTCAGTAGGATAAGGAGGAACAAGAAGCCAGAGAAAGGGATAAGAGACAGAAAGATGAAGAGAGATTAAGAAAGGATGATGAATTTGAGGAGAAGTATCAACAGAGGAAAAAGGTAGAAGATGAAAATAAACAGACCGAACTGAACAAAAGAAAAGGTAGAAGCCAAGTTTCATAGAAGAAAAATGGAAAGAGGACACAGTCCCAAGCTCAAGAAGATAAATAGTTTGAAATGAATAGGAAGGAAAATGAAGAACAAACCTCGTTAACCACTCAAGACGAGGAAAGAAAAAAGAAAGAGGAAGAGGAGAAAAGAAATGCAACCAAGTCACAGTTAAAAGAACTAGAACAATTGAACCAATATATAGTGACAAATCCTGCCACTAACATGGTCACAATCCCCTTAGAAGAATGTAACTACTCCTCTGGCAGTAATTCCAAGTAATATTTCATTCACATCTCTAGGACTTGGAATATAATGTATTGTTGTAGTTGTAGGTGATTACTATTATATCCATAAGACCAAGACCATTGAAAGGATAAAAGCTAAGAGAAAAGGAGAATGATTGGGCTCAATACAAGAAACATATGAAAGAAAATATTAAGTGGAAAGTAGGCCCAGATCCTAAAGATAATGCAATACAAGAAGCATCAACCCTTTATGATTTTTCATGTGTGAATGTGATGTCATCTTATGAAGTAGCGGAGGCACTGGACATGTCAAAAGAAAGGGTAGATGAGCTAGAGTATTTTATGGATACCATCAAAGATAATGTGGCTAGTGAGTTTATGAAAGAGGCCATGACAACATAACGTTTGCACAAAGAAGAATTGCAAAGGAAATTGTTACTTCAATAAAGAGAACTGAGTGCAAAATTTGAGAAGAAGGTTAGCGTGAACCAGAAGTTGCATCAAGAAAAAATAGAGAAGCTTAAATCCACACATGATCAATAAGTGACAAGGCTCCAAGGGGAAAAATTGGAGATAGTACATATAATGAGAAGATTGAAGGCTAGATTTGGAAATTGCAACAAGATAACGATCTCCTAGAGAAGACTTTAGAACACATTAATAAAGGAACTATTGTCTTAGATATAATTAAAGAAGAATCCACCAGATCCAAGGAATAAATCATGAGTGTGGAGAAGAGGATTTTTTTTTTATTACACAGAATTCATAAGAACACGTTGGATCACCTCAAACTAGGTCTGCAGATGAATAGTGTGAAAGAAAAGTACCAGAAGGTCTATAGTGCCTATGATCATATTGTCAAGTGGAAATATGTTTTTGATAACCCTTCTAACATCCTTCCAGTATATAAATCCAAGGATAGGATCAAAGACCATGTACTCCTCAACACTAGGAAATCTATCCTCAATAATATCAAAATACTCAGGAAACAGTTGAATAATCTTGCAAAACATTGTGGACAACATCATATGACCTACTAAAACAATTTAGGATGGAAACCCTAGCATATTTTAAAAAATTAGGACCAACTCATATGCGAATAGAGGATGTGGAGACTATAAGGAACCTCAACACGAAGGCCATCGAAGCAATAGAGGACGTTGATATAGAAGTGTTGGAAACAAGAATAATAAGGCCAAATCAACTGATGTTATCAACCAAACACTTTATGTATCATACATAAGAATATCTAAAGACAAAAGTGGTAACCCTTATCTGTTATGATGAAATAGATCTCAAGCAGATGCAGCTAAATAGAATAAAGGCCATATTGGAAGACTTCAAATTGTGGAAAGACTTCAAGGAAAAAATGCAAATGCCGAAAAATACTTGATTATTCATAACACATTTTCTTCATTTTGATTATTTTTGTAATTATTATAAATTCTCGATCGATAATTTGAAATGAAGCATTGTAAATTTCATCTAACATGATGATAGTTACTAGATATGAAAAGACTCTCCTCATGTTCTATAAAAGAGATGGTTGTAACAAGTTAAGGACTTTTTCACTTTGTATATGACAGATAATACTCTTACTTCCATATTAATAAAGATCAAAAGAAATTCCAGAAACCTGTGGTTCTGGTGAATGTATTCGATACTTTTATTAATTCATTTATCCTTAATATGAGTATTACAAGTCTTATTGTATGGATTATTTCTACAATTTTCCTATATGCTTGGGTTATCACAGTTTTCTCCATTGAATGCAGTCATAACATTATTAAAACAAGATTACAACTAAGTGTTAGTGTTTCTATAACATTATTGCAATCATTTATCATTTGAATGTATGAACTCTTTCTAATTCAAAAGGTATTATCTTTAACTGTATTCAATCTTATCTAGTTTTCGCTTGATCGAGATTTGATTAGTTTAGTCTAGGATTGCATCTTAGAATTGCAGTAGGTAGCATAGTTTAATTTATTTTATTTTTTTTAATTCATATTAGAACCTTTGGCTCTAGGATTCATATTTAGATAGAAAATTTAGAGTGGAAACCAGGCCCACATATTGGTCAGAAACGCCATCCCAAATGAGAAAGAGTCTATTTGGGACTTTCCATCAGGCGTTCTCCCTTACCTGCTTGGCAGGGCTTTTGGACCCATAAACACAATGTTTATGAGAAATGGAAAATGTCTTGGAAAATATACATGGAATCCCTTCATCAACCTGGAAATTTTCTTCAAAATGCCTCTCCAAAAGTTGATTTTCAAATAAAATATCATTCACACCTATAAAAGTTAAAGGTGTAGTTTTCTCCCACAAGAAAATGTCTTCTTCCAAGTACAAGGATGAGGTATGAGATAAAATTTTAGATCTAGAAATAAAATCCCGATCACAAATATATAACTGGAAATTATTGTTATAAAATATGCATTCAATATCTTTCTACCTTGTACAATTTCTATCACTAAAAACATGATTTTCAGTTGAAAAATGACATGTACTTTTACAAAAATTTGAAAAAGAAGATGATTGGAATTTCAAACACTATCACAATCACTAACATGCTCTACAAACTAAAAATGTTTATCATTTTTCCTCATAAAATAAGGCAAAACATTTATGCAAGATATGGCAATCTGGAAAGCGTGTTGTCATAAACAAAAATCAGCCCCCACAAAAATTGTTTTAGTTGAAAATTTATACATGAAAGGATGGAAAAATGAGGACGTATATGGATGAAAAAAACCTACAAAATTATATCCACAAAGTTGTGTCACATGCTCTAAAAATATGCAATATTCATTGTTACACATAACTAGAAAATGCTACTAAGAAAATATGCAATATTCTCCAACATGTATGGTTGTCCAAGAGGATTAAAATTTGAAATACTAGTATCATTGTATTGGTTTCCCTCTTCCTTACATGGAGATACAATAAAATATTCAATAACCTCATGCACACAATTCATAAATTCATCTTGATCTAGCATTCCATATTTATCTCTAACACACTCAAGTAAGAATATCAATGCTTCATTTTTTCACTTATTTTTTTATCCAAGAGAGGCCTTGAAGGGTACCTCTCATATTAAATCATCATAGAATCCAAATTTATTTTCTTGTATTTACAATTTTCAATCCAAAGAAATGCATAATTTAATCTCCATTTGATCTTCTACATCCATCCAAAAATATTGAAAATCTATGAGGAAACATACAAATGAAATTATCGCATTTAGGTTGAGACTATCATACCATTCCCTTGCATCTTATTTCATGGAAAGTGTAAAAAAAATTATAATTGCATCTTCATGGACAATATTAGACTTTTCAACAAAAACCATGAAAGAAGAGACACAAGGTAGAGAATCATTACGATTTCCATAGAATCTTGGAGCATGCTTCTTCCATAGTTATTAATGGAACTCATGTGAATATCCATGAATGCTTGAGAAATCCAAAGGACCAAGCAACTTTGCTTACAATTACTTGCAAAATGGGACCATTCCTCTTTACTTCAAATTTCAAAAATTTGAAATACATAACATTCTATTTTACCTTTAATCGTATCCTAAAGTTACAAATAATATTCTTTTTTATGTGAAAAGATTATGTTTTTCTCATTGCTTAATTTGTTTTTAGATAAACTAACTCACTGGAAAATTACTTGCTCATAGGAAAAGAAAGAAGTTAAGTTAACTACAGTTAGTTATCTTAGTTAAAAATAAATAAACTAAATATTATTACAATTTCCATAAAAGAAACTCATATTTTCGTCTTTAAATAATACATATACGTTTATCTTATGCAATAAATATATTGTTATGTACATGTATTAAAATAGTGTTTTACATAAAAGTAATTTTCCCAAGTCTAGTTGTAGTTTTTTCTCTCTTACCGATCTTCTTGCTAAATCAATCAAGCTATAAGGAGGTGGTGAAGGAGGAAGCTAGGAATTCTGATAAAATTGGATATGGAAAAACAACTAAAGACCTATGGGATGAGGACATGATGAGATAGGTGGATGTAGAGTCATGTAAGGATAGGTGGGCAACACATCACAACTACCACTTGTAAGTTAGAATTGTGTAAATATTTGAAATTTGTTTTCCCCAAGCTCAGTTGTGTAAATAGAACAAGAGTATAAGAAAGAGGTTTTTAATTTGGTTGTAAAACAAGCAAAGAGAAAGAAGGGAAGAAACCAACTCAATTATTTGTAAGAGGCAATGAGAAAGAAGGGCAGCGGGGGACACAATTACTAGAAATAGGAAATGAGAAAGAAGGGAAGTGGGTGACTCGTTTACTAGCAACATGTAATGAGAAAAAAGGGGATTTCCTGATACAATTCAATTCTATAGGTTTATAAGGATTTTAATATTGATGTTGGCACCTTTTCCAATCAAACAAGATATGGGAAACTCCTTCCGCAAGAGGTTTTTAAATCAAACAAGAGTATGAGAAAGAGGGTTTCTATTTTGATTATCAAATAGGAAGTGGGAAAGAAGGGTATCACGACTTAGTTGTTGGAAAAATCGAGCATTTCATACAACCACGAAAAACGAGATTTCTAGATACAATTCAATTCTACAATTTTATGAGGATTTTAATGTTGTTTTTGTTGGATTTTCCAATCAAACAAGAGTGTGGGAAAATCCTTATATAAGAGGGTTTCTATTTTGATTTTCATACAAGTAGTGGGAATGAAGGGTAGAAGGACTCAATCACTGACAACCTCGAGGGTTAGTCTTCACACATTACTATTTTTTCTTCTATATAAATAATTTAGGGATTGAATTGAGTATAACTAAAATCCAATTGTTATTATTGTTTTTTATTACAATTATAGAACATCACATTTATAATGATTTTAGTATTGTGTAGGTTATATGGATTGTTTTTCATAATGGATCATTCAGAAATATCAACTAAAAAATATGTTTCCAATCGAAGAGGTTGACCTAAGGAAAATAATTCTTTTGATGGTCCTCATTTGGGACCAAATAACATAGTCCTTTACTTCACCCCAGTTGGAGGAAAAAAAGTAGTTCACCCTAGTTGGAGGATAAAAAATAGTTCACCCTAATCAGAGGGGAAACCAATAGATTCTTTGTCTCCATTGGTCCCCATTGATCAACATGACCAACAAAATATTTGTTTTTATTTAGAATTAGTAGCTCATATATAACTAGATGGTCATTCATGTTATTTTAACATACAAGAGGACATTGAACATGGTATAATGGATGTGGCTCATCATTCAAGAAAAAACATATTAGATCTCAAGAAATGACCATGATGGTTTAACCAAAGAGTTAAAGAGTGAAAACATAAACGGAGGGACTTTGGTAGTTGGTATTCTAGTAAACTAGTTGAGAATGTGGAAGAAGATGACATTATTGGTACAATTAGAAACTACTTAAGTAGCAATTTTCTTCAATTTTTAAATTTGAAGATCTAATTGAGCATTTAGATGGAGTTATTGAAAATATTTATTTAGTTTTTATGGAAGATATATGTAAACAATTCACTCCTAGGAACATGAATTCAATGTTTATTAAATCAAGTATGACTCATAAGTTGTTACAATTTCTAAAGTGCACTAACAATCATGGTTTAATTAAGGGAGATAATGCAACATCAATTTGTGAGGAAATGAAAATATGGAACAAAAAAATTGAGAAATTGAATATGGAATGGGAAATAACTAGTGCTTTTACCTTTGGAGTTAGGTTCAAATAGGTTAGGGCATATATTTTCTATATGGTTGAATACTATGAGAAGATATTTGGTGATTGTTTGAAGTAGATCTGGGTTCTACCTTAGTTCTCCAACAAAACCATTTACAATCGTGCAATGTTCTCAGGAGTCCACTCTATTGGCCTTATCCGATTAGTCGTATGAGTATCCTTCAACCTCAATATCCATTCATGTAATAACTATGGAAAATAATAAAAATATGCCTCATGCAAATCAGTAAACACATACCTCTGCAGATATTGGCACGGTGTATATCAGGAACTTATATTATATTTCTATGTGAATTTGAGTTTATTTGTCTCCAACCATATTTCAATCTCTTTCTTTAATGGCCTAAACATTCCTTTATACCACTTCATCTTCTTCACCAGATCCCTTCTACGATTTTATTCTGAGTTATGTCCTGGCAACGAAACCATTTGTTGGATGTATGGGTCAACCTAGGTTATACCTTAATTCTCCAACAAAACCCTTTTCATCATCGACCCTTCTGGTAAACCAGAAGGATACACCATACACAGAGTGCACAGTGTAGTCTCATTCGAGATGGATTATGAGTGACTGTAGGATGCAGATGTTTGCAGCCATGGAAGGAATTAGGGATGTTCCTTTTACTTCTATGTCTACCTTAACATGCATTCTACCATAACATTCATCATATCTATTATTTTATCCATTCAATAACATTCATTCTAGTGCGCACTGTAAATAAACCCTAACAGATGAATTCATCTAACTATTCATTCATCATAAGAAAATAAAAGCAACATAGTACACATAAAGACACCATTTTACCATGGTTCACTCCCCCTATGATACATCCACAAAGATCTCCTACCTTTTTCATTCTTCATCAAAATAGCGATGTGTGCATTACATATTGAGTTTATGACTGGTGAGGCTGACCAAAATCACACCAAGCTCCATAGTTTGCGACCTAACCCTCAATTACATTCCAAAACTGACTCTATCTGAGCTCCACAACTCTCAACAACCCAAACACTTTGACTCATACTCAAAATGATGTTCAAAGTACTTCGCTCATGAAAAAGTGATACTCCAGAATAAGATCTAACACTCTTAGCTACCTCATACCTCTTCTATTTATACTAAAAAATGCGTAAAAACCCTTACATTATGACTCAAAAACCCTAATTCTAATTCGAATCCACTTGTCCACTTTATAACTGTCTTCCGCACAGTTGGTCTTCGATCCAACCCTTCCTTACTTTGACTCTATGTTGGTCTTCCTTCTTTTCTAGAGCGTTTCTTTCTTTTCCTTCTTACACATTGATTTCTCCTCATTCTCCGGCGTGCACTACTTCCTTTGGTCCATCTAGTTGCCTCGTTTTCTGCATTGAACCCCAAAATTTCCTGCTCCAACAACAAGTATGTGAGATATTATGTGAACTTCTACAATATAATGGCTTAATGTCTTGTATAAGCATTGGAAAATAGGATGGAAAAAAGGAAATTGATCTAGAATATGAAGAAAACTTAATGGTACAAATAAAAATTCTCTGTCAAAATGGAATTATAATGAGTGATGGTATATTAGTGAATGTAAAATTATTCGAGTGCCATGATATTGTTGCAACTTTCCAATTAGCATGTCATGGAAAAGTGTCATTAATGGGGAATAATTTTTGTTCAACATAGTTACCAGCTTAATGAGAACTGTGACCTCAAAACGAGGATTCTAGACCAAAACCCCCATATTTTTGTGTCTACGACACCAAAATCAACCCCCGAATCAAAAAGTGGTGCTACCGATAACACCTTTTTGGGGGGGGTGGTTAAAATTATGACTTTCTTGAAATCTTGTCCTTGACAACTTGTACCACTATAGATTAAAAAAAAAAAAAAAAAANACTCAAAATTGGCTCCTAAATCGTTACTTGAAAATGGATTTATTAACTAATTCTTTTTAAAATTTTACATTAAAAACAAATAAAATGAGAAAAAAAAACTGCAATCAAGTTTTTAAAAAAATGAAAAAATAAACACATTTAAAAAAAAAATAAAAAAAAAATATCCCAAATTTAAATAAATAAACAAAAATAAATTTAATAAAACCCCAAAAAGAAAAAGAAAAAAACACAACCCAAAAAACAATTTTAAAAAAAAAAGACACAATTTTTAATAAGAAAAACAAAAATTAAAAAAATATATATATATTTAAACCAAAAACAAAAACAAAATATAGTTTTTAAACAAAAAAAATATTAACACATGTTGGGGGGAGGGCGATTATCATGATCGTGCCTCCCCCGCCCCCAATGGTGCCCACCCCACCATTTGGATGGGTTGAGGGCATTGATGTTATCAAACACATCTAAGTGTTGTTCTTTTACAATGGCTATAAATTGTGTTGATACTGAGAGGGGGATGAATCGGTATCAAGTACAATTTAAAACCTTTTTCAACTTATACTTCAACCATTCAATTATATCCAATGAGAAATGAACAATAGTATAATAGTTTCACCAATACACCACAATACACCATGCACAATATATGAGAAATAATAAATAGTTATTGTTCAAGGGAAGTAATGACTTCCAAAGGTAGCTACAGCTTCCAAGTGTAAAGGGAGGGATAAACCTCCAAGAGGAAGATACAATCCTCCAATATCAAGAGAGAGTTGAAATCTCCATCCTTTCCCCTTCCTTCCACCCAAGAATATACAAGAGATAATACAACTTCAGATTAAATCATCACCATCAACCAACCATCACATAGAACCTGATAATGCTTCCTGAGACTTCTTCAATTTCTACAATTATTCAATTCTTGATATACGCTGATCCTATAGATAATATTATTTAGTTTGTTCTCTTAAACATCTCCAAGTTTCACTCCTTGAATCCTCCCCAAAAAGAAGTTATAGAGAGAATGGTAGACCTTGTTCAATTCTGGTTTATTCAGGAGACCGAACTTGTACAAAATTCCCCGTTCTCAATATTTAACATCCAATTATGAAACTCACACACAAGAAACTAAAGTCCGTACTCTTTCCAATGCAATTTTTCCCACGTCATTTGGATTCTCTATGAAGACATTATGACTGTTTTACCCATAACACGTGTTTATTGACTAGCTTCAGGACTCGTCAAAAACCCTATCTTCCACAGAGTGTATCTTCATAATTATAGCGAATCAAGAGATGAAAATTTTACCACAGGTATCTTGATATGTCTTCTCAATACCATAGAAATTTCACCATCTGAATCATTCTAGAAACAAAGTTATAGCAAAAATGGTAATATGACATGAAAATAACATACCTTAGAACACATCACCAAAAGATTTCATCCTCCCTTGAAATCCGGCCTTCTTTACTTCTGATTTCCTCTAAAATTCAACCTGTATATCAAATGAATGTATAATGATATTTATTTATACCATTTATGTCACTTACTTTTAACATTAGGGTCGACCTGACACTTTCTTATTTTGTAATTATTTTCTTTAATTATCTTCAAGGCCTACATGTACTTCCTTCTTCAATTCACTTTGTCATCTTCAAAAATTCATTTCTCCTCAACCACAAGGATCCACGTGATGTGACACATATCACCGGAAACAACATGATGCATACTATCCATCCATGGGTGTTGTATATGCATGTGCATTGTCCTTCATGTCCAAATACCTTCATCAATCTTGTTGTCCAAAACCCATGACTAGGGTTGACATCAATGACAACAACCAATATTCCAACAATCTCCCCCTTTGTCATTGATGGAAACACTCATTCTCCCCCTATCATCATGATCCCAATTTATCTCCTCCTTTGACATCAATGGAAAAGGGTAGGGATTCTCCCCCTGAGTTTAATGGAAAAAGGTAACTCTCTTCTTTGGGGTTGCTCCCCTTGAACATATGGCACTCAATAATACTTCATCCTTATTTTTGGTCTTTGGGACTTTTTCTTCCTTGGAATCCTTTTTTGTGGCTTCTGACTTCTCTCTCTTCTTCATGTCTAGGATGTATATGTTGTTCAGTCTTCTTGTTGCAGTTGCAACTAATCTTCCTGAGTTAGTTTCTCTGATTTTACATTTTCGGGAGTCAAACATAATAGAGTATCCTTGATCACAAATTTTACTAACACTGAGTAGATTATGCTTCAAGTCTTCAACCAATATGACTTTTCATGCTTTTACATTTTCACTTCCAAGATTTACAGTTCTTTTTCCAAGTATTTTGGTAGATGAGTCATCCCCAAATGAAACATTTCCACCCTTTTCTTCAAGATGACAAATTTTCTTTGATCTTCGGTCATATGAGATGAGCACCCACTGTCTATGAACTATACATCTTCTTCTTTGCATTCTTTATAGACCAATGCTATTTGACAATTTTCATTGTGTGGAATTTCTTTCCTTTTCCATGTTGTAGTTGGTATGCATACTTTTGGCATACGATTATCTTCCTTCATCTCTCTACAATCTCATGCTTTGTGACCAAAATTATTGCACTTGTAACATACAATATTTTGAACTATTAATGGGTCAAATGGATTATAATTTTTGTTGACAGGTCTACGAACATTTCCATATCTACTATTTTCACCATTCATGTAGCTTGCATAGTTATTCCTTTCATTGATTCTACAATTGATTGCCTTATGTCCAAAATTTCCACAAGTATAACAATTTCCAAGAAAGAAATTTTGATACCTAGGTGTAAGTGATCTTCTTTGTGGTGTCGTCCATCTAGGTTCACGATCTATTCTTCTCTAGTTTCCTTCATAATGATTTCTTTCATACCTGATGGGAGAGGATCTTCTTGATGTCTCATTCCTTCTGAATTCTAGTCTTCTATCTTGTTTTTCAACTTGTTCTGGAATGTTGGTTTCATCATTTTCAACTTCCTTTTCTTGTTTTGTTGTCTTCAAACTGTCATTGTATCCTAGTCCTTTCTTGTTGTTTGGATATCTCTGATTTCTAAGGATATCATCTAATTTTGCAGTGCTTTTTTCAAACTT
Organism: Picea glauca; assembly: GCA_000966675.3. Lineage (NCBI taxonomy): Eukaryota > Viridiplantae > Streptophyta > Pinopsida > Pinales > Pinaceae > Picea > Picea glauca. Next base: position 3,942 of record JZKD02S2060468.1, on the reverse strand, counting down.
CTTCAACTTTTTTGTTGTCAATAGGAGCTCCCCTTTTGTGTGATCCAATTCTGCTTTCATTTTCTCATAATCTTCTAATTGTTTCTTCAATCTATTAATGGTCTTTTCAAGCTTGTAATTCTCTTCTTCACAACTACTCAATTCACCTTTTAGTATTATGTTTTTATTTCTAAGGTTTCTATTTTCAGTTTTAACATACTTCAACTTTTCAAGATTCTCATCTTCTTGTTCACTCTATGCATTATCTTTGTATCCCCAAAAGGAATCAAGGTTGGTTTCTTCATCTGAATCTTCTTCACAAATGATTTCTTCTTCTTTAGAATTCTTGTGATCATCATCTTGGGTTTCTTGGGTTATGAAGAGGAATTCTCCTCCATAATTATCTTCTTCATCACTCTCATCTGAGGAGATGTCATCATCCTTGGAGTATAATCTATTTTTATTGTTGAGACTTCTCTTTTTATAGTAGCAATTTTCAACAATATGTCATATTCTACCACAGTTAAAGCATTTGAGAGGAGATTTCCCTTTGTATCTTCCACTTCCCTTCTGGAACCTTCTTATGAAATTTGTTATTTCTTCATCAAGGTCGTTATACGTTTATTTTGTCTTATTTATGGCTTTAAAGGATGCTTCATTGTTTGTCTGGTCACTTTTTGTACCTGTTCTCATTTCATATGCTATAAGAGACCCATGTAATTCATCCATTTTCATTTTGGTCAAGTCCCTAGTTTCTTCAATGGTGGAAACCTTAGCATCATACTTCAAGAGAAGTGATCTGAACACTTTTTGTACAACCAAGGATTCATCGATCTCTTCACCTAATCCTTTGATAGCGTTAACAACTTGTAACGAACTGCCTCGTTACGACAACCATTCTAGTAACAGGTGCAAATTTTTTTATTTTATTTTTTTGGTAAGGTGTGTGCGCGCATGTAGAAGTAGCAACACACTGAACTGTAAAATTCCCTGGACAACCGACAAGACGCAACTATGATGTTCATCACAAGAAGGCTAAAGGCACACGACGAGTAACTGCAAAAAATATACGACCATAGGCATAAGGTGCACAACGCAACCATTTAGCGACAAAAGTAAAAATGACCACCCGCCCGTCCTACCCTGCAAAGTTAGGACCTCCAAGACACATAATAAACTCTCAAGCCTAGGTTCCCATCGATTTTAACCATTTAAGGTCTCAGGGCTGGCGACTGTTCTGAGGAACATGGAGGTGTCTACATCCCGCCCGACACAAACAGACCAAGCAACCAACTGAATGAAATCAAGTATGACATAAATAAGAAGTACGATGGCGCCCCTTACGGAAGGCGCGGTAAGGACTCCGACAACGAACCCCCGAGTTCGACATTATCTAAAAGAACAACCACCCTAATATACTAACTGGGGGTAATTTGATGCACGTAATTCAATGGTATTGCATTATATAGGTTATTATCACCCGTAAATTTTATGATAACACTATCATGGAGTATTAACTCTCTTTCATTTATTTCTCATGTTCGGACCAGGATTTTTCATTTACGATACCTCTTATGCTACACCCACAAAATTTATAATGAGCCTTCAGGATAAAACATTCAATTAAACATGAGGAGCCTTCAATGCAATGTCATCAATAATCATGAAGTTCAATACTGATGCAGCGAAATAACCTCATAATTATAGGTAACATCATTTGGAATTAATATATTACATCACAATTAAAAAAAAATGGCAATCTATAAGGTACTAAAATTGAACATGACAAAAATTAGAAGGGGCAACATTCGAAAGTGACAATGTAACCTCCTATTTAGAATAGCATCATTTTTAAACGTAACTTCATAATTGGAAGTATCCACATATCCTAACCTTTAAAATAACCTCATAGTTAAAGGTATCATCATATTGGACTCTACAATATAACCTCACATTTTTAAAAATGACATGCTAACTAAGAATGGCAATTTATCAATAGCTTATTTAAGATTTAGACTGATCATTGTTTTTTTTTTAAATAAACATATATTTTTTTCAATATAACATTCACAAGAATTAAAACTACATTCTATTTATTTTCCTTAATTAGAAAATTGCGAATATTATGTTGATTTAAAAAAAATTGGCTACCTTGCTCAGGAATCGTCTAAATCTAGACCTGGAGGAGAACTGAACCGCAACAAGATTTTTCAATAACACCCTTATTTTTTCATCTATCCAACAGGTAAGGCAATAAATATAATTGATAAGATTAATGAAAATAATATGATAGGTTAAAACATTTTCCGGAAGGGCGTATCGGAGCTCTATCAGGAAATGAATCAATTTATTTTCCGCTATTGATAATCAAATAAAAAGTTTGAAACTATAACATAAATTGGCCTGGTTTAAACATTGATTTTTTTTTTATATTTTTTTTCATGAGAATTCTGTTAAACAAATTTATTTGAATCATTATTTCTATTTTTAAATTATATTTTGGAATATTAATCAGCAACTTCAAATTTTTTTAGGGCATTTGAATTATACAGACTAGATCAGTTCAACAAATTTTAATCAAATTGAAATAAAATTGATTGGAAAGTATTCACTAAAAACCAAACGTTTAAACTATGCAAATAAGATATTTCTCTCTGAACGTCATCCCGTACAGCACGAACTTCCATTTGTGTGATGTCATTGATGGCATGACTGTCATGAGTTCTGGAAGCAATTGGTGTAAACGTATTACGGAAAATAAATTACCGTAGTTCGGGTAGTCGTGTCTGATAGCTGAATTTAAAATAAGAGTGTTGCTGCATACTTTAGCATATCCTGCTGGCATATGCCGGGATCCTTTGAATCTCCATATGACGCCAAAAGAGAATGTAAGCTGAAGCGTCGATGGGAAGCTAAACGAATATTTTAATCTTCGCGGATCCATGTCAAATATCGACATCGGGCGTGCATACCGACACTTGTGAAACAGTTGATGATCTGATTATCTTGTTCTTCGAATTAATCAACATTTACATTGCAAATTTTAACCAATATTACATAAGGAGCGGGTGAGCAATCAGGTGATAATTGACTCTAAGCCCAACACAATGCCCTGAACTGAGCCCGCCTGTCAAGCGCAATTAACTCATCGTTCCACACCGCTCCTAGAAATTTAACTCTTCCAGACAACTCACGTGAGGGTAGAAAATCCGACTCGGGTGGAAGTAAAAGAAAAAGGGTTTAATAATCGAAACGGTCTTCTATCCAACTGTACCCCGAGACAGCTGTACTGACCCAAGAATTCGCCAAGGAAGGAGGAATAGGTCTGATTTCGAGGGAGGAAAGTAGAATCCGTTCTGCTAAACAACGCACTGCCAGTGGTAATCCACCGTTTACACACGCAGGGAAAGGTAACAGGCGAGAGGTTTGGGTCATTTTCAACACAGGTTTAATTTCCCATGTAAAGATGCTACCTACAGGCATGCAACGAATAAAGTTGCGCCATCTCACGCAGGGAACAATGCAGACTTCACATCGATTCCCAGGGATGTCTGTAAGGCAAGGCATCAGTCGGGAGGTAATGGCGTGGCTTCAACAACTTAGCTCATGGTATCCAGACGCCCACACATGGTATGAAAACCCGACTGCACACACGGACGCCCAAAAAACACAACCACAAAATAGACCCACTGTATACAGAAACGAACAAGGAACAAATGATCATGGTATACAACAAACGCCCACTGCAAATGATGGAACGACCAAAGTCACACACAGATCAAAGTAAAAATGCCCAACACGCCCACAGTAATTAAAACATTCGTATGACAGCAAGCGCCGAGTTCTTCCTCCATGAGATCACAGTTCTCAAAACGCAGAGTTATTCTTCTAAATCACAGCCATCAAAATGCAAGGTATTCTTCAATCGCAGTTATCAAAACGCAAGGTGTTCTTTAAATCACA
>JZKD02S2060457.1:28545-39335 GCA_000966675.3 Picea glauca | reverse complement strand
TGAGAAAAGCTTCTGCAGCTTGATTCCAGAATGAGGTATACTTATGTATTTTTCCAAATTCTTTTGCTGAGTTAATAAAAAGGCCTACCCATTTGAGAGCAGGACTCGGAGACGTAGTCCACCAGGGACGAACTTCGTTATCAAGTTTTTGAGTTCAGTTTTGATGCTTATGTCTCTTCATTATTGAGCTTTTCCTTCTTTAATGGTTCTCTTTAATTTATGCTCATCTAATACAATTCTTTATAAGTCACTTCGATGAAAAGATCCTGGATCACTAGGTGGCACACCTAATAGGGTTGGATCAAGACCCTCCAACAATTAAACTTGGTAACTCACATGGGGTCATGGCTAGTGTGACGCTTGAAGAGGATACTAAGGTGAATTATCTTACATAGATTATATCATAAGTTTCATATTACTTTGTATGCTTCAAGGATTGATGTTTCTTGTGAACTTCGGCTAACCATGTTTTATACTTTGTCTTATTTTGAATGCCCCTAACATGATTCTTGGGGGACGTCCTGGGCTTATACCAAAGATGTTGTGCATTTATTACAGGACTTTGACACATGTGATGGAGAGAAATGGGTCATCCAATGACTCACCACCCCCAGAAAATGGCTCTCACATTCTCAGGACCTTGGATGATGGAAAGATGGCTTGGTTTGAGCAGTTCTGGTCATTATGCCACACATATAGGATGGAAGCCCCATAGGATGGGAAGAGTAACCCAAGGATTTTGTGCACAAAGGATGGAGGATGATGTAGTAACAAGTTTCTTGACATCACAATATGACGTTATTGCAACCCTCTCAGCCTTGGACGTGGCCTTTGGAGGCCCTTGACATCACCCTTCTATACCTTGACGTCATCTTCTTGGTTGGGGTTTTGATGGATGGATGGGTACCAGAGACGATTGACATGGATTTGGGTGAGGAGACACCTCACTTCACAATATTTCACCCCTATAGGATACCACTTGGCCTTTGGAGGCATGATGTCACCCTCTCCTAGCATGATGTCAGCCTTTTTAGGGTTTTCTGATGTATTTTTGTATTTTGGCATTTTGTTAGAGGAAAATAAAGGGGTCGACCCAACTTGAATTATGTTGTTGACAAATTTATGTGGAAAAATGTATTAGGGTGGCCTCATATAAGAAGGCCACCCTCACTTTTTATTTTATCATCATCACTTCTCACCTTGGTGAGAGATACTTTTGAAATTTCGCCCTCTAAGGGTTACTAGCTCTCTTGAACTCATGCGCTATGCTTGAAAGGTCAATTGTGGACGATCTTTGTTGATTTTGAATGGAATTTTATGCAATTACGGTTTTATCTCTTGGTTTCTTCCATGAAGTACGTGATTTTTCTACAATTCATTCTTATGTTATTAATGTTTCATGGTAAATTTTTTATTTTATGCTAGACGTCTTGCTTGGTAAAACACTAAGAGAGGAACATAAGTGCTTCTTCCTCTCACAAGGTGATTTTTTTCTTAAATTTGTGAAAGAATCATCGCTAGGGTTAGAATACTAAATCCCCAAAGTGCTAGCACTTTAGGATTCTAGCCCTAGACTTTTGATTTTGACCTAGTTGAAGCTATAATAAGGGAGAAACGGTTTCTAGGGCCCAAATGTGCTTGCACCCTAGAAATCCTTCTCCTCAAGATTCAAACCCTAAGGCCCTAATGTGATAGCACCTTAGAGTTTGAATCCTACCTCTTGGTTTCAAGTAGGCCATCATCCAAGCTTAGTTGCATTTGTGGTTATAAGACTCCATAACCCTTTAAAAGAACTAGTCTCAAAGCATTATCATGGTGAATTGATCGACAAACTCTTTCTTTCAAATATCTTAAGCATTCTACTAACCTGACTAACACTAAAATTGGAAAATTCATTGGATAATTTGTTGTTTTTACAAAAGTTTACTATAGCCATCTGATAATACTTTAATTTGTTGCATACACTCATGTAAAGGTTGCCTAACTTATTAAAAAATTGCATCTAACAATTGGATATTTTTCTAGTGGATAAATGTTAAGTTTTAATGGTCAATTGTTGCATTTCTGAGCATCAATTGTTGTTGTTGTTGTAAAACATTTATTGGTGTCATATCATTTTTTACTACTACAATTTTACAACAACCATTGCAAATTACATTTTCTAGTGTCTTTAAGAGGTGTTAATTGCATGTTTGGATTTGGAAATAATCATATATATGTTTTAAATTGTTCTTGTTCCGAGCAAGAACTCAAATAGATCCATACATCTTTTCTTACATTTACCTGGATCTTTCTTTAGGTGACCAAGAGAGGGGGAAGTAGGCTTGGATACTAGACTTTCCACTTTGATCCCTCGAGGTTCCTAGGGAAGCCTCCCTTGTGGTGGACCTCTTCCATCACTAAAATGAGAGAAGTTCTTACTAAGGTGACAATGGTAGGATCTTCCACTGTTACGCAAGATTTGGGGACTTGTGGTGGGGCTTTGCACGAGTACAAATCCTGCAATAACACATACTAAGGAAACACAATAAAGAAACACACTTTACCTAAAGATACATTAGATCAAGTTGGTCTTAACTAACTCTTAAGTGTTTAAATATCTTAACAATTGACTTCCACGACCTCATCTCTATTGTTTAATCCCACCCCTTAGATGCATTCAAATTGCCACCAATAATCAACTGAAAGAGAGATTAATCCTCTTGCATCAGTGACCCTCATGCATCCTTGTGCTAGGCCATCCAAAAAATCCATCCTCTAGTCTTTTTTGTCTCTAGCACATCCAATGGCATCTTTGTATTTCCTTTTTCAGGATTTTCACAAGTTGTGTAAGCATTTTGGATCTTATAAAAAACTTGCCAAAATGTCTATAGATTCCCTTTCAAGAGATCTTTATTTCTAACTAACCAAATATCCCAAATTAGAACATGAAAGAGATACTTATGATCACTACTAATCTCTTGGTCATCCACCCAATGCTCCAATGATTCATCAACTATGGCTTCATCCCAATTTCCCTTATATGCTTTTATCCTTTTAGATGCATACCATACTTGTTTTCTAGTGTGACAACATAAAAATATATGATATGTAGTCTCATTATCCTCTCTACATAAATAACACATTCTAGGAACTTCCCAATTGCATTTTTGTATATTATGCTATGTTAAAACCTTCTTCACCATTAGTAACCAAAGGGAAATTTTAGTTTTGATGGGCACCTCCAAATGATCTTATTTTTAGTTGGTACAGAGAAATAAATCTTGTATCCCAATTTGGCCATGTACACACTACCTTCCTTATTTTTATTTAATACCAGCATATCTTTCTATTTCCTTGTCTGGATAAAGGCTTGGACCATACTTCTCCTAAAATTAATGCATTCTAATACAAATTTATTTTCCAAACCAATTTCCTCTGTCAACCTCTAAAATTTTGACCAAGTACCTACAAACTCTATGTTATAATAATGTGTTAATGATTGTATGTTCTTACCATGAGGTTTGCCAAGAATCCCTTCAAACATTGTGTACCTATACCTCCTATCCATGAAAATTTTCCAACTCGAACCTTATTCCCATCTCCAATCATCCATGTCAAATGATTACCTATCAAATGGAATGCATTTTCCATAGCATTAGATGTGATATATCGTCATGCAAAGTCTTTGAAGGGTCTCTTATATAGTGAATTATTTTTTTTGGTTCAATGTAGTTTTGTTTTGTAACCTTCTGCCACAATCATTGTCTTTGATATTCCCTAGGTGATACAAGGGCCAATGAGAACTAGATTCTTAAACCCCTAACCCCATATGACTTTGGTTGAGAAGGAATTCTCCACTTTACCAAAGAAATTCCATTCCTATCCTATTTACCTAACCACAAGTATTGATAACATTTCTTTCCAATTTTGTTTAAAAGATATTTTGGAACTTCGAGTAGAGATAAAAAAAAAGACTAGTGTAGCTTCCCAGACACTCATCATTAGTGTTAATCAACCACCCATCAATAACCACTTACTACATCACCACTTATTACATCAAGAGGATATCCTCTTCTCTATCTTCTAATACAACCACACACAATCCTTAGGAGGATATCCTTTTCTCTATCTTCTAATACAACCACACACAATCCTTGTACAAGTACCCATTTTCCTTTAACTCAAACCCTATATATTTAATACTTACATCAAAAGAAGATACTTTGAAAGGGTAAAGGTATTGATGTAATTCACTTGAGATTTTGATAATCCATTCCATGAGTCCATGGACTTCTATGAGTTTATATCCTTTCCAATTGCTTTGTTGAACAAGTTTATACCTCTTTCTTAAGTTTTTCCATCTTGTATTGTCCCATTTTTAGATAGAAGAACATTGTCCACAAACAATGCATGTGTAATGGAGGTGTCCTATGATACCTTTATCCCTTTTAGTAGTGTTGATGCATGTAGCATCGGACATGTACTTCCACATTGCCTTGGGGTTTATCATGTGAAAGTCGTCATTATTACCTCTCAGGATTTAGGAGATTCACTTTATCATGTGAAAGTGCAGGCAACAAGAGAAGGAATATGCCCAAGTGATGGGAGATAGCAAACAGTCGTCATTATTACCTCTCAAGACTTAGGAGATTCACTTTATCATGTGAAGTTGCTCTCAACAAGAGAGGGAATATGCACGAGTGATGGGAGATAGCAAACGACCGGTGAGAAAACATGTTGAGAAGAGCGGCAACAAGAGAGGGAATATGCGCGAGCGATGGGAGATAGCAAACAGTCGTCATTATTACCTCTCAGACTTAGGAGATTCACTTTATCATGTGAAGGTGCAGGCAACAAGAAAGGGAATATGCGCGAGTGATGGGAGATAGCAAACGACCGGTGAGAAAACATGTTGAAAAGAGCGGTTGTAGCCGGACAGTCACCAGCATAGATCGTCAGCAGAGCACGGGGAGGAGATCGTCGATAGAGAAGAAGTGGTCGCGGGCTAGGTGGATCGCTGGAAGGGGCATGTCAATTTGGACGAGACCTGGGAGAAGTCGCGGGACTGCAGCGACATCCAGCCACCACAGCAGTCAGGCCACTAGCAAAGAAAGGTCAGTCACAGTTTTGTGCTAGTGTGTGGGTGCCCGTAGTGAAGCATGGATTGGGATAATATCGTGAATTGCAGATTGGTTCAGGCACAACATAAGCATGGTGTGGGGAGAATCAGTGGTTGTAGAAGTCGCCGCAGTAGATGTTGTAGTAGTTGGAAACAAAGTGAACATGGGCTCGAAGGCTGAGAAAGGGGCCATAGCCGACAGAGGTCGAGTAATCACATTTGCAGAGAAGTGTTGGATCATGGAGCAAGTTGTCGCCAACAACAATGTCGACAGCCCAGAGATGCAGTAGAGGTCGCAGAGCTACCTAGCAAGGGTCGTAGGGCTAGGGAAAAGATCTAAGTAGCAGGTAGAAATACGAGCAGCTTTAGGAAGGCATCCGGTCAACTTCGGGCAGGGATCCATGAAGCGGGAAACAAGGTCCGGGTAGCGGGAGCAGGTCTCAGGGATCCAAGCAACAAAAAATTGTGTTGAGTGGCTAGCTGACCAATGGAAAGCAGAAGTGGTAGAGAACAAGGAGCAAGTAGTTCTAAAGGTTGAGCAGCTCAGAGGGAGTCAGCGATCATGTTCATGTGGGATGGAGCATCCTTCCAAGTTTGTCAAGGAGGATTCATGTTACGAGATGGTCATGCACGATGCTAAAAAAACAAGAGGCTTCTAGGAGCATGTTCAAAGCCAACAATTCTTCTAAGAAGGGTATAGCTTTTGTTTCATAAGGAGTAGTCAATCGGGTTCTTTTGTTTCATAGGGAGTAGTCGAATAGGTGGATTGGAGAGCAACCATGGTAGCAGATATGATAGTGGATACAAAGCCACCTTTGGGTGTTGGAAGTACATTCCTCACTAAGAGAGAGTGTTGATGTACACATACTTCAACATTGACTTGATGTCGAGCATGTGGAAGTTATCATTATTACCCTTCAGGACTTACGATATTCACTTTAATAGTGATTATTAAAGTGAATGACCTTTTAAAATTAATGTGAGTTAAATTAAATTAAATGTCTAAGGTTTTGGCATTAGTAACTGCTATCGCACAATCTGTACTTTCCCAAACCCCAACGAAAGTGGGACAATATTGGCATAACACGGGGGGGTAATCCTATCATTGTCATCTCAATAGGATACCCCTTTCTATTTAGGAGAAGGATAAATCCACTCCAAGGGAGACGTCTCGAGACCTAGTGATTTGATGAAGGGAAAAGGATAAGGTAAACCACCCCTCTCTCTAGGTCACTCAAATCAGATTTATGTTATGAAGTTACATATTGAGGGATGAAGCAANTTGTCTGGATAAAGGCTTGGACCATACTTCTCCTAAAATTAATGCATTCTAATACAAATTTATTTTCCAAACCAATTTCCTCTGTCAACCTCTAAAATTTTGACCAAGTACCTACAAACTCTATGTTATAATAATGTGTTAATGATTGTATGTTCTTACCATGAGGTTTGCCAAGAATCCCTTCAAACATTGTGTACCTATACCTCCTATCCATGAAAATTTTCCAACTCGAACCTTATTCCCATCTCCAATCATCCATGTCAAATGATTACCTATCAAATGGAATGCATTTTCCATAGCATTAGATGTGATATATCGTCATGCAAAGTCTTTGAAGGGTCTCTTATATAGTGAATTATTTTTTTTGGTTCAATGTAGTTTTGTTTTGTAACCTTCTGCCACAATCATTGTCTTTGATATTCCCTAGGTGATACAAGGGCCAATGAGAACTAGATTCTTAAACCCCTAACCCCATATGACTTTGGTTGAGAAGGAATTCTCCACTTTACCAAAGAAATTCCATTCCTATCCTATTTACCTAACCACAAGTATTGATAACATTTCTTTCCAATTTTGTTTAAAAGATATTTTGGAACTTCGAGTAGAGATAAAAAAAAAGACTAGTGTAGCTTCCCAGACACTCATCATTAGTGTTAATCAACCACCCATCAATAACCACTTACTACATCACCACTTATTACATCAAGAGGATATCCTCTTCTCTATCTTCTAATACAACCACACACAATCCTTAGGAGGATATCCTTTTCTCTATCTTCTAATACAACCACACACAATCCTTGTACAAGTACCCATTTTCCTTTAACTCAAACCCTATATATTTAATACTTACATCAAAAGAAGATACTTTGAAAGGGTAAAGGTATTGATGTAATTCACTTGAGATTTTGATAATCCATTCCATGAGTCCATGGACTTCTATGAGTTTATATCCTTTCCAATTGCTTTGTTGAACAAGTTTATACCTCTTTCTTAAGTTTTTCCATCTTGTATTGTCCCATTTTTAGATAGAAGAACATTGTCCACAAACAATGCATGTGTAATGGAGGTGTCCTATGATACCTTTATCCCTTTTAGTAGTGTTGATGTATGTAGAATCGGACATGTATTTCCACATTTCCTTGGGGTTTATTATGTGAAAGTCATCATTATTACTCTCAGGATTTAGGAGATTCACTTTATCATGTGAAAGTGCAGGCAACAAGAGAGGGAATATGCGCGAGTGATGGGAGATAGCAAACAATGGTCATTATTACCTCTCAAGACTTAGGAGATTCACTTTATCATGTGAAGGTGCAGGCAACAAGAGAGGGAATATGCGCGAGTGATGGGAGATAGCAAACGACCGGTGAGAAAACATGTTGAGAAGAGCAGCAACAAGAGAGGGAATATGCGCGAGTGATGGGAGATAGCAAACAGTCGTCATTATTACCTCTCAGGACTTAGGAGATTCACTTTATCATGTGAAGGTGCAGGCGACCAGTGAGAAAACATGTTGAGAAGAGCGGAAACAAGAGAGGGAATATGCGCGAGTGATGGGAGATAACAAACAGTCGTCATTATTACCTCTCAGGACTTAGGAGATTCACTTTATCATGTGAAGGTGCAGGCAACAAGAGAGGGAATATGCGCGAGTGATGGGAGATAGAAAACGACCGGTGAGAAAACATGTTGAAAAGAGCGGTTGTAGCCAGACAGTCACCAACATAGATCGTCAACAGAGCATGGGGAGGAGATCGTCGATAGAGAAGAAGTGGTCGCGGGCTAGGTGGATCGCTGGAAGGGGCAGGTCAATTTGGACGAGACCTGGGAGAAGTCACGGGACTGCAGCGACATCCAACCACCACAGCAGTCAGGCCACTAGCAAAGAAAGGTCAGTCACAGTTTTGTGCTAGTGTGTGGGTGCCCGTAGTGAAGCATGGATTGGGATAATATCGTGAATTGCAGATTGGTTCAGGCACAACATAAGCATGGTGTGGGGAGAATCAGTGGTTGTAGAAGTCGCCGCAGTAGATGTTGTAGTAGTTGGAAACAAAGTGAACATGGGCTCGAAGGCTGAGAAAGGGGCCATAGCCGACAGAGGTCGAGTAATCACATTTGCAGAGAAGTGTTGGATCATGGAGCAAGTTGTCGCCAACAACAATGTCGACAGCCCAGAGATGCAGTAGAGGTCGCAGAGCTACCTAGCAAGGGTCGTAGGGCTAGGGAAAAGATCTAAGTAGCAGGTAGAAATACGAGCAGCTTTAGGAAGGCATCCGGTCAACTTCGGGCAGGGATCCATGAAGCGGGAAACAAGGTCCGGGTAGCGGGAGCAGGTCTCAGGGATCCAAGCAACAAAAAATTGTGTTGAGTGGCTAGCTGACCAATGGAAAGCAGAAGTGGTAGAGAACAAGGAGCAAGTAGTTCTAAAGGTTGAGCAGCTCAGAGGGAGTCAGCGATCATGTTCATGTGGGATGGAGCATCCTTCCAAGTTTGTCAAGGAGGATTCATGTTACGAGATGGTCATGCACGATGCTAAAAAAACAAGAGGCTTCTAGGAGCATGTTCAAAGCCAACAATTCTTCTAAGAAGGGTATAGCTTTTGTTTCATAAGGAGTAGTCAATCGGGTTCTTTTGTTTCATAGGGAGTAGTCGAATAGGTGGATTGGAGAGCAACCATGGTAGCAGATATGATAGTGGATACAAAGCCACCTTTGGGTGTTGGAAGTACATTCCTCACTAAGAGAGAGTGTTGATGTACACATACTTCAACATTGACTTGATGTCGAGCATGTGGAAGTTATCATTATTACCCTTCAGGACTTACGATATTCACTTTAATAGTGATTATTAAAGTGAATGACCTTTTAAAATTAATGTGAGTTAAATTAAATTAAATGTCTAAGGTTTTGGCATTAGTAACTGCTATCGCACAATCTGTACTTTCCCAAACCCCAACGAAAGTGGGACAATATTGGCATAACACGGGGGGGTAATCCTATCATTGTCATCTCAATAGGATACCCCTTTCTATTTAGGAGAAGGATAAATCCACTCCAAGGGAGACGTCTCGAGACCTAGTGATTTGATGAAGGGAAAAGGATAAGGTAAACCACCCCTCTCTCTAGGTCACTCAAATCAGATTTATGTTATGAAGTTACATATTGAGGGATGAAGCAANCTAGAATGGGTTGGATATGTTTTCTCAAAGAAAAATCAGAAGCACTTAACAAATTAAAACCCTTTAAAACCCTTGTTGAAAATGAAAAAGGAGACAAAAATCAAATGTCTTAGATCAGACAATGGTGGTGAGCAAAACGAGATTCCCGAGAGAAAGAATATAATAGTTCAGGAGGCTGCAAGGACTATGCTCAATGAAGCAAAATTGTCTGATGGATATTGGAGGGAAGCTGTAAGAACAACAATATACATATTGAACAAATGTCAACTCAGGGTTAATAGTGATAAGAATCCTTATGAACTATGGTTTGGAAGAGCTCCATTGGTAAAATACTTCAAGGTCTTTGGAAGTAAATGCTACATCAAAAGACTTGATGAAAATCTTGGAAACTTTGATGCCAGATCTGATGAAGGTATTTTTCTTGGATATGCTTCTAACAAGAAATCATACAATTGCTACAATATTACCTCACATAAGATTGTTGAGAGTGCAAATGTCAAGGTGGATGACCTAAAAACGTTAAGAATAAAAAATCAAGAGACTATACTTGAAAGTGAAGATGAAGATGATGATGAGACATTGGCACACAAGTAGAAAAAGTAGATGATAATAAATAAAGGGAAGATGATGATATGCATATGAATGAATATGAAGAAGATATTCAAGAAGAGATAAGAGAGAAATTCCCAAGAAGAGACACAAAGACACCCTCTAGAATGACTCAAAAGAATCATCATGAAGAACTTATTATTGGAGATATGAATGATGGAGTGCACACAAGAAGACAATTGTTGTATCAAACATAAATAACATCGTTGTCACATATTGAGCCCAACTCAATCAAATATGCATGTAAAGATGAGAATTTGGTTAAAGCTATGAATGAAGAATTGGACCAAATTGAAAAAAATCAAACTTGGGAACTAGTTCCAAGACCAAAAAACAAAAATGTCATTGGAACTAAATGATTGTGTAAAAACAAAATGAATGAGAATGGACAAGTAATCAGAAACAAAGACAGATTGGTTTTTAAAGGGTATGCTCAAGTTGAAGGAGTAGACTATGAAGAAACCTTTTCACCTGTGGTTAGATTGGAGGCAATTAAGATGTTCCTTGTTAAGAACCAAACATCAATATAGCATAGAAAAACCTCAGGAAAAGTACTCAACGCCTTGAAAAAGAGATAATTTCAGATAATAAGCCTCTTCAAGGGGGCAACCTCCTTT
>JZKD02S2060457.1:18205-28535 GCA_000966675.3 Picea glauca | reverse complement strand
AGTAATATCTAGAGTGGTGATATCACCCTTTGTCCATATGTGATATGAAAAATAGAAATGAAATCAACTCTTTCTAACAGATGATCATGAGCATACATAAATACAAATGAAGCAAAGAAAATATGTAAATGCAACTATACTCTACTAGAATGATATGCAATGGTATGTACAATGGATGCAAATGCCTACCTACCTACTCACTTGTACGTTGAATTCTAGGTGTAGTCATATAACCAGTAAAACCATCCAAGCAATACCTCACAATGCCTAACTCTGTGCTTCATCATAAACCGAGACAATGACAAGTTAAGCACAAAAATAACATGAGTTAGAGCATGCATCATATCATAGGAAATTGTAAACTCTAGTTAATGGAGGCAGGAGGGAGCGACAAAATTATGCCAAGTCACACTTCTAGGAAAGTGCTCAATCCATCTTAGAAAAGGATCGTGAAAGGTCAAAGCCTCAAGAATCTGACTCAAAGAGTCTAAAGGTTGACTACCTTGGACATAATCATTCCCCGAGGTCTAAGAAGGGACTAACAAGTACCTAAAGGATGATTGAAAAATTCTTAGGGGAAGGTTGAAAGATCGAGATAATAAACTTCTTCTTAAGGAATTCAACCTACCCTTGAATTATAAAAGAAGGATTTTCCCTGGAGAAAACTTAATACAAGGGACATGTTTCTCAGCTGCATCCTTAGTGACATAGCAAGGTAAAACAATTGAACGTAGTTGGAAAACCTTGTCACACGTATCTCTCTTCAGGAAAACAACGTCCTCACCCTTATCAAAATTTGAGCACAACGGTGGTTAAAAATCTTCTTCAGAGAATAAATCCAAGTGCTCAAAGAAATTGTCATCAAAATACTCAAGGTATGTGCTATCCCCATTTTGTGGATAACCAAGGAGATTATGTCTTGAGGCCCTCAGGTTTTAGATATGGAGTGTCGAGAGTCCATATGATAGGAAGTTTCCTTTTGCACAACTAGAGACCCGCATCACCACTACAATGACCCAACACTTAGTCATCATCCACACCAACTTGCCACCACAAGTCACTTGGGTCTTGCTCCATGCGGTACAAGTCAGGTATGATGGTGGGTATCATTCTAATATTTGAGGCATTCTAGCTTGTATATCAGAGGTTATTTTTTATTATGAGATATCTTCTTTGGAAACTATGCCTTTTACCTTGTTTAAATGTTGGTGGTTGGCTTGGGGCACTCAAGTAGATGGTCACCCTTAGGATGGGGTGTTTATGGGAGCTTCCTTTGATGAGTCATCATGTCACTCCCGACCATAATTACCACTTTCCATCATTATTTCCCCTCATGACATCATCTCTTGTGATTTTGGGGTAGACTAACCCTAGAAGGGACCATTCCTCATTTCACGGGAAGAAGGGGTTGAAGGCCCAGAGGGGAGCTAGCTGGAAAAAGATAAAATCCTAATGAAAGAACCTTCCAGATTCTTCTCCCAGGGGATATTGAGAAAGTGAAAATCTTCTCCGCAAGAAAATAAGGACCCCATGAAAAGAATAAATAAAAATGCTTAAAGGATCAGTTGAGGATAGGGGGTCTCATCACGAGCCAACCTTCTCATTTCCATGAAAGTACTTGTGGGTGACACTGTCGATATCTGGTCACCACACCAGGGAAGTGGCCTCCAACTCTCCCTATGATATATTGAAATAAAATACAAAGAAAGAAAGATAGAAGGCAATTGATGGGCTCGGAAAAAATGCATTATGGACGAAGGTGTGGCACACCCTCCACAAAGGAACCCATAAATGAGATACTATGGACCCTTGCATATCATGAACCCCATGCCCATTTAGTACTTCCCCCATTCATTTCATTCACATGAATCATATAGGGTTGTTCCTAGACTTAGGGGGTTTGATCCATTGAAAAGAAGTACCATGCCAACCCACCCACAACCAAACTTGGCAAAACGTCTAGTTTCTTAAGCATGTGTTTGTATGATGTAGTCCTGGTAAACATGCTTTAATGGATATTTTATTGACTTGATTCACTCATCATGATTCTTCGACTTGAGATCCTTGGAGGTCATATCCATTTGTCTTGCAGGTATAGGTTGGTGGCCAGTTTTGGAAGAACAAGCCTAGCTTGGGCTTCCATGAGGGAAAGAATCCCACAAGATGGATGACATAGGCCCACATGATAGACTAAAGATAGATGCTTTCGAAGGGCTAGGAGAAATTTGGATAGACATAGCCCACCTTTTGCATGCCAAATGACTTTACCAGAAGGGGAAAAACATCACTCCCTAAGGGCTTGGCATCACATTTGAGGGGCATATGGTGGTTGATGATGAATCAAAGCATGAAACATGACATTTTGAGGCGGAGAGGCTCCGACTGATTGCCACATGGCCTTTGGAGGCCCTTCTTTTCATTCCAGCTCCAACGACTTACTCAATTTTCCAAAACGTCCTCCTTCAAGGGATGATGTCACCTTTGTTTTAGGGTTTTCTTTGTGCAATAGTGAAATTAAAGAGAATTTTTAAATATTATCTTTGTAAAGGGGCAAGATTAGGGTTGTTGACCCCTAATATTTTGTTTTCCCTAATATTATGTGGACAAACTATGCTAGCTACATTTTGTATAAATAGAGATTATAAGATCTCATTTTCATATCATAACTCTCCATTGTGAGAGGCTCTTGGACTGAAATTTTCTCTCTCTTTGGATAGTTCTCTCTCTCGTGCTTTTGTTTATGGCTATGTCTTGGTTATGGTTGATGGAGATTGTGTGCTAGCCTTGTAAGGCTTTCTTCATTGTTTTTTGGGTGGTTAGTCTAGCTTTTATTGTCTTTTAATGCTTGAAGGTGCCATTTATTTCATTGTATTATCATTTGTACAAGTTAAAGGTTCTATTTTCTTGAGCCAAGTAGGGAGTATAAGGGATACACCCCTACTTTTGTTTCCACCATTTTATTTCTAAGAGAATATTGATTCATAAGTGTTTACTAAGAGAAGTATAATTGCATACAACCTCCTAGTTAAAACCCTAGCTAAGAGAATCTTGCCTTGGGGAGTAAAAGGGTTTACACCCCCAAGGAAGTAGCCTATCTAGATTCTTCATATTTTCTTGATTCCATTAACCCTTTCTTAAAGGAACTAGTCATTTACTTATTTCATGGGAGAAATAAATTGATGCATTGGTAAACATACAGATTTCAAGTTTTGTAGTTCTCTTTTGGGTAATGATCTTGATGCCTTGAGGATTCTTCCTCCCCTAGGGCATCCTCTTTCTCCCACAAATTCTTATTGTTGTAGTAAAATTAACCTACAACCATTAGGGATTCTTTAAACTCTAACCCTAACCGCTAATATCTCACAAACTAACCCTAGACTAACCCTCTAACTTTGCTACTTAAACCTACTAACCTAGGTGCATCTATTGGGATAGATTTTGGCACATTTTGATGGTCATATTTTTTGTTGTACTTCATTGAATGATACAACCATAAGGTTGATATACTGCTGCAAAAATTTAATTTTATGACAACCATCTTTATTCAATCTAGAAGTGTTACTTTTGGCCCACATTGGTTATTAGTTTTATTCATGACATTGCTAACTAATATAGACCTTTTACTTGCTGATTTGGATGTAATATATTGTTGATTTACTAACTTGTATGCTGCTGTATTTTAGGGACACCAATCTTAACTTGTTGATCAATTATTATAATTGGTTGGAAAAGTGTCTTTTCTTGTGTCTCGGGCAGGTACAGATGCACCGACAACTATCTCTTTACTCGATATCCATTTACCTCTCTTTACTTACCATTTTCAACTAATGTATTCTTCCATCATGTTGAGGAAAATATATGAAATAATATTACTCAAGCATTTTTAGATATTGCTTGGCTAAGGAAAGATAGACAGGAATATCACCCTATGTTTATAGCCTCAAAATTTGTTTCCTAATCCACAAGTATTAGTTACAAGGGCTTTGGCTGATTTTTTTATAAATAAAAGATTGTTGAAAAATTCAACATTTTATATAATTTTATGAATATAACAGATGAAAAAGTAAATGTGGAGACAAAATAAAAAATACCAAGTCACAATTTAACACATATGATACATAATAGCAATCGCTTATTTCATTCCAAAAAATCAAAATAATCATTCTCTTTACAAAAATCCTTGAGCAAGTTTGGACCAAAGTAAAACTTAGATGTCCTCGATGAAAACCATACAAAAGGAATTATGACAGAAAGTAAAAACTGAACTTTAAAAGTTGGATTATCTTTCCACAGATTGCTGCCCAATCGACTCTGCACAATATCCTTTATCAATCATGAAATTTAATTCATAAACAAACAAGTCTACACAGACTATCAAAGATAAATCAACACCTTTGAAAAACAAGTGTCTGAATGATGTAATTCAGCCTTGAATCTTGTTGTCTATAATAGGACCCTATTGTCATAAAAGAGAATTAGGATTTTAATGAATTAAATAATGAATAAAAACTGAACTATCTCAATAAAACTCAAGAGCAGACCTTAGTATTCTTTTTCCTTCTATTCCCCCCTTGTTCTTCCTTCTATTTTTTCCTTTAAGCAATCAAAATTAGTTGAAGTAGTCAAACTACCTCTTTTAGTTAAGTTAACTAAAACTCAACTAACTTTTAGTTTAGGGGGAAGAATTAATATAATAATAATAAGAGACTTTAATAAATAATAACTAGTAGGTGGGACCCCTTGTGACTCCCTTTTGTTTCTTAACAAAAATAAACACAACTAGTCAATAAATCAAACACATCCATCCTTGTGGCTCCCATCATCATTCTCATAATTTGAAAATTAATATCAATGATATTTTAAACCATATCCAAAAAATATAATATTCAAAATATCCAAAAATAGTGTGTTGTCCAAAAACTTCAGCAGTCAACTGTTCTCAACAATCAATAAATAAATATACTCAAAAACCATATTTGCCACTTTGGGAGGAAATTTTCCCTTTGTTTTTGTTGTCTCCCTTTGATTTCTCTGAATTAGCCTTACATTGCGTGGAGCCTTCAGGCTTGATCTCACTGATAACATGAGAGAAGTCATCTTTCAAGTGCATGCGAGATGAAACGGATTTGGCGGAATCACTTGAGGGAGAGGAGGGGGAAACAAAAACTTTTCCTTTATCATGTGCATGGTGGGCTTCGGTTTTGAGTCTCTTGCTTGCATGGGAAGACTGTACAGATGAGTGTCCAGGAGAAATTTGGACAGTTGGGTTAATCGGTGGAGGAGGAGTAGGTAGAGACAAATTGGGCCAGCCACGATGTTGGGAGACTGTTGGGTGAACAATCTCTTTCCATCCATCATTTTCAGGGACTTCAAGTTGTAATGAGACATGAGGAGGAACTGGGATACCAGGGACATGCTGGGGTTGGAAGGGAGGCCTTTCTGGCCTAGGTTGGACTACCCATTGTCCAATCTAGTTGAAAAATCCAGCTTGGAAGAGCTGGTTTAACTCTTGTGGATCTGCATCAAAATGTATCAAAAATCTTGGCCTTTTAGGGCCTCTGTTCCAATTTCCTCTTCCCCTATTATTTCGGCCATGGATTTCTCTGTTGAAGAAGTTCATTCATGTATGCAACGTTTATTTAGCAACTAGCTTCTTAAACAAACCATACATGACATCTATTTAAATATGAAATACATTTTGGCTCAACAACACATCAGACCCATGCAATCCAATCCATAAAAATCATTTAATACTTGTCAATGAACATGGGGTGAATAAGGGTTCTGGGATATCTGAGGGGGTCGTATTGAGCGAAAAGTGATAAAATTAAAAGGAGTAGATCATGATTACTTCTCAACAAATCATTAAACAATCAACTATGTTGTAATAACAAAAAATATCAACTGTAACCCATCTATGTGTCATCCTTTAATTGCTATAATACAGAGTTTCTCTTTAATTATAATTCAATTTTAAGAACAGGGCATGAAAAGTGATTATGGGAATGTGAGGGGATTCATAATGTGCGAAAAAGTGAGAGAATGGCAGGGAAGTTAATGGATATTGTTCATAAAACAAATTAAGTAATCAATAATCATAATTCTGTACTAAAATCGATCCAAAAAAACCACCAACACCACACCAACATTTACTGTGTATCAAATTGCTTGTTGTAACATTTAAATTTCTCAGGATTTCTCAATTCATAAAAGTCTGTGCAATCATACTCATAATTGAAAGAAACTTTCCATTTCAATAGTCCTGTTAAGAAAACATTGATCTTTTATTTCTTTTCCTTCCTTTTAAAAAAACACACACAACAATATGTCTAACCTCTATCCCATAATGCATCACTATAATAATCAACATCCATTGTCTACCAATTTACAATCGGGCCTAATTAAAATATACACAGGTCCTTTTTTCAAATACGAATAGACTTCCAAAATATGCTCGATTACACACGGTCTCCATCATATCAATCAACAAGGTGTTGCAACGAAACCACAATCAACATAAAACCCGAGCATTATCACTGTTGATATAACCATTGGTAATCTGTACGATGATCNGGTTAGTCTAGCTTTTATTGTCTTTTAATGCTTGAAGGTGCCATTTATTTCATTGTATTATCATTTGTACAAGTTAAAGGTTCTATTTTCTTGAGCCAAGTAGGGAGTATAAGGGATACACCCCTACTTTTGTTTCCACCATTTTATTTCTAAGAGAATATTGATTCATAAGTGTTTACTAAGAGAAGTATAATTGCATACAACCTCCTAGTTAAAACCCTAGCTAAGAGAATCTTGCCTTGGGGAGTAAAAGGGTTTACACCCCCAAGGAAGTAGCCTATCTAGATTCTTCATATTTTCTTGATTCCATTAACCCTTTCTTAAAGGAACTAGTCATTTACTTATTTCATGGGAGAAATAAATTGATGCATTGGTAAACATACAGATTTCAAGTTTTGTAGTTCTCTTTTGGGTAATGATCTTGATGCCTTGAGGATTCTTCCTCCCCTAGGGCATCCTCTTTCTCCCACAAATTCTTATTGTTGTAGTAAAATTAACCTACAACCATTAGGGATTCTTTAAACTCTAACCCTAACCGCTAATATCTCACAAACTAACCCTAGACTAACCCTCTAACTTTGCTACTTAAACCTACTAACCTAGGTGCATCTATTGGGATAGATTTTGGCACATTTTGATGGTCATATTTTTTGTTGTACTTCATTGAATGATACAACCATAAGGTTGATATACTGCTGCAAAAATTTAATTTTATGACAACCATCTTTATTCAATCTAGAAGTGTTACTTTTGGCCCACATTGGTTATTAGTTTTATTCATGACATTGCTAACTAATATAGACCTTTTACTTGCTGATTTGGATGTAATATATTGTTGATTTACTAACTTGTATGCTGCTGTATTTTAGGGACACCAATCTTAACTTGTTGATCAATTATTATAATTGGTTGGAAAAGTGTCTTTTCTTGTGTCTCGGGCAGGTACAGATGCACCGACAACTATCTCTTTACTCGATATCCATTTACCTCTCTTTACTTACCATTTTCAACTAATGTATTCTTCCATCATGTTGAGGAAAATATATGAAATAATATTACTCAAGCATTTTTAGATATTGCTTGGCTAAGGAAAGATAGACAGGAATATCACCCTATGTTTATAGCCTCAAAATTTGTTTCCTAATCCACAAGTATTAGTTACAAGGGCTTTGGCTGATTTTTTTATAAATAAAAGATTGTTGAAAAATTCAACATTTTATATAATTTTATGAATATAACAGATGAAAAAGTAAATGTGGAGACAAAATAAAAAATACCAAGTCACAATTTAACACATATGATACATAATAGCAATCGCTTATTTCATTCCAAAAAATCAAAATAATCATTCTCTTTACAAAAATCCTTGAGCAAGTTTGGACCAAAGTAAAACTTAGATGTCCTCGATGAAAACCATACAAAAGGAATTATGACAGAAAGTAAAAACTGAACTTTAAAAGTTGGATTATCTTTCCACAGATTGCTGCCCAATCGACTCTGCACAATATCCTTTATCAATCATGAAATTTAATTCATAAACAAACAAGTCTACACAGACTATCAAAGATAAATCAACACCTTTGAAAAACAAGTGTCTGAATGATGTAATTCAGCCTTGAATCTTGTTGTCTATAATAGGACCCTATTGTCATAAAAGAGAATTAGGATTTTAATGAATTAAATAATGAATAAAAACTGAACTATCTCAATAAAACTCAAGAGCAGACCTTAGTATTCTTTTTCCTTCTATTCCCCCCTTGTTCTTCCTTCTATTTTTTCCTTTAAGCAATCAAAATTAGTTGAAGTAGTCAAACTACCTCTTTTAGTTAAGTTAACTAAAACTCAACTAACTTTTAGTTTAGGGGGAAGAATTAATATAATAATAATAAGAGACTTTAATAAATAATAACTAGTAGGTGGGACCCCTTGTGACTCCCTTTTGTTTCTTAACAAAAATAAACACAACTAGTCAATAAATCAAACACATCCATCCTTGTGGCTCCCATCATCATTCTCATAATTTGAAAATTAATATCAATGATATTTTAAACCATATCCAAAAAATATAATATTCAAAATATCCAAAAATAGTGTGTTGTCCAAAAACTTCAGCAGTCAACTGTTCTCAACAATCAATAAATAAATATACTCAAAAACCATATTTGCCACTTTGGGAGGCAATTTTCCCTTTGTTTTTGTTGTCTCCCTTTGATTTCTCTGAATTAGCCTTACACTGCGTGGAGCCTTCAGGCTTGATCTCACTGATAACATGAGAGAAGTCATCTTTCAAGTGCATGCGAGATGAAACGGATTTGGCAGAATCACTTGAGGGAGAGGAGGGGGCAACAACAACTTTTCTTTATCATGTGCATGGTGGGCTTCGGTTTTGAGTCTCTTGCTTGCATGGGAAGACTGTACAGATGAGTGTCCATGGGAAATTTGGACAGTTGGGTTAATCGGTGGAGGAGGAGTAGGTAGAGACAAATTGGGCCAGCCACGATGTTGGGAGACTGTTGGGTGGACAATCTCTTTCCATCCATCATTTTCAGGGACTTCAAGTTGTAATGAGACATGAGGAGGAACTGGGATACCAGGGACATGATGGGGTTGGAAGGGAGGCCTTTCTGGCCTAGGTTGGACTACCCATTGTCCAATCTAGTTGAAAAATCCATCTTGGAAGAGCTGGTTTAACTCTTGTGGATCTGCATCAAAATGTATCAAAAATATTGGCCTTTTAGGGCCTCTGTTCCAATTTCCTCTTCCCCTATTATTTCGGCCATGGCTTGCTCTGCTGAAGAAGTTCATTCATGTATGCAACGTTTATTTAGAAACTAGTTTCTTAAACAAACCATACATGACATCTATTTAAATATGAAATACATTTTGGCTCAACAACACATCAGACCCATGCAATCCAATCCATAAAAATCATTTAATACTTGTCAATGAACATGGGGTGAATAAGGGTTCTGGGATATCTGAGGGGGTCGTATTGAGCGAAAAGTGATAAAATTAAAAGGAGTAGATCATGATTACTTCTCAACAAATCATTAAACAATCAACTATGTTGTAATAACAAAAAATATCAACTGTAACCCATCTATGTGTCATCCTTTAATTGCTATAATACAGAGTTTCTCTTTAATTATAATTCAATTTTAAGAACAGGGCATGAAAAGTGATTATGGGAATGTGAGGGGATTCATAATGTGCGAAAAAGTGAGAGAATGGCAGGGAAGTTAATGGATATTGTTCATAAAACAAATTAAGTAATCAATAATCATAATTCTGTACTAAAATCGATCCAAAAAAACCACCAACACCACACCAACATTTACTGTGTATCAAATTGCTTGTTGTAACATTTAAATTTCTCAGGATTTCTCAATTCATAAAAGTCTGTGCAATCATACTCATAATTGAAAGAAACTTTCCATTTCAATAGTCCTGTTAAGAAAACATTGATCTTTTATTTCTTTTCCTTCCTTTTAAAAAAACACACACAACAATATGTCTAACCTCTATCCCATAATGCATCACTATAATAATCAACATCCATTGTCTACCAATTTACAATCGGGCCTAATTAAAATATACACAGGTCCTTTTTTCAAATACGAATAGACTTCCAAAATATGCTCGATTACACACGGTCTCCATCATATCAATCAACAAGGTGTTGCAACGAAACCACAATCAACATAAAACCCGAGCATTATCACTGTTGATATAACCATTGGTAATCTGTACGATGATC
>JZKD02S2060457.1:0-10026 GCA_000966675.3 Picea glauca | reverse complement strand
CATAGATTAGGATGTCTTCATCCCAATAAAATAGACATGAAATTGTTTAAATTCTTTGTTTTGAGTTCTTAGTGTTGTGTTCTAACCACTTGGTGACAAAAAGGAAAGGGAATCAACGGAAAAAACCCACAAAATGGTGCAATCCTAAGTTTTTAATGAGGTAATATGATTCACGCTCTGTGATAAAATGTGCACCTAGATCAACGGCTGAACAAAGGGTGCTCATATCTATGGCCGACAAGCAATATCGGACCCCCCCCTCGACCATTCTACCTTTAATGATGGGGGGGGCCTGAGTTGGTGGTTTTCCCCGACGGGTCCCATTCTAACTTGGAATGTTTGTTTTAACTCGGACCCCCTTTTCTCTAAACCAGTTACCGCCTACCCCCCCTCCGATTAAACCACCAAACTGGATTCCCATACCACTTCCGTCCGTTGACATCACTTTCCACTACCGCCGCTTGTAAGTCATGTGTCATTACTCTTCCAGCGTACCACCCCCTATCCACCCGTCACATGTCACATCCCAGTTGCTTATCGCCCAATCACTATCATCCACGTCATCCTCACACACTCGTCACCTTTTTATTTCAATCCACCTCATCCCCTAGATATCCATTGGCCAATCAATGCGGGCAAAAATGTCCGTTAGCCTGCTAACCTGTCCTCTGCTCCCCAACAAACACTCGTTCGTCCATTTAATGTTGTTTCTCGCCATTTCTCTACTACTCACAGTCCAGACACCGCTAAAACCATCATCCTCTTTGATTTTTTGTCTGCAACCGCCATTCATGCCTGGTATTTATAGTGAGCACCAGTCTTTCTCAAATTTGCAGGTATCAGCTGGATCGATGGCGTCAAAGTCCAAACAATTGGAGATCAAAGAAAATCCATTCCTCTCGCCTCCCGTTGACCTTGATCAAATCCCTCTAGCTGATAAAGATTATTTGATTGCAGAGCCAAAGTGTGAATTTGATTTCTTCGAATTGCATTTCTAGCTCAGAGACACCTTCCTGGACCAGAGTGACGAGATTGGGCTCTGGGAGTCCAATATCCCACTGTATCATTTCCCCCAAATTCACCATTTCCCTGAGTTTTCCCTCAAGTGCCAGGCGCACTAGCTTCCCAACCAGAGAGCCATCGTTTCATCATCTGGAGAGACCCTTTTCACCATTACACCCGAAACCATTGACCAGATGATGCAAATCCCCAGATCCGAATCCCTTTCCCCTTTTACCATTGAAGTTCTAACCAAAATATATCAGAAGCTGTCTTTTCCCTAGAGAGCGCAAATATTCGAGCTTTTCCTCCCTGAGAGTGCCCAATTCCGCAAGAAAAATCCCCCGACCATTCCTCCATGTTCTCAGCAAAAGGTAATCAAGTCATTTCCTCCGTGTGTTGTCTACTTGGGTATTATTCAGATGAGTGGGTGGACGAACCCATCCTGGGTTTCTTGTCCATTTTATCCACCAAAGAGAAGGCCACCACCCAGTTCAATTTCAACCAGTTTTTGGCCGATAACATTCATGAACAACTCTTCAAGTTTCCCACAAAAGGCATGTTCCAATATTCTTCCATATTAGCATACATGTTCCTTTTTTTCCAAGAAGATAAGTTCCCATTCTCCATGCAGAAACTGGACCAGGATGACCATCTGCAACATGTCACATCCTGGACATCTGTGTTGAGAAAGAACTCGTCAGAATTCAGTTTTAAGTAGTTCCTCGACCAATTGAGTAAGAATGTTGAGTGGACGAAAAGAACCTAGGATTAACGAAGAGATTTAGAGGCTCCTGCACCTGTCAGACCTTGCCAAGACAGGAGATTGGTACCTCTACCAGGATCACATAGAAATCAAAGTTTACGACTGTGAGCTCCCACCTTATAAACTTCCCAAATATATGCCCATTAGAATATTCACCCTGGAGTATATCAGATAGATGATCAACTCTGATGACATTCATTTCATGGCCTTTAAAAAGAAATAGCAGCTCGGGATCAAAGGCCAAATAGGTTCCTTCATCTGCAACAACAGAGATGCAGGAGAAGAAGAAAACAAATTGTTATATGAGATGAATTTCAAGAAAAGTTTCCCCTGGCATTACGATCCTTGTGGTGTCATTGTAGAAACTAGACTAAGGAATAAAATCTCCCCATATGCTCATGTGCCCAAACCAGAAATTGAGAAGTTCATGAACCAGACAGAGTGGGAGGAAAACACTCCGATAGACACAGAACAACAACCTCCTTCTGCCATTATTTCACAGACTACAACTCCTCAAGCACCATTGGAGAAGACATCAAGAAAAGAGGTATCTCCTTCAGTCACTGAAGTCTCAACAGAGGACTTCCAGGTTTATAGAAAAAGGCTCAAGACCAGTCATACACCTGATAGGTCTGGAGGCGAAGAGACTCAGTCTACTACATTAATGGAAGGAGATCATTCACTATTTTCTTCAGGGAGCTAGAAAATGATGTCCACCTCCTCGTCGAAGAAGAAGACCGATACAACATTGACAGCCAGATCTTCACAGGAACTTGCAGGGCTCAACATTTTTGAAAAATATAATTTAATAAAAAAGAAGAATGAGATGTTGAAAAATAGTACCTATGCTCAATTCTAGAAACAAACATCCACAACCCAACATAGGTTGCTATCTTATTTTGATACCAAGAAGGGGAGAATGCACATGGAATAATTGCAGGCACAAGTGCCTTAGCCCCAAAAAAATTCTGATTATAAAAGGTCTACAATTGAATTTGATGTCGCAGAAGTACATCCGGCTAATCAGATGGATTTACATAGATCGACCGGAGAAATGATTTTCTCTCCATTGGCTAACACCTCCACAATTGCTTCTAAGTTGCAGGTTTCTTTGAACAATGTCCAGAATCAGCTGAAGCTAGAAAAGGTTTCTTCTTTGGAAAAGGATAACAAGATAAAATATCTGGAAGAATTGGTACTCAAGATTGGATATGACCCACCCAATGTTAAAGAAGCAGAAGAACTCCTCAAGAAGAAGAACGTTGACATAGCCTGCCTAAGGAAACAACTGAAAATATCTGCAACAGAAGACCCACAAGCTAAAGAAATGGCTGAGACTGAAGGCCATAAAGAGGAAATGCTGAAACTGATCATGGAGCAGAATGCTTAGATCAAGGATATAGAAGCTAATCTGTAGAAGCTAATCAAAGAAAAAGAGCAGAGTGTGCCCATGGTAGTCGTTCCACTTAATGCAGTCCCTCTCACAGGGGTCAGTAGAACTACAACAACTTTAGAAATGACCACAGAGGCATCAGAAAAGCTGGCAAAGTCCATGGAAGACATGTCCTTGCAAGGAAAGGAAAGTAAAATATTGTAGGATGAGATCAATAACCTCCAGAAATTGAAGGACACTTTCCAGTCTAGTTACAATATAGAGTTTCATACAACACAGAGACTCAAGCAAGATTTGCAGAAGTTACAGAAAGTAATCGTCATGGCCAAAACACTTTCAGAGGCCAAAGAAAATATTTGGATGGAAATATGAAAATCTATGACATAAATTTTGCCACTTATACAAATTATGTTCGAGCAACATGAACAAATACAGAGGAGCAAACAAGCCATTGATAAGATCAAAGGAGAACTAGGAGAAATGCCTACTGAGGAAAACGAAATTATCAGATTATTGAATTCCAAAACAAGAGAAGAGCTAGAGGCCTTGGAGATTGAGGATAGAACATAAACTATCCTTGAGGTCAAGAAAGTTTTGACAAAGAGGGGATTAATGTTGCAATTGGATGAAAGGTCCCAAGCAATGGATATTGGAGTTCAAAGGTTTTTAAGCAAAATGGATTTACTACATAAGAAGGGGCTACCAGGGTTACTTGTGATCAATGATAAGTTGATTACCTTCTCAGGCTACAAACTAAAGATCATCACAGTGGCAAAGGATGGTTCTAAGTTTGTAGGGATACAAGGAAGTATCACTGGTAAAACATTTTTGGATACTCTGCAGTTGGACCTTAGCATCCAAAACGAGATCAAGTACATCTTCATCACCAAGCCCACCTTTGCCAAATACATAGAGATGGATGAAGTTTACCGAAGGTTACTCAAAATCATCATCCCCAGTCAAAAGATATGGGATGACCTGTGCACTCTGATCGAGTAATGATGAGGTGGATGTCCAATTCAACATACAGAGCAGTCAAAGTCAAGTTGATGACTCACCAACAACCTTCCCCGAAATCGTCATAAAGAATTCAACAGATCATTAGCATTTCCTACATTTTTGTATTTTGTTATCTAGTTAGTTAGATTTTGATCCTACCACGTCCTGGTCATTAATGACAGGACCGAATTGTAATTTTTCTATAAATACTTCAGACTTCAAAGCATTGAGGGTTGATCTTTATGCCCAAGCAAGCTGTAATCTGTAATCATTTTGAAGAGATCTACCAGTAATATAAGGACGATTCACAGGATTCCTGCGTGTTGATGTTGGTGATGTTATTTTTAATTGTTTAATGTTTTCCTTACTTCATTACCAATCTGTTTTCAGTCTCTGATCATTTAAAAGAAGGTTAAGTGCATAATTTATCTTCGTATACTTTGTTTCTGGCTTTTAAAGATATGAATGTTATTCTTCCGATATTGTGACAAAGAAATTCTTAAATGCTTCTTTGTTGTGATTGATTGTCTCACCTTTTCTTCCTTTTCATCGCTTTAATTCTAAAGGATCCAACATTTGCATTACCTTTCCCTATGAAGAAACCTTCTAAAATTTGTTCTCTAATTTCAACCCATAACACAGATCCCATAGCCCAATGGATGCGTGAGAAATATTTCAGCTATCTTTATAAAACAAAACAACATAAGTCTTATTAATTTAACTAGCCTAATATTTAAAACCTTAACATATCTGAATCTTACAGAGATATCCCTCTCTGAAACTAGCAGGGCTAGATCCCAGTTTCAAATTGGTTGGATAAAGTTACCTCTGCTAAATTTCTTCTACCTTCTGACAACCTCTGGGAATTTACAGAGCGTTAACATAGTGGCAACCATACTGGGGAGTCAAACAAACTTTCCATCCTACGATTTTCTTTTCCCTAGATAAAGAAAACTTTATTTCCGAACAAATCATAAAATCTAACTTACAAAGAGATAAATGTTCAGAGGTTGTTAAAGTTTGTATATATTAGTTTAGGTTTCGTAAAATTTAAAGTTCTGGCTCCTAAAAGAATTCATACTAGATCTCATCCTGACCCAGAACCTGCAATAGCAGTGGACAATCCAGAAAATTTGCTCAGAAAGAAAAACACTGTAGAAAGTTCTGGAAGTCACAGTCCCCTTCATGGGTCTACTTCTCTCCCAGAAGAGCTTGTCGATATTCAAGATCTTAAGTTTGACATATCGTTTGAGCAAAGCCTGTTCAGAACCAAATCTGATAGCTTTATAAGTGAAACAATCTTAGATCAAACCATTTTACAACCCATGACCCCTGAAATACTTTCTCCCAGAGCAGAATTTGATCAATGCTTCCTTCAAGAATTCAACAAGTTAGAAGATCTAGTAGAAAATCTTGATCAAGATTTGTACCAAGCTCACTTTCAATAGTCTGTAGAACTTTCTTCCCTGACTATTGTTGCAGTGTCCATCAAACATCAAATAATTCACTCTACATTTCCTATCCCTACCTCTTCTACTTGTTCTGTCACTTCTCCTCCAATCACACAAGTTGTTGTTCAACCTCCTCCACCAATCATGGCAGCAATATATGCTCCCTTGGTATTGGCCGCTCCCTTACATGCCATGCCTCAGGACTATCAAACCAGACTTTCTCAGTTTGATGGTACTGGACCTCTGAATGCACAACAACATGTTGATAAGATGAATGATTATTTTGATTTGCAGGAAATTGATGACGCAGATGTCCAGATGAGACTTTTTGCACAGATTTTGACTGGAGAAGTCAAAAAATGGTTCAAAGATTTACACCCTGCTACCATAGTTGACATTGCTGCTTTTCAGTGGATTTTTATTGACATATGGAAGGTAAAGAAAAACCCTCTCCATATTTGATCAGAATATGAGAATATCAAAAGGAATCAAGGGGAAACAGTGCATGATTACTGCATTCGTTTCAACAATCTTTATAATGCAATAACAACTGATATTAAACTCCCACAAGGTTTTTTCTTTAATCAAGTTCCCTGATGGATTTGATGTTGATATGTCATATCAAATAAGGGAAAGGAATTCTGACACTCTAGAAGACATGCAGAAAAGTGAAGTAAGCATGGAAGAAAATCTATTAGCCAGAAGAGCCGGGCAAAGAACAACGAGAAGGGTTACAATCAAAGAAGAGCCTTCCATGTCTTCTTCAGATACCAAACTAGATTCCATAGTCAGAAGTATGGAGAGAATGATGGAAAGGCTAACCATTGTTGATAGAAATCCACCCAGGGAAAATCAACCTGCCCCTCAGATCAGAAATCCAAACTTTAGAAGGAACCCTACCCAAATCAGGCAGAGGGATCCGAGAGATCAAAGAGAGAAAAGGGGGCCTGATCAACAGATTATACCACCTCTTCAGGAAAATTACGCTGATGATGGGGAGGAGATAATCGAAGAGTTGGATGATACTCACATAAACCTCATGGGTGTTCACGATGATGACTCCATTTTTCTTACTTAGGAAGAACATGAGCTTTTTGTCCTCTCAAAAACAAAGGTGAATGAGGAGGAAGAGGAAATAGAACAATAGGCCTTTGAGAATGCTATAATGGAGGTGCACAGACAGTATAAATTAAGAAGCAAGAAGACTAACAAAAATCCTACAAAGAAGGCTACTGAAACGAAGAAAACATCTGAGGCCAGGAAAACCTCAGATGCTTCTCTCAAGAAATTCCTTAAGACGAATAGCGCCAAATCTTTTGCAAAAAGAAATCTTTAACTTTCACAAAGATCATATAAAATCGAGGTCGCATCTAATAGTCAACAAAATACTTCTGCCCACAGAACTATGATAGAAAAAACAAAAGTGCAAACCCAAAGAAAAACTTCCATTGCTTTCAGCCTGGAAGGGGAACTAGCCAAATTGAAGATTCATATTCCCCTATCTGAACTAATGAGAAAAAATGCTTTTAGGTCCCATGTGATCAAAGCAATAAGCATTGAACTAGAGATAGGTACAAAAACATTAAATATTGGATCATGAACGCACTCAGATACCGTAAATCTTACAGATGATCAACCCGAGCTGTTGTTCGGCCCTAAAGTTGATGGACAAACTGACAACGATGTTGTTCCCCCTTTCTATATCAGTCTGAATATCCATGAAAAAATCTTACACAACATTATGCTTGATTCCGACACCTCTCACAATCTGATGCCCAAAGCTGTGATGGAGAAGTTGGGGCTTGATGTCACCAGACCCTACATGCATTCTTTCGACTCTAGCAAGGTCAAATGTATAGGGATAATTAAGGATTTATGTATCACACTGGCTCAAATCCCAACAAAATCCATGGTGATGGATATCGTGGTTGCAGACATTCCCCCGAAATATGGTATGTTTCTATCCAGATCTTGGGAAGCTAAGTTGAAATGCACTTTGCAGTTAGATATGTCTTATGCTACCATCCCGATATTTGGACAACATAGAAGATTGTACAGAGAGACTCTGATGAAGTATATGGTCAATAGTCAAGAAAAACCACATAACTACCCATTATAATCTTCACACTCTGATATGGATTCATTCATTTTGTACAATGATGGTGACTTGGAGAATCAAATTGCTTAGTTGGAAGATGATGCACCTGACCTACAAAAAGATAAAGCAATTACCGAGGTAAGAAACATTGTAGCAGTAGAAAGTGATGAATTTCTAGTCGATCTCTGGAGTATGGTTTTTGATTGGGCTATGAGAAAAGAGGGAGTTGGATCTGGGGTTTGGTTACACAATCATATAGAAAAGTATTCAGAGATCCACTCTTATAAACTCAATTTCTAGTGCACCAACAACATAGCGGAGTACGAAGCCTTGTTACTTGGCCTGAAGTTACTGAAGAAGGTTGGCGCCAAAAAGATTATGGTAAGAGGTGACTCTGAACTTGTCATCAAGCAAATTAAAGGTGAGTATTCAGTTAAGAATCCTAGACTCAGAGCCTATAGAAATGATGTTTTATATTTTTTGAAATGTTTCACTGAAATTGACTTGTAGGTAATGCCCAGAGCCCAGAACATACTGGCAGACGGACTGGCTACTTCGACAAACACATGCAAAATACCTTTTAAACCAAATCGCCAATACACAGTAGAGGTGAAGTGCAGACCGACTGTTCCAGAAAACATCAGGTACTAGCAGGTATTTGGAAACGATGAACAAATTGAAGACTTCCTGCAGTCGAAGAATGAGTTTGAATGTACAAATATAGATACGGAAAATGATGATAATAATGTAAATAAATCAGTTTTTGAAAATGGTAGTGTAAATAAAGTAGACTCAGATGAAATAAATGAAAACGATGAAGACTATGATGTTTTTCATTTGAAAAACAATGTTTTACCTAGAGGTTTAGTTCTTTTAGAAGACCTGTTTGATTTTAACGATGTAGCGAAAAAACCTAAGATAGAACCCACTGGGAGAGAGGTCGAAGAGTGCAATATAGGAATAGAGGAAAAACCCAAAATGATTAAATTATCCAAGTCTTTACCTCCAGAGAAAAAACATAAATACATCGATCTATGCAAAGAATTCGTAGATGTCTTTGCCTGGAGCTATGAAGATTTAAAGGCTTACGACACTAGTATCATACAACATAAAATTCCAATAAAAGAAGAACATAAACCTTTCAGACAAAAACTTAGGAGGATCAATCCCAAGTTACTACTCCTGATAGAAAAGGAGATTAAAAAAATGTATGATGCCAAAATTATAGTCCCCTTAAGATTTTCAAAATGGGTTTCTAATCTGGTTCCTACCAGGAAGAAGATGGGCGAAATCAGGCTTTGCATTGATTTCCGAAACCTAAACAAGGTTTCCCTCAAAGACAACTACCCTCTTCCTAAAATGGACCACATATTACAAAAGGTAGTTGGGGCCAATAGGATCTCCTTATTAGATGGTTTTTCAGGCTATAACCAAGGTCTTGTCCACCCAGATGACCAGGAGAAAACAACTTTCACCACACCCTAGGGAACATTCATGTATGTGAAAATGCCCTTTGGTTTGATGAATGTTGGTGCCACTTTCCAAGGAGCAATGGATATTGACTTTGTGGACGAGATTGGAAGGTTTATAGTCATATATCTGGACGATGTTACTGTCTACTCGAAATCAGACGAGGAACATTTACGGCATCTCAAACGAGTGTTTGAGAAGTGCATAAAATTTGGGATTTAATTAAATCCCAAGAAAACCCTTTTCGGTTTAGAAGAAGGCAAGTTGTTGGGGCATACAATCTCTAAAGATGGAATTAAAATAGACCCCAACATAATAGAAGCTATCCAGAAACTAGAACACCCTAGGAACATCAAATAATTGCAATCTTTCATTGGTAAAATAATTTTTCTGAGAAGATTCATACCCAATTTGGCAGAACTCCTCAGGAACATCACAAATATGCTAAAAAAAGAAACCAAAATAAGATGGAACGCCGAATCTAAACAATCATTTGAGCAGGTAAAACAAGCACTTACAAAATCCCCAGTTTTGATCAGTCTAGATTACACTCAAGACTTCTATTTGTTCTCTTTTGCATATGAACACACCATTGCAGTAGTACTATTGCAGAAAAACAATGAAGGGTATGAACAACCCATAGCCTTTTTCAACAAGTCGTTGAGAGATTTTGCACTGAACTATGATATAATGGAGAAACAGGCTTTTGCCCAGGTAAAAGCAATAAAATATTTTAGAGTTTATATTCTCCACTCTCACACGATTGCTTATGTTCCAAATGCAGTGGTGAAGGATATTTTGACTCAGGATAATCCCGATTGTAGGAGAGGCAAGTGGATTGCTATCATTC
>JZKD02S2060446.1:12839-34550 GCA_000966675.3 Picea glauca | reverse complement strand
GACTGCTAACTGTAACGGCTTGTGTTTCAACATCGTTGGTTCTGGCGGTCTCCTTCCGTGTTTCAGAATTTTCAATTCTGAACTGTGTGACAGCTCCGTGTTTCAGCATCTGCGTCCTCGATCTGTGTAGCAGCTCTGTGTTTCAACATCTGCATGAACTGTGTAGCAGCTTCGTGTTTCGGCATATGCGACCTCGGACTGTGTAGCAGCTCCGTGTTTCGACATATGCGACCTCGGACTATGTAGCAGCTCCATGTTTCAGCATCCGTTCAACAACAACGATCTTGGACAGTTCTGTGTTTCAGCATAGGCTTCAAATGCTGATCTGTAGTTATGGACACTTATGCACTTCTAATCAATAGTTAAGTACGAGAGTGATGTAAAATATCATGCAAAACAGATTAAATGTATAGTAATGAGAAAGGACGTTGTATACCTTGGAATGATCAGATGAAATGATAATATAAGTCTAAATACAGGTGATCAAGGGTATAATAATGGCAAAAAGTATGGGCAAAAAGGGTACAATATGTGGTCCTAACAATGTCTTCCTACAAACTTCTGAGAGTAGATACCAAATATGGAGGGGTTTCTCTATCCCTACAACTTTCATATTCCTCATCTCGGAAGTGTGATGTGTCTTGCATGCTACATTGCACCATTCACTTCCACTATCCTATGTGATGAGACAACAAAAAAATATTAGCCATTACATATGGAAACATCATAGCATGCATTATTGGAAAAAAAACAAGTGTTCTTAAATAATATTAAGTAGACTTGGAAACCCATATAATCCTAGAGTTTAAACTTTTCTCTATTACCACTTTGTAGCACACATTACCCCCTAATCATCACTTAGGTGGTAGGATGTCGACTTTCCTTTTCTTTCCTCAAGGAATGCTATCAAATTGCATCAATTGTTTAAGTGAAGACTTCTCTTATCACAATTTATGCATATTAAGTCTTACTAAATTATCATAGAATCTCTTTTATAGATTCCACCAAGGTGACTATGTGTCTAATTCCCCCAATTAGATAGTCAATATTATTCCTCACCATTATATCAATCATCTATGGCCATTCAAATGCATCCCAACCGAAATTCTCAATTCACTTGGGTTGGCATCCTCTTCAACAGTATCAATCTGATGGATTGTCCCAAGGGATCTAGTTGTCCTTTAACTCTAGATTCAACAACTACAATTTCATCAACACCCCCACTTACTCTACTATTACTCTCCACTCAAACACCCATTCTACTTGCTAGAAAATAGGACACCAGAATCTATGATTGATATTAAATCTCACCCACACATCGATTAATGTTCCACCTTCGATCTTTGAGTCCCTCCAATCAGAGTGTCTCTACGCTATTACTACAAACCACTATGATCGACTCACTCTGGCCACACACATTCTAATTGATCAAACGATCCACATTCATTTCATATGATGAGTACTATGCACTTCGGGGGTTACAACTGTTCGCCAAAAAAGGTTCCTAAACACTCCTCCTTGGAGTGATTTCCACAAAGTTCCAATGGATGAGATCCCACTTGGCATCTCCCACTAGATCAACAACTCTTGGTCTCCTAAGTCATCAGACTCCCTCTATGACCTTCCATCCAGAACTTCGATAATATTCACCTCGCATGATTCATAACTCACATCGATGGTACGAGAATCACCAATACAGTCTCTGATGGATCAACAATTGTTGTTGACTTGGATCTCTCCCCATTGGAGTCCCAACACAGCCTTATACTAGGCCTTTATGATGACCACACACTCATGCCAATGTTTAAGATCTTTCTACTGTTGATCCAATAGTTGTGAATCCTTCTAGCTTAAAACACTAGTTCTCTTCATGGCATCAGTCTGATTCGAGACTTAACCAATTCAAGGTTCCTCTTCTAGTATTTTCCAAGGTTCTACTATACCTTCAAGAGCTAGGGAGTCTTGTTTTAAACTAGCTAAGTCATTCTATGAGAAGCTTTGAATAAGAATTCGCATGTTCTGCAAACTTTCCATCTAATAAAGGTGAATATTTTAGGGCTTAAGGTTCCTCAACCTACAAATGGTTCCTAAACACTAGGGTACTCTTGTCACTATCCAAATGAAGGATTTGTCCTTATCCTGTACACTTCTCTCTTCAAGAGAAAGAGATTTCATGCATTGAGGCTATCAGAGTCTATGCAGAGACCCTTCCCAATCATTAAGACATATCTTCTGTTAGTTTCAGGATGAATATTTTCTTCGTATCTTGCAAGATTTCACTTCAATAACTTGTAGTTCTCACAAGGTTACACCCTACTCTAAAACAAATCCCATGGTATCATAAGTCTATAAGGTTAGTCAATGGAAACAAATAGATTAATCCATTTTACTTTGAAATATAGTCATTCCTTACATACATCCATATTTCCTATTTAACCATGAAATAATGGATTTACATAAAATACATTAAGTTAACAAAACACTTATTTTTATAGTAAATGTCAACATCCAACTGACTGAAAGAGGAATCCTTTCCTCGCAACCTTAGGATACATTGTAGAGTACCTTCCTACAACATTCCACCCCTATGACAAGCCATGATATCACAAGGGGAATGATTTAGTTGGTTCTCATACTTCAATTGATCCGAGAAGTTTACTCTCCTTCCTCCACTAGAAACAATAGAAGTTTCCCTCTTCCCACTCATCTCAAGACCTCTAGAGGTTTATCACTTACCCTCCCCACTCGATTTCCTTTACACAAGGAATCCCTTATCTACTATACAGTCCCTCGGTGACCTCCCTTACCTGTTTTGGTTTCTTTCCAACAGGTACCAAGCTGCAGTCCTTTGTTTCTCTAGTCTATATCTAGGTCTTCTCTATTCTAGGGTGATCAAAATCATTTTGGACAAGCTTTATTTTTTCCTCAAGAACAACTTTTCAATTTATTCTATTCTTCATTTTTTTGCAAGTGAATACCTATGTTCATCGCATCTTCGATTTGTGAGTTTGTTTCTCACTTGTTCTTTCTCAAATTATTCTCTCAAACTGACTTGGTTCAAGTTCTCCCAAATGTTGTTGTGATACATTTTCCTATGTGCACTTGTGTGCCTCTCTTCATGCATCCTCCTTTCTCTATGCCCTTGGTGATTTTTTCCCACCTTTGGCCTCTTCTTCCACCCAATCCTTGGGATTCCCATGACTTCTGTCAGATGTGACCTATAGTTAAGGATCCTAATTTTGAAGGGGAAATACAAGGGGTGTACTTTTTTCAGGTTTTTCAGTTGACCCTTGTCTTTTCAAGAGATCAGGTATGTCACCAGTTATATCTGCTCCAACCACCAGTCTTTCTCACCATAAATTGTCACATGGCTCTAGGAAGGTTCAAGTACACTGACATGTGTGTATTTATGTCTTGCAAGTATATGTTGTCTTTCCAATCAATCTTTCTATTTTCTTGACTTAAACATCTCAGCTCCACTACATCGACCCACTTCATCAATTTCCCAATTGTGATATCATGGCTAGTACTAAAGGATTTTCCTCCCCAGTCAGTTGTCTGATGTTTTTCATTAATCAAAAGATAATTACATGCTTCGTAATTACATTATATGAAGTTTTAACATAATTATAGTCTTTGAGGAAAATAGGGTGTTACAGGAAGACATGATTCATGAGACTTCAAAAAGTAGAGGGGACATTACACAAGCCAAAGCGAATGACCAATAACTCATAGTGACCCTCATAAGTTCCAAAGGAAGTATTGGTGATGTGATCTTGTTTCATATGTATCTGGTGGTGGCTAGGACAGAGATAAAGTTTGATAAAGTATTGAGCACCACTCAATTCATCCAAAAGGTCATCAATGACAGGAATGGGAAACGTTTCTTTGATTGTGAGTTTGTTGAGGGACCAAAAATAAGGAAACACGTGCCAAGTGCCTTATTTCTCAAGTATCATGCTTAACGAAGAAGAATAAGGGTAGGTACTAGGAAAAATAACACTTGCTTCTAGAAATTCTTGAACAATTTTCTCAAATTTATTTTTTTGGGAAAAGGGATGACGATAATGGCGAACATTGGGAGGAATATTGCCTAAGACTAGAGGAATGGAATGAGCATGGACATTGTGGGAAGGGGGAAGTCCATGAGGAATGTTAAAAATAGCTTGGTGTTGGGATAGTATAGATTGGAGTTCAGGGTGCACAGAGGGAGTCTCATTGATGTGAATGGAATGGAGTTGGGAAATAANGGATGGGTCCATGGAAAAAAAGACTTACAAGTGATAGGTACCACTCCGATCGGGGAGAAGAGAGAGATCTAATGGGATAGGTGGAAAATAAGGTTGTCGAGAAGGGCGGGTGGGTCCATGAAAAATAAAATCCTTACAAGTGATAGGTACCACTGCAGTTAGGGTGAAGAGAGGAATCCAATGGGATAGGTCCCAAATAAGGGTGTTGGAAAAACTATTATACTCATTTTTTTTTACTTCTGCAAAGTTATACTCCGACATAAAGAATGTTCTAGTGAAGAAATTCCCAAAGTGTTAACAAAAAAATTGATGTAGGAATTTCGCAACCAAAATGTAGGAGGACAGTTGTGTGACAAGATATCTCTTTTATTCCTTTTTTTTTCTATTTCATTTCCAATAGTTAGGGTTTTTCAGGGTTCCTATAGAAAAGGATTTTCCCTATGTTATAACTCTTTGATATATGTGGGTTCGAACACTAGTACTCATCACAATATCTTAGGGAACCAACTAAAGAGTCTCGATTGTACCCTTAGTTGTACTACCAGATTATCGAAGTACTAGAGAGTATCTTCATGAGTGTTGTTCTTGGTGTCACTATAGCAGTCTGGTGGTCGATCAATTGATCTAGAGCTAGTTTCAAGAGACCTAGGAGACTCCCTATATACCTGACAGTACGTGGGAGTGATGGTCGTGTATAGATTCTATCTATTGTGGTATTACTCGAAGGGGTACCAATAGGGGTTACAGAGCTTTCCAACAAGGAAAAACATTTGTTTTAGGTAACCCCATGAAACCATCTATATTTACTACATGTAGTCTTCCCAAACCACAATTTTACCAACTAAACGACAAATCTTTGTGCTTTAAAGACACCGAAAGTACATGTATCTACCCTGGAAAAACAATTACCCACAATTTTTGCAAAGGAAGGATGATCTGATAACACTTGCAAGGTACCAAATATATTATAATAAGTGGAAACATAAATATTGCACCAAATACAAGTGGAAAAACAAAATATAGAGAATCACAACACCAAAAATGATACCTTTATTGATAGAAACCCAAATTCACTTGCCTCTTTGAGGGGGAAACCTCTAGCAGAGCATATCTCTATTACAATGATTTTCAAGATAATAATTTCTCATTCCTTCTACTCCTATTTATATTAATTATATCTTCTAAATAACATTCTAGAGGAATATCTTTATCGAAGTGGAATGTTTTATTAAGTCTTCTTACATTAGACTTGTTCACATTATTAAATAGGTCTTCTTAACTAATGTCAACCTTTATTACATGGAAAATATATTGTTCTACCTATGTGAGGGGTTGGGGAGGTTAGGTCCCTAATAGTATGTTTCTCTAAGTTTCAAGGGTAGTCTATTTATTATATGTGTTATAAATTCTCTACTGGTCTTGTTGGTGAAAATGATAGAGTGCTTATTTTCATTATTTATTTGGCCACCTATACCTTGTTTCAGTTTAGTTGTTTTAGCAGTGTTGTTAGAGTGAGTCTTGGAACTCATATGGTGCTTGTGACTTGTTATTAGGATGGCTAGTGGAGAGGGAAGAGGGTGCAAGAGAAAACTCAGTGTTGTCTCTAGCAGGGATTCATCCCCAAAGAAACCCAAGCATACTTCTAGAGATGAATATGATGCAAGCAAGTGAGAGCAAGAGTACAAGCATAAATGCTCAAATGCGACCAAGATAGAGGTAGAGGATATCGATAAATGTGTTAGGAGCATAATACAAGAACTCTCTATTTCTTAAGTCTTGAAGGAAGTCAAAATATGGGTGAAGGACCCGATGTACTCAAGAACCCGGGAAATACTTATTTTTAGGATTGCAGAAACATAATGGCTTATCAAAACTTTGATAGCATGCGCAGTAGAAAAGAAACAATGGGAATAATGAGGTTGTATGCAAGACCATGTTTGGGATATCGGTCTCCTAGGTGGCAAAGGAAGCATTGGTAGGAATAACGAGGGAGTCTCCAGTGGATCAATAGGCACTCAAACCAACCCCATTGAGATCAACAAAGATCCTCAACCCTCAGGTACTCCTCAAGAGGAGCCTAGGAATGATGAAGTGTTGTTGGAGGTGGTAGTTAAGAAAAGTTTCCAAACTATCATTTTTTGATGTTGTGATTGTTCTTGTAATTTTGTTATTATAATGAATAATTAATGTGTAATATCCCCATTTTTAATCCAGACAAATTGTAATATAATGCATAAATGTGATTTAGGATGGTGAGTCGATATGTTTGGGCCGAAAATATGGTACTGATTAATATGGCTAAGGGATGATCTATGTAAGAATGTACATTGTAATCATTAATAAAATAATAATCATTGGTTGTGATACAAGAGGGATGATAATGATGGGGGGCTATGATTCCAAAAGAGAGGGGGATAAAGAGGGGTCCAAGGGGTTATCCATTTCTATTAATTCATCCA
This sequence comes from Picea glauca, assembly GCA_000966675.3. NCBI lineage: Eukaryota > Viridiplantae > Streptophyta > Pinopsida > Pinales > Pinaceae > Picea > Picea glauca. Next base: position 27,841 of record JZKD02S2060446.1, on the reverse strand, counting down.
TTATCATATCAATGTTTATCCCCTTTGAATTATCAAAAGATATATTAAATTGATGTAAGAATGGTAGGTGGGGAAATTTAACTCACCAATTTATGATAGCATGGGCTAAGTATAACCACATTTTGGGAAATGTGTGAGTTAATCTTGCATGAGAAAAAAAGGAAATTTGAATTCATTTTTGGGACAATTTTTACTGAGGGGACTGGGGTGCTGAGAAGATCACCAACCATACTAGTCATGGAAAGACACCTTGTTGGGATGATTTTTATTCTAGAAAGAAGGCTATATGTATGTAATGAAGGTTGTATGCCTGCAATTTCTATTTCTTGATGAGGAAATGGCTCAAGAACCTTGAGAAGGATGTTGTGAGAAATCTTGGAGTAGATGATAATTCCTGGAGTCCTCAGCTAAGATATTTTGTATCCAGCCAAGTGCACTAGATCCATGGAGGGAAGTGGGAAGGCCCAAGGGATTAATAGGCAAAGAAGGGGGGTCCCATTCCTAGTGTTGTGCAGGTTATGGGGAAAGAGAGAGTTGGTGGATTGGAATTATTGTTGGAGTATAACCTGGGTTTTGGGTTGCTAAAAGTGGATAGTGGAAAGACAAGAGGGATAAACCTTCTTGTGGAATCATAGAATCAACTTGGGGGTGGCCTGCTTTTGAGAGAAATGGAACAAAAACACCTATGGTTGGGAGGAACATCCCTTGTATGCATCTAGTTGGTTCATATTTGAAAAGATAAGTTTGTGTTGTTTTTTCTATGTTAATTTTATTTTGTATACATTTTATTTGAATTTTTTTGTGTGTTTCCTTGAACAATTACATTCATAGGTTTTTATATATGTTGTTCGATGCATGAATTAATCAACATGTTGTTGTTGTAAATTTTATTTATGTGTGTGAGAAAATATCAGGTTTGTTGGTTGGGGTAATTTACAATTGGTATTAGGGAGAAAGGTTTCAACACTAGGAATAAAAAGGGTCTGCTACAGAATGACAAAGTTGCTACCATTATTTCAGTTAGGAGGGAAATTGTAGAATCGAGCAAAATCCCCAAATTTTGGGCATATTTCAGTTGAACATCAACATGGGTATATCAAGACTATGAATTCAAAAAGTGGGTTTTGGTCCTAGATGGAAAAATGGCCAAATATGTAGAAGTTGCATAGGAGTTGGGGGAGAAAATTAAGTTCACCAACAAAAATAGGTGGGATTGAAATCCCCTAATATTTTTTCTTAGCACTTGGATTGTTGGGTTGTTTGGTTGCATAGGTCTATTTGACATATGATAGGTTGAATTCAACTCAAAGGTTTGAGTTAGGTATTGTTTCCACAACATCAACGACAACCACAAGTTTGTAAGTTTGAAATTATGGAAAAAAATTGACTAAGTGTCGAAACATTCTTTGGTGGTCGATACATAGCATGTTGATGAAGAGAAGTATTTTGTGGCCAATAAAGTGTGTATCGATGAAGAAAATAATTACATCACATGAAATATCAATGGAGAGAGATATTTTGAAGTCGCCAATACAATGTATGTCAATGAAGAAACATATTTTGGAGTCGTCGATAAAGGAGTGTTTTGGCGAGGAAAGAAGATCCTGCACCAAAATGTCGGTGAATAATGATCCTCTCAAGTTGTGAAAACATCAGTAAAGAAAGTAAATATTGTGCCTAAATATCAATGAAGAAAGTGAACCTTGCATTGAAACTTCAGTGAAGAAAGTGAATCTGTGCCAAAAATTCAGTGAAGAAATTAAATATTGCATTAAAACGTTGGCGAAGAAAGTAAATCTTGCACCGAAATATCAACAAAAAAAGTGAATCTTATGCCAAAACATCGACGAGGAAAGTAAATTTGATGTCGAAAAGTAGATGAAGACGAGAAGGAAAGAAACAAAGAAGAGAGGGAGAGAGAGAGAGAGAGAGAGAGAGAGAAAGAGAGCAGAAAAATAGAAAACTTTACTTGTTTGGAGCCAAAAACTTATTTTGGCCATAACAGGAGAATTTCAATTCATACTCAAATGAAATTTAAGGGGTATGTCTGCAGTGACAAGGGATAGAAGAGTTCCTATGAGGGTCATTGAAAATTTTTTCTTCCATTTTCTGAAAACATAAATTATTGACTTTTGAAGATCTAGGTCGTGCTCAATAACTAATACCCAGATTAAGATCAAATTTTAAAAGATAGCTCAAAACGTAGGCACAAAGATACCCACTTGGGATTTTGGAAAAAATCAAGAGGATTTGGAGTGGACATGTCGAAATAGGGAAAACAACGCTATTCCTGGGCACTTTTTTAGAATTTATGAAATATTCAGAGGGGGGGAAAGGAACCCTATATCACTAATCGAAAAAAAAGTATTTAGTCGACATTTTATCTACTCATCAATTCAGAAAATGTTTTATTGAGGTAGTTTTTTCCATTTTTTCTCTGTTTAGGAGATAACTATTTTCTGTTAAAAATTCCAAATTTGCAGAAAATGAAAAAGGAGAAAGTTTGTTAATTAATATTGATGTGCAAGTTGGAGGGAGCCTTAGATATTGAATCTGAGAGTTTTTTTGTATTCACAATGAGGAATACAGCTATCAACTGCCAATATAAAAAATTTCCTAGTAGTCACCATATTTTCTTCTACAAGAGGCATAAGTTAACATTTGAGATTTATTGTACCAGTGAAACAGGTGGAAAAAGGGTGAAACTATTGATTTTAGAGCGCCATAACTTTCATCTCAGAAATCAGATTGAAGAATGAGTACGGCTACTTGAAAGGTGATTCAGAGGAAAGCATGACAAAATAATTGAGTTCTTTGAGGAATCATCTAGTTTTTTTATAAAGTAATAGGAAAAAGAGAAATTAGACTCTTTGAACCCAACTGTTAAATGTGAAAGTTTTCCAATTAATGTCAATTTTTGGAAAACATTTCTATATGTTAGGGGTACATGCCAAAGGGGAGTATTATTTTATAAAGAGTGTTGATACTCATGATAGTGCCTATGTAGAGGTATAGAGAAACATTTGGAAATGCAATAAGCTAGTAATGGAAAAAGGGGTTGAACTTTAATAATAGGGTATTGTTGATGATTAGGGTAACACCTAAGTAAAGAGTGTTGTGTTAAGGCATTACTGACAATATGATGAGGTACTATGAATAATATTGCATGAGCCTATTGCATATTATAATTCCAAGTTTGAGGTTTAAACGAGTGATGTCACAAAAAGTGCCTTAACAATGCACTCTATCACCAACTTATCTACACCTTGGGGGATGAACATATTAATTAATTCAAACRAAGACATATTTCAAATATGTTGGGATTCATCATAATTAAATTAAACTATGTAATTTTAAGAGTTGGATTCCTYAAATACCATTCATATCCTGACAATGATACACACATTGTTTTCTTACATTGATATTTTAATCTAGTAATTATCAAGTTTTGAAAKATTTATACATTAAATAATAAACATAATTAAATAATAAACATAAGGGTTATTAATTATATTTCTAAATTTATTTTATCAATKAYCATGAAATTATAAGTGATATAATCATTATGATTATATTGTTAGTTATATTATTTCAATGGTTATTTATTTTATACARATAGATTCATATGTATATATTGATAATCAACTAAGTTAATTTAATATCAACTAATAATAGTTGTGRCATTACAGTTWTAYATATATATATATATAGTAWATAGATAWAATGAGTAMTAGATGGTATAGTTAATAATACTAATATATGGAATATAATTAAATTCGTAATAACACAATAATTGTGAACAAAAAGATGATTAGAAAGAAAAAGATCAAAATCAATGATGAACTAACAAGGTCAATAGTATGACATAGTGGCGTACATGAACTAATGATATTATGGGTGACTAACGTGTGACATCAACTCAATAAAATGAAACTAATAAGAATATTATAATAATTAGGGAGTGATCTTAGGTCACTCTACATAACCCTCTTCATATAATCATGGAAGTGGTAAAGAAATATTGTAAACTCTTGGATTGGTAATATTAGTGAGTGTAATAAGTAAGTGGGAACTTAATTGGTCCAATTAAAATTCAAACATCCTTTAAAAAAAAATAAAAAAAATTACAAGTGATTCATATACTTAGTTTGAGCAATTATCTAAATAGTAATGTTACTTTAATTGAATAAAAAAATAAATCAATAATCAATTTAACAACTTAAATTGAATTGTCCATGTTATACAATATGTAGTTGATATGTAGTTGAGAGGTTAACGCCTATTTGAGGGTGTTACAATCACATCTATTTAAGTGGATTTAACTCATGAGATTTGTAGCCATTATGACTTTGGCATGATGCGTTAAACCACTTAACCTAATTTTTAAAAGAGGAAATTTGTGTATATACATATATATTGTATATATGTATACATAATGTATATTTTCACTTTTGGAAGGGGGCGATAATGTCATAATCGACATGAAGAAAAATGTGGATGATTTTCCAAAACATTTCTATGTCTTAAAGTGGATGCTTACCCCAAAACCTTTGTTTTTTTTTTTTTAAAATTCCAAAAAACCACAAACAAAACAAGAAAAATTTTGAAAAAATAAATCCAAAACTTTATAAGTTAGGGGTTAGATGTTAGTTAGTCTACCCCAAAAATGTAAGTTTTCTCTCTTTTTTTTATTTGTCAAAATCCTAGAAAGCACATGGAAATGAGCATACACAAAAAAATAATTCACTTTCTCATATGTTTCTAATTTATCAAGATAGTACAAGGTGAACAACAAAGATCATTCATAGAAAAAGAAATGGAGAAAACCTAAAATAAAAACAAAAAAAATAGAATTGAAATATTAAAATAGAATGGAAGAGATTTTAAAACATGTAATGAAACTATATACCTCGAGATCTATTAAAAAAATTCATATATTGGGAAAATAAAAACATTTTTTAGTGAAATTAAAAGGGTTTCCAACTGAAAAGGATGCTCGAGATGCACCTAAATGGTTCTCTCTACCTAAAAAATGCTAAACAAAAGCATAATCAAGAATTACTTTGATGTATGAAGTGACAAAGGTTCATGATCTTGATTAACAAAGGGAGCGGGTCTTCATATGGGCTCTGATATCATGTTTTATAAACATGCTATATCCACATAGGTCAAACACTTTAAGACAACCACTCACACAAACATATCAAAGATTATTATGCCAATTTATTATGTATTTAAAACTCTCAAAGAAGGAAACAATCCATGAACCTAACCAAAGTGGCCACTTGAGGCAATATATTAATGCAAAAAGAAAATAATTTACACATGAGTTTCTCACAATCAACCATCAACAAATGACCCTCCATTCTCAATAAATAAAGACCATGAATCAATTGGTTGTTAAGCCCCACATCAATATAGCGATTAGTATCGAGGAGTACATGAACCATTAGATCACTTTATGTCTATAACATTATTACTACCGTGATATTAGATAATTACAATGCATACTATAGAAACACACTTTACCTAATAAAACATTAGACCAAGTTGATCTTAACTAACTCCCCAATATCTAAATATCCTAACATGTGATAAAATGAGATTAACATGTCTTTAAACTATGTTTATATTCTGACATATCATTGCGAATGATCTTTCAATACATTAATCTTTTATTGTTTTTTTAATCAACTATCACTCTGCTCACACTTTTATAAATGTATTTGTTAACTTCACATTTTCTTCATTTTGTAGAAATAAGGCAACATGCTCTTCAACAAATCTAGAAGTGGTGGGCACACTCTTCTCTTTATACACATATTTAGATCACAAAAAATATTTAAATTCATGGATCTCAAAATTGTTTCCTTCAAGCTTTAATTGAAACTTTTCAACTATCTATTGGATAGTTTGTTGTCATTGATGTCAACAGATGTGGTTGTAATTGATGTCAACATATTTGATGGGTGTATTTGGAGAAGTCTCCAAAGTGGTCCCCTTATGGCATAGCTTTAAGTATGGCCCTCACAGCAATATGCTTTGAAGAAGTATTTAAGAAACCCAAAGGTGTGGTTATGGAACCTGAAGTTTTTTGAGGAATAAGGACATGAACGACACTATAAATGTAGGTAACACACTCACGGATGGAGAGTCCTTGCCATGTTGTTTCCAATGGTAGGTGGTACGCCACGTGGTTCCTCATGGTTAGGGAAATATTCCCTCATGAAGTTGAAAGCCCCAAATAATGGTTAAGAAGCCCCTAAATGGTTACAAGTCATTCATTAAAGGGTAAAGTGGTTGTAACAAGAATGTTAACGAAGCCCTAAAGTTAAGGAAAGAGGTTACCTAGAAAAAGTATAAATACGCCTCAAGAAGTATCTCATAAGCACATTTGTATACACATAAGTTCATTGAATATCTATCTAAGTGAGAAATTGATTCTTATTTTATGGAACCAAGGATGTCTTAGGATAATTTCAGAGGGAAGATGAAGTGAAGAAGGGTGAAAATCCAAGGGACGATGAAGTCTTGGGAGGATGTGTTCTAAGGTATGTTATTTATAGGTCATCCTATGATTTTCACTATAAAAAAGTTTTCTAGAATGAGTCAGATAGCACAAATTGGAGGATATTTAGAAGACATATCAAGGTACCTTTGGTAGAATTTTTTTCTTCTTGGTCGTTTTATTTTCGGAGATACACATTGTGGAAAATATTGTTTTGGCTAGTCTTGAAACTAGTCTCAAACAGGTGTTCCTGGTAAGTCGTAACTTATTCATAGAGGATCCAAATTAAGTGAGAAAAAATGAATTGGATAGAGTATAGTCTATAGTATCTTGTTTGGGATTATAAAATCCAGATATCAAATATTCCACACATGGAATGATCTACAAGTTCGCTCCCTACAATAAGCCATAATTCAACGAGGTCTACCATTTTTTCTATAACTCCTCTTTTGGGACGTTCCAAGAAGTGTAACTTGGAGGAATTGTAGAGAAGATATTGAAGAATATTGGGTACAAGTTTCATAACTTTATTCATTATAGGTATAGAGTTATGATTGTTGAACATTAGGGTTTGTGACTAATCCAAAAACTAGTCCCGTGAGACTAAGGTAAAGTTTTATGAAGATGCTATTCTCTTGTTGTTGAAGTTGAGGACGGTGTGTAGGTATGCGATCACATACACCGGGTTTGTTGCAAAGTTACAAGTATGTTTATATGCATGTTTTTAGGGTTACATGTTGATGATGTTATGGTGCATGCTTGAGGCAAGTCTTTGGTATATTGTTGAGGCATTGGCACATGCTTGAGGCACATCTTAGGTGCATGGTTGAGGCATATACTTGGTATATGATCTTGGTTGTTTGGTAATTTTTTGTGGCACTTCATTGATGATCTCTTATGGTACATGGTGTATGGCATGATTGAGACATATCATGAGTGATATGGTATATGGTTGAGGCACATGGTTTGAGGAGAACCTTGGATATTGGGAACATTGTTTGAGATACATTTTTGGTATATGTATGAGGCATTCCTTGGTGACATTGATGCATGGCGGGATACATTGCTTATGCATGATATGGTGTTGGAAAAAGCTATGGTAGAGGTTTTGGTTGATGCATGATTTGGTACAAGTTTGGTACATGGTATGGTACAGGTTTTGGTACATGATAGTTGCATTATTTGGTACGGGTTTGGTATAGGTTTGGTACATGATATGGTACATTTTTGGTACATGGTTGAGACACATACCTTGTGATGGTATGTTGGTGATATTGGTACATGATTGGTACTTGTGTTGGTGATGTTTAGATTTTGGTTGAGAGGTGTTCTTGGTGATTGTGGATCTGGTTTCATTGATGTTGAGTATCTGCGGTGGTGACAGTTTGATGGTATGTTAATGATAGGTTGGCATTGACAGGTTGATGTGACAGGTTGACAGTGACATGTTGACAATGATAGGTTGATGTGACAATTTGATTGATATATTAGTTACAGTATCAGTGAAAGGTTGTCTACACTTATATTTCAGTGTAATAGGATGGGGAAAGGACGGGGGGTTGTAGCCTCCTTTTGGTTGGTGCTGGGGAACTTAGGGATTTGGATCTTATAAATCAAAGGGTCATAACCTCATTCTAGTTGGATCCAAAGAACTTAGGGGGTCATAGCCTCCTTTTGGTTGAACTAGAGAATTCAGGGAGTTGTAGCTTCCTTCAGGTTGGAGCTTGTAAACTATGGGGTTGGAGCCTCCTTTCGGTTGTAGTTGGTAAATCATGGATTTTTATCTTCCTTTAGTTTGGAGTCTGTAAATAGGGGGTTGGATCCTCCTTCCAGTTGTAGTTGTAGAATTGGGAAGATGGTGCCTCTGATGAATGTAATATTTGATATATAAGAAAGCATTATGTGGTTTTATCCCATTTGGGTTTCCACATAAATTATGGTGTACTGTGTACTTGATGCGATTTTTTTGATTGGTACTGCTAATGGTTATATACTCATGATATATTGAATGTAATCACAGATGATATACTACTGATATATTGATGATATACTACTGATAAAGTTGATGTTTATATATTATGATTAAAAATGGTATAATTGCTCAATACCGATTCACCCCCCTCTTAGTATTTACAACAATTGGAATTAGAGTAGGTTCCTTCAAATATAGTATAACCATTGGAAGGAAGGTCATGGAGTACGCTAATAATGCAACACCAATGTTTCATGGTCAGATTGGTTTGAGCTATGAGATATGGAGCAACAGGATGAAAGTATTTTTATAGGAACATGGACATGATATTTGGAAATTAATTGTGTTGGGATACACTGCTATAAAAAAACCTTTGAGGACTGCAACCAAGAAAGAAGTGAAAAGGAATAAAAAAATTGCAATGGATTTCATCATGGAAGGATTACCTAATTCGGTAAAATTCAAAGTGGGACATTGTTCATTAGCCAAAGAACTTTGGAATAAATTACAAAAATTATACTCAAAGGAATCTCATCTAGAGCATAAAGATGAAGAAGATGATGAATTAGTATGGGAAGAAATAATCCAGATAGATTCAAAAGAAGAATATTATGAGATAAATCTAACCAGGGATTTAAACAGACTGGGAAAAGCAGAGGAGAAAAACAAGTCACTTGAGAAAGAAATGATCAAGATAAAGAAGGAGTCTCAAAATATCAACTCTGAAGAATATAAAAAGATGATTACGAATCTAAAATTCTAGGTAGAAGAATCCAGAAGGATTGAAGAGACATACAAAAGTTAACTAAAATAAAACCAATGTTTGGAAGTTGAAATAGTAGCATAGAGGAAGGAAACAAATAAGAGAGAAAATAGTTTGATAAGCCATCTCAAGGAAATATCTGAGGAATTAAATAATCTTGAAGTATAATTCAGCCAACAAGAACAAAGACTTGAAGAATAAATCATCACCTTGAAGATCCATCTAGAAGAAACAAAGAGAATCGAAGAAGTCATGAAGATCCAAATGATGAAGAAATAAGAAGAGGTTGAAAAGATTGAAGAAGAAGTCATCACGTTAAGAATTAAATTTACAATCACAACAAGAACATCAAAGAGAGAGAAACCTCCACATCATCAGTAAAGAAGGTTGAAGAGAAATGTTACAATTTATTGGTAAGGGAAAATGAAGAAAATGCTAAGAGTTATGCATAAGTCATCAAAGTCTCTATCAGGAAAGAAGAATGCAAGCCCTCAAAAGAGAACATTCCAAAAGTGAAGAAGACTCAAGAAGAGGATTACAGAAGAGACAGATATCAAAGAAGACCATCCACTTTCAGGTATCAAAGAAGCTTAAATAATTGGGAAGGAAACAACAGAAGAGAATATCTTGATCAACCAAGGCATGAATTCAAAAGGACTACATCACATAGAAGATCATTCACTCCTAGGTATCAAAGTTTATTTTATGGTTGTTTTTTTAATTGTACTAACTTTGGGCATAAATTTGTTGATTGCAAAGCATATGGAAGAAGTGTTCAATAAAAAGATGCTTATGTTTCCCCACATAACATTGAATGTTACAAATGCCACAACTATGGACACATAGCCCATGATTGTATATGCATGATAAAGCCCTCCATGAATAAAAACACCGATATCAGATACAAAAAGGCTAGGAGAAGAAAAGAAAGGAAAGAAGAATAGATGAATGAAGAACAATTCTCAGAGATCGAAGGATTTGTCGTAGTAAGAAAAAGAGAAGAAGAGCAAGTGAATAAAGAACATGTCCAAGAGATCGTACAATTTGCAGTAGTGCGAGAAAGAGAAGAAGATCGAGTGAATAAAGAATAGGTCCAAGAGATTATAGGATTTGCAATTGTGCAAGATAATGATGAATCTACAAGAAAAGCGGAAGATATCAGAACTCGAGAAGATGATGAGTATACAAATGAAGAAGAATATGACTCCACATTAGAGAAAATATTTCTCTAATCCATCCAACTTGGAGATTCCAAACAACATTAATGATGAAGAGGGGGCGTCTAATAAGGAGCTCTACATACCAGAGAACTATCTTTTGAGCAGTCTGAAGTGTTTTTGGATTTTGAGTATCATCTGGAAGTTATGAAGAATATCATTGGAACACTATTCAGGAAGAGATATGATCAACACAGATTGTTCCAGACATGTAGAGTTTGATTTGCAGAATAAGAAGCAAGAATATGTTGTGATCAGTTGCAACAAAGGGGTCAACATTATGTGCAGTTGAGTAGTAGAATCATGGGAAACTTAAGACAATTTCAAATATGGATTCATGAGATCTTTGGTAGGTGTTTACATATATATGACATTGGATGAAAACATATTGATAAGTGGAATAAGTTAGCCATGGGAAGGAAAGAAGTGAAATACACAACATAACAAGGAATATAAACCTTTAGTAGAAGCTATATCGTCAGAGGAAAACTATTGGATATGTCATTGATGAATGTTCATTGAAAAGGAAAGGTCATGAATATTTGAAGAAAAGAAACTTTGAATTCTTTTTATATATGTCAAAGAATTGTAAGAGGAAGCACCAATGGACAAGAAGCACCATAATTATCTACATATTGCATAGAAGTCAATAGGAGATAAATCATCTAGAGAAAGAGACCAGAAGCATGAATACAGGGGGAGACATATCGACATGGGGAGTTACCCTTTTCCCATGATATCAAATAGAGAGAAAGAAAAGAAGCATGAAGACAAGGGGAGCAGCCCCAAAGGGAGATACTATTTTCCATTGATGTCAAATGAGGAGAGAAACATGAGGATAGCATTGGTCACAGGTGGAGTATGAGTGTTGGTGTTTCCATCAATTCCAAAGGGGGATATTTTTAGATAGTTGGTTGTCATTGATGTCAACATATTTGATGGGTGTATTTGGAGAAGTCTTCAAAGTGGTCCCCTTATGGCGTTGTTTTAAGCATGGCCCTCATGGGAAGATGATTTGAATAAATATACAATAAACCCAAAGGTTTGGTTATGTAACCTAAATTTGTTTTAGGAATAAGGACATGAAGGACAATATAAATGTAGGTAACACACTCATAGATGGAGATTCCTCATCATGTTGTTTCCAATGGTAGGTGGTACACCACGTGGTTCCTCACAGTTAAGGAGATATGCCCTCATGAAGTTGAAAGCCCCGAAGAATGGTTAAGAATCCCCATAAATGGTTAAAAGTCATTCATTAAAGGGTAAATTGGTTGTAACAATAAAGTTCAAGAATCCCTAAAGTTAAGGAAAGAGGTTACTTAGAAAACATATAAATACACCTCAAGAAGTCTCTCATAAGCACATTTTTATACACACAATCTCATTGAATATCTATCTAAGTGAGTAATTTATTCTTATATGAGGTAACCAAGGATATATTAGGTCAATTTTAGAGGGAATATGAAGTGAAGAAGAGAGAAATTCCAAGGGAGGATGAAGTCTTGTGAGGATGTGTTCTAAGGTATGTTATTTACAAGTCTTCTTAGCATTTTCTCTATAACTATTTTTCTAGAACGATGCAGATAGTGAAACTTGGTGGATATTCAAAATACATATCAAGGTACCTTTGGTAGTAATTTTAGCTTTTGTTTTGTTGTATTTTCCAAGATAAACACTATGGAAAATAGGTTTTTTGGCTAGTCCCGAAACTAGTCTGAAACATGTGTTCCTGGTCAAATAGTCATAACTTATTCATAGAGGATCCAAATTTAATGAGACCAAATTAGTTGGATAGAGTAAAGTCCGCAGTATGTTTTGTGTGATTTTCAGTTCCATATATCAAATATTCCATGTGTTTCATGTTATACAAGTTCTCTCTCTATAATAAGCTAGAATTCAACAAGGTCTGCCATTTTTAATATAACTCCTCTTCTGTGATGTTTCAAGCAGTGAAACTTGGAGGAATTGGAGAGAATATATTTAATAATATTGGGTACAAGTTTCGTACCTTTGTTCATTACAGGTACGAATTTATCCTTATTGAAATTTAGGGTTTGAGACTAATCCAAAAACTAGTCTTGTGAGAGTAAGGTAAAGTTTGATGAAGATGTTGTTCTCTTGTTGCTAAAGTTGAGGAAGGTCTCTCGGTCTGTGATCACATACATGGTCTATAAAAAATTTACATGTATGTTTATATTCATGTTTTGATGGTTACATGTTGATGATGCTATGGTGCATGATTGAGACAAGCCTTTGCTATATTGTTGAGGCATTGTCACATGCTTGAGGCACATATTAGGTGCATGGTTGAGGCATATACTTGGTATATGATATTGGTTGTTTGGTAATTTATTGAGGAACTTAATTGGTGATATATTATGGTACATTGTGTATGGCATGATTGATACATATCATGAGTGATATGGTATATGTTTGAGGCACATGGTTTGACGAGCACCTTGGATATTGGGCACAATGTTTGAGATTCATTTTTGGTATATGTATGAGACATTCCTTGGTGGCATTGATGCATGATATGGTGTTGGAACATGTTATGGCACACGTTTTGGTTATCCATGATTTGGTATAGGTTTGATACATGGTATGGTATAGGTTTTGGTACATTATAGATGCATCATTTGGTACATAATTTGGCATAGGTTTGGTACATGATCTGGTGCAAGTTTGGTACATGGTTGAGACACATATATTTTGATGGTATGTTGGTGATATTGGTACATGCTTGGTAGAGGCACACATTGGTGATGTTGAGCTTCCATTTGAGGGGTGTTCCTGGTGATCGTAGAAATGGTTTCGTTGATGTTGAGTATCAACGGTGGTGACAGGTTGATGGTATGTTAGTGATAGGTTGGAATTGACAGGTTGATATGGCAAGTTGACAGTGACAGGTTGATGTGACAAGTTGACAGTAATAGGTTGATGTGACATGTTGATTGATATATCAGTGACAGTATCAGTGACATGTTGTCTACACTTATATTCTAGGGTAGTAGGGAAGGGAAAGAAAAAGGGGTTGTATCCTCCTTCTGGTTGGTGTCAGATAACTTAGGGAGTTGGATATTCCTTCAGGTTGGAGCCTGTAAATTAGGGGGTCATAGGTTGGAGACAGATAACTCAGGGGGTTGTATCCTCTTTTCGGTTGGAGTAAGAGAATCTAGGGAGTTCTAACTTCATTTAGGTTGGAGCCTTTAAACTAGGGGTTTGTAGCCTCCTTCTAGTTGTAGTTAGTAAATCAGGGAGTTGTATCTTCCTTTAGGTTAGAGCCTATAAATAGGGGGTTGGAGCCTCCTTCCAGTTGTAGTTGGAGAACTAGGAAGTTGGTGCTTCCAATGAATGTAATATTTGATATAGAAGAAAACATTCTGTGGTTTTCTCCCATTTGGGTTTCCACGTAAATTCCAGTGTACTTTGTACTTGATGTGATGTTGTTGATTGGTACTACTTATGGTTATATGCTCATGATATATTGAATGCAATCACAGATGATATAATGCTGATACATTGATGATAAAGTTGAATTTTATATATTGTGATAAAAAATGGTATAATTTCTCAATACTTATTCACTCCTCCCCCCCCCTCAATATTTCTAACACTATCATATATTATTCTTTAACTTTAGTTTTAACCAATTCATGGATATCAACATTGTTTCCTTCTAGCTTTAATTGAAACTATTCAATTATCATATCTTATTCTTTAACTTTGGTTCTAACCACAGGTAAATTTGTTGTGTCTAAATTAATAACATAAAAAATATTCATTCTTAAAACATCAAACATTAAAACACCAAGAATTACAAATTACTCTTCTACATAAGAACTTGCATCATTAGATGCATGAGTTAATAAACATGTTGTTGTTGTAAATTATATTTGTGTGTGAGAGAAAAAATTGGGTTTATTGGTTAGGTTACCTTACAATTAGTATTAGAGCCAAATACTTCAACACTGAGCATAAAAAGAATTTGCTACAGAATGAAAAAGTTGTTTCCATTATTTTAGGTAGGAGGGAAATTGTAAAATCGAGAAAAATCCCCAATTTGTGGGCATATTTTAGTCGAAAATCGGCATGGGTATGTCAATATTATGAATTCAACAAGTGGGTTTTGGTCCTAGTGGCCATAATGGCCACATATATTGTAGTTACATAGGTGTTGTGGGTGAAAATTAAGTTCACCAACAAAAATAGGTGGGGTTGAAATCCCCTAATATTTTTTCTTAGCAGTTGGATTGTTTGGATGTTTGGTTCTAGAGGTCTATTTGACGTTTGGTAGGTTGAATTCAACTTAGAGGGTTGATTCAAGTGTTTCAACAACAACCGTAATAGTAGCAATTTTGTGAGTTTGAAATTATGGAAAAAAATTGGCTAAGTGTTGAAATGTTCTTTGGTGGTCGATACTAAGCGTGTCGGTGAAGGAAAGTATTTTGTGGTTGATACAAGTAGTATCAATGAAGAAAATACTTTTTTCACATGACATATTGAAGGAGAAATATCTTTTGAAGTTGCCAATACAAT
>JZKD02S2060446.1:0-11432 GCA_000966675.3 Picea glauca | reverse complement strand
CACCAAACCTTTATTCACATTGTATTTTTGTTTGACATGGTTTCAATTTATAAATTCATGATGCAATGATTTTTGGTGTCTTTGATTAAATCCTTGGGACAATGGTTTCATAGAATGCATAAATTTTATGATCAAATCCTTGGTGCTATATTCGAAATATTGTTTTGTTTTAAATCATTATAAATGCTATTGTATGATCAAATAGTTGGATGGACTTGTCATGGTTTTCAATGGTTATTTGTTTGGCATGTTGTTTACATTGTTTTTAACACACACCAATAGTGATTTGAATCACCAAAGAACCATCAATTGTACATGTCGAAATGACTGTTTCGCATGGTTTTATTTCACTCCACCACCTGCGCACGTATAGGCATTAATATCTTCCTTGTATCTCGGGCTACCTCTATTTGTTTTGGGGAAACCTGTGAGAATTTGGTCTTGTGTCTACGTTGTCCAGCCCCCTCACCGTTTACCTCGACTGTGTGCTCTCTTCTATGGCCCCTGTAGTGCGCATAGAACCTAATGGCGTCCAAACGCTGCCTTTGTTTGACAATGCTCGTGAGGACTAGGAGAGTAATGGCTAGTTAATGTTCATCCAAAAATTCGATGGTTTCAACCTCCCAGTCGCTAAACATTTATCCCTCACATTCGATGGATGTAGGGCCAAAGTTGGAGACATTCAACTTGAATTGAATGAAGAATTCCTCAGTTCAGCCACGGGTTTACCAGCTAAAGGGTAGAGGTGGTTTAATAATTCGAAGGTGGATGAAGTTCCATGGTCGCTCCTTTTTACCTCAAGAAAAATTATCAGCTGTGATAAAGGTATGCCAGTCATGGCCCTTAAGTCTCGATGGCATGATTTACTGGCCATTATTAAGCAATTCGTGACTTGCGAAGGTAGATATGGTTTAGTGTTTCTTTACCATCTTCGACTGCTTATGAATTTTATAGATTTCCCTTTGAATATGCCTCACTACCTCTTACGCAGTCTGTATAAAATGGCCAAACGATTTAAGCGGGAGAAGGCTGACTCCAGCCTCTTCCATTTGAGGCTGAGTGGTGACTGTTGGAAAGATTTCCTATTAAGGAATGGATTTTCCACTCCTGAATGTGTTCAAGTGGACAAGAACGTGGTCACTGAAACCCTTGTTGGGCCTGTCGTGCCACCTCCTACCCTCCTACCCGCTGTCAAACCCTCGACCTACCCCAACACTGACCTACCCGACACCATGCCTAACCCATGCTCCAAAGACAATGCTAAGACTGTTAAGAGGCCTATAAGGAAAAAGGGAAAGGGTAATACAGATGTTAACAACAAAGGTAAGAAGAATGCATGTTGGTTATCTAGGTGTGCTCGGAACAAGCCCAAACAAAACATAGACCAGAAGCCTATTGTTTTGAGCGAAGATTCGGACTTTGAGATTGAGGGATTTTTGACCGAGGATTACCCTTACTCACACAGCCTCTATTCTGTTGAACCCTATGACTACGTATCCAACCTCCCACCGTACCTTAAGGGTGACCCTAACTTCTCCGGGATCAAGTTTGATAGTGGAACCCCTGGTAATTTAAAAGATGCTTCACCTGTAGTGACTTGGCCCGATCAACAACAGTGCACTCAATGAAACTCTTGGCTCGAATGATACTACACATATGTCCCTCTGTTGCAATCCAAAATTAAGTCCTTGGAGGACCAGGTAACGGTGTTGTCTAAGGAAAATGTTAGACTGCAAGCCAACGATAAGAGGCAAAAGACCACGGGTTCTATCGTGTTCAGAAATGTTGAGGCAGCTACTGCCTTTGTTAACTCAAATTTATCGTGACCAAATCATATCTCTACAACCAAGGTATGATATTTCAACAATGTTTTTACAACGATTCTGTCTATTTTGAATTTGCAAGAATGATTTCATTTTGAATTAGCATAAACGATTGTGTTGCAAAAGATTTGTTTGCTAAATCAAATTTAGTTATGTTTTGATTGAATCGATTTAATATGATTTGGTTTGCCTTGAATTAGCATAAGACGATTGTGTTTTCTATGGATTAGTTGGATATAGTTCTATTTTGTTTGAATTGATTCAAACACGATTCTGTTAGTTTTGAATTGACATAAACGATTTTGTTTTGAATTAGCATAAACTATTGTGTTTGCGTTGATTTGATTGCTAAATCGAATACAGTTCTATTTGGATTGAACCAATTTAACACGATTTTTTTATCCTTGAATTAGCATAAATGATTGTATTCGTTTTGAATTAGTAACAAAAGAATTGTTTGATATATCGCATACATTCATGTTACCATTCGATTAATTCAATACGATTTCGTTTGTTTCGAATTGCCGTAAAATATTTGGTTTGTTTTACCAAGAATGATTTGCTTGTTTTGAATTGGTAATAAAGGCTCTATTTGGTTGACCACATACATTCTTGTTATCATTTGGATTCATTTAAAATGATTTTGGTTTGTAAATATGACCAGCTACAGAATCGTGAGATTCTGTAGCTAGTCATAAAATTTGGATATTTTTTTGTTGTTGTTGATTTTACAACCAAACACTGTCTAAAATTGTTTATTTTTGTCAATCTACAGGTACACATGAATTTCAATGGGAATTGGATCTGCTGTGGAAGTTTAGAACATGCTTTTTGTTACATAGTTTTGGTTTAAGTTGTTAGTTTTAGGCAGAAATAGGAATCTGGGAGATTGTTCCCATATTTTTTGCAAACAGTTTTTGATATTTTCCACATGGAATGTTTCACTCTGTGGCCTTTATATACTCATTATTTTTTGTAAAAAAGCCATCGCTGCTTGGAGACAGAGACTATGGATTGATGATTCAGACTGGAATGAAAGTAGATGTTTTGTAATAGCTTTAGCTTTCAATATATCAAACTTTTATTTCGAGCTTTGTTCATATCAGTTTGTAATCAAATTATCGACTACTTTAGCTATCATAATTTGTTGCAGGTTGATGTGATTTGGTTTAAATATTGTCTGTATTTGATGTCTCTTATTTTACTCACAACAATTACTCTGTTTGAATTTAATGAATAGAAGGTTTCTCTTCTTTGTTAAATTAGCAGTTATGTGAAAATCTTTGCAGAGGGATTTATATTAATGTGATTATTTGTAAAATATAAAATTGTTGTTGCTGCCTCCTTTACCTGTTATGTCATCAGCATTCAGAATCATTGTTGCTTCGTGTTTACGTGAAGTTTTTGGAGAATCTGGTGCGGGTTTCCCCCATCAAATAGGGAAATCGAGTACTATGCACAGAACAAATTGGAAGTGCTAATTTCAGGTTAGTCTGTTATTTTGTTTTAATAGTTTAATTAATAAGGATTCATTGTAGTTTAGATAGATATATAATACAGATTGTTGTTACTTATTTAGATATCTATCATTTCATTTCTCAACATAGATTATCATTCTTATTTCTTAGTTAGATAGCTGTCAATTTATTTCCTGTTCGTAAAAGTTATAAAAAATCAAAAAATATTGAACGATAGCTTCAATATTGAAAGTTCCTCTTCTCAGCCTTCCACACCGCCTACACCAATGGCCAACCAGAACAATCCTGCCAGACCTTGGCTCAACCAAGATGCAGTAGCCATACCTGGGCCTCAACATCCCTTACCCAAACATCCAGAGAAGTGGCTTCCCAAGTTTGACCCTGACTCTAAACAGATCATCGAAGATCACATTAAAAAATTTATGTTAGCCATTAGACTCCGTAATGTCGAGCACGAAGACGTAGTCTGTAGGTTGTTTCCCTATACTTTCGAGAGAAATGCCTCTACCTGGTACTTTGCCCAGCAGCCCCATACCATCGTGTCTTGGGAAAAGTTTGAATCCTTCTTTCTTGAGAAGTTTGGAGATGACAAGTCCCCAGAAGTTCTATTCATGGAGCTTTCTAGTTTAAGAATGAACCCCAAAGAGAAAATCAAACACTTTAACCAAAGATTCTTAACACTTAAGAACCGAATCCCTACGGACTCGATGCCTGCTGAGAATCTTATCATAGCATACTATACTAAAGCCTTGCATCAAAGTATAGCCATTTGGGTAAAACGATCTAAGAAATCCACATTGTTAGAGGCCTTCGAAGAGGCCATCCAGATTGAAAAAGACATCCTTAGTTTAAAAGACACTACTAGCAATGAAATAGAAACTAGTTCATCTTCCAAAAAGAAAATCGAAATCCTCCCTAGACCTTCTCAAAGTAAAACACAACTTGAAAGCTTGGATTTAGAAAACTTAACAAAAGTCGTTCAAAAACTATCAAATCAAGTTATAGATTTGAAAAGGATGGTTGAAGAAGCTTCTTCAAGCAAAGGGCCTTACAAACCCCCGTTTAGGAAGCCCTTTCCCACCAACCGACATAATCCAAATACTGAGGGCCTAAATCTAGAAAGTCTGCAATTCTCCCTTCAAACAATTCTATAAGCCCACGATAACTTGATTCCCCCTTAGATCCCTGAGGAAGTAGTTGAACAAGAGACAGTTGAAGAAGAAGAATCTTCTCCGAACATTTTTGGACACTTCTCGGATAGCATTTTTCAAGCTAATTTCAAGACAGTACATCCCTACAATACTAGGAGTAAGACAGCAAACAAACCTTCTTCTGAAAACACTATGACTTTGCCCCCAAAACATCTTAAACTAGCTGAGGATAAACAGAGTCATGTAAACCCCAACTTAGATTATGATTTAGTTGAAGATCTAAAAAAGTTAAGGGCTAACATTTATTTTTATGAATTATTAAAAATTTTGTTTCTGCTACAAAAAATGTTACAAAATATCGTAGAGAATAGCAAAAACGGTAATTCAAGCAATAACAAGGTTGTTCAGAACAAAGTTCCTCATAGGACTTCTGGTAAGAACAATTATGATCCTCACGATAAATGAAGCCTTCCTGTAAATAATGTAACAAATGTAGATAAATTAGCTTTAGAGGCTACGAGTAAAAAGAAACAAGCTTCCACCATTAGTACTCGTAGAAATGTACCTACATTTTTGTTAACTTTCGAAATCTTTAATAGAAACGTGCACAGTTGTATGGTAGATTCAAGAGCATCATCCAATGTAATGCCATGGTCTATATGTCAGAAGATTAATGCTGAAGTTGAACCATCCACCTTAAAAATCATCCAACTTGATCGAACTAGTGTTAAAGTTATAGGCGAATTAAGGAATGTGCTTATAAGATTATCATCTAACCCCAAAGTTCATCAAGTTATTGATATTATTGTTGTGGATATTCCAGAAGTTTATGGTTTGTTTTTAAGCAGAGTCTGGTCAGAGCAGCTACACGACTATTTCACGATAGATTGGTCTCACCTGTGGCTGCCCGAGAACGGAAAACCCAACAAGATCAAGGTAAATCATGAACACTACCGAAAGCTCATAGTCACAGATTTAAATGATCCCAATGAACCATTTATGCCTTCTGCCGATTCACCCAAAATATAAGGGATGGATACCTTTTTCGGCAATTTCATGGCCGAGACTTCAACTATCATTGATCCAGAACAACAGTCTGAGATTGTAGCATATGTGCAGCCAGCAGTTTCTACACAATGGTCTCATGCATCCGATAAAAATCAAGTATGGTCTCTTTACTTTGATGGGTCAAAGTCCAAAGAAGAAGTTGGTGCAGGCTGCGTTATTATTGATCCCGCAGGTAACAAAACCCTGATTGCATGTAGGTTAGAATTTGAATGTACTAATAACACAACAGAATATGAGGCTTTATTACAAGGTCTCAGAAAAGCATTAGATATGAACATTCAAAATTTGTCTGTCTTTGGCGATTCGGAAATCGTGGTTAGACAGGTAAGAGATTCTATCCACTATCTGTCCCCGCATCTTAAAAGCTACCAATCTAAGGTATGGAATTTAATGAATATGTTTTTTGCTTTCAATATAAATTCTATTCCTAGATCGAATAATTCTAAAGCCGATTTATTAGCTAACGTAGCTTCCAAACTCTTTCCTGCAGAAGGCTTGTCCCCGAATGCATTCTCCGTCGAACTGTTGTTCAGGCCATCCGTTCCCGACAACATCATGAATTGGAGAGTTTTCGATGACGATCAATAAATTATAAATTTCCTGCATATGGAAGAAACATTCCAAGGCGCGGTGATCGACGAATGCACTCATGACAACAATATGCACGATTTCATGGTAATACCAGATCCGAGATCTCCTAAATCTTCATCGGACATGGTAAATTCGATCCCTAAATCTGAAGTTAGATTAGAAAATTTTTACGATCTTCAAGATAAATTCAAAAAAACGGTTAACTATAAAACCAATAGTTCCTCATTATCATATGAAAAAGTAAACTTGGAAACTAATGACAATCCATAGTGCATTAATTTAGGGGTGGGGTGTTCTGAACAAGAGAAAGCCACATTTATTAAATTTTTTAAAGAATTCAAAGATGTTTTTGCATGGACGTATGATGACCTTAAAACTTTCAACCCTAACATCATACAACAAGTCATTCCTATGAAACCCCAAACCTTGCCCTTTCAACAAAAGTTAAGAAAAATGCACCCTAAGCTCGAACCGACCATCAAAAAAGAATTAAATAAACTCCTGAATGCTAAGATAATTTTCCCAGTTAGGCACACGCAATGGGTTTCTAACCTTGTCCATGTCTGGAAGAAAAGTGGGGAAATCTGACTATGCGTCGATTTTCGAAACCTTAATCGAGTGTCTGATAAAGACAACTACCCTGTCCCACCCATGGAACAGATCCTTCAACAGGTATCTGGTTCTGAAAGACTATCCTTATTGGATGGTTTTTTAGAGTACAACCAAGTCCTGATGTCTCCTCCAGACCAACTTAAGACTACCTTCCGCACTCCATGGGGCATCTATGCTTATAGGAAAATGCCCTTTGGACTGATTAATGACGGTGCCCCTTTCCAAAGAGCAATGGACATCGCTTTCCGAGGCTTAATCAATAAATCTGTCATAGTTTACCTAGATGATGTTACTGTATTTTCTAAAAACAACACTGATCATCTAGCTCATTTAAGAGTCGTTCTACAGCGATGTCGTAAATACGACATTTCCTTGAATCCTAAAAAATCTATCTTCGTAGTAGAACAAGGTAAACTCTTAGGATTTATTGTGTCAAGCAAAGGAATGATTATCGAACCTGAAAGGACTCAAGTCATCTCAAAACTTCCCCCTCCCTCATCCAAAAATTCTATGCAGTCTTTCTTAGGCTAGATAAACTTTGTCAAGAGATTCGTCACCAGTTTCTCCGAAATGGTGAGACACGCAATATCATTGGGGGCCCTTAGAAAACCAAGATTTTAATTCAATAAAAAAGACCATAATAGACTCCCCTTCTCTCATGAGCCCCTACTTTTCGCAAGACTTCACACTCTACACATTTGCTTCTAATCGCTCCTCTGCCGTTGTCCTAACTCAAAAGAACGCTGAAAACAACGAAGTTCCAATTGCCTTTATGAGCTCTGCTTTCAAAGGTGAAGAACTTAACTACCCAGTAGTAGATAAGCAAGCCTATGCTATTTTTAAAGAAGTCAAGCACTTTTTATCTTACCTTTTGAAATCTAGGACGAAAATTATTGTCCCTTACCCAGCCGTCAGAAATTTGTTAGTGCAGAAAAAACTAGGCGAAAAGAGGGCAAATTGGGTTACCTCCTTACAAGAGTATGACATAGAAATGACCCCAGCAAAAATAGTGAGAGGCCAAGGGCTATGCAAGTTAGTCGTTGTCTCAGCAACAGGACAACAAGAAGAAAATGATATGTCAAACCCAGGACAACACAATCAAAATTCAATTTGTTGTGCACAAAACTCTGTCAGTCCCTGGTATGATGATATAAAATTCTGTCTTGAACATGGGTTAGCCCCCCATCACCTGGATCCCACTAAAATAAGAGCATTAAGATTAAAATCTGCCTCCTTTAAGTTGATTAATGGTATTCTATTTCGTTAAAATTTTTATGGAGTACTAATGCGTTGTCTTGAGAAAGATGAAGCAGAAAAGGTCTTACTAGATTTGCATGCAGGAGAAGCTGGTGGGAATTTTGGTGGGGACACCACTGCCCATAAATTTCTAAGAGCAGGTTATTACTAGCCCACACTTTTTAGAGATGCTCACACCTTGTGTCGCAAGTGTATTATTTTTCAAAAAGCATCTGGGCGGATACATAAACCAGCCTTTCCTTTGCAACCTGTCTCAGTAGACTCCCCTTTTCAGCAGTGGGGTCTTGATATTGTAGGTCCAATCAATCCTCCATCCTCACAGCAACATAATTTTATCATAACAGCCACAGATTACTTCACCAGGTGGTCTGAGGCTGTCACATTAAGAACTGTGAATACCAGTTAGGTAATTGCCTTTTTAAATTCAAATATTATTACTCGTTTTGGTATCCCTGACTATTTAGTATTCGATAACGCTTCTTATTTTTAGTCTCTTGAGATGAGCGAGTTCACTCTAGAAAAGGGAATTAAATTGAAGTATTTTTCCATCTACTACCCACAGGGCAATGGATTGGTAGAATCAACTAATAAGAATCTGATTAAAATCATCAAGAGAATGGTATCTGAAAATCACAAAAACTGGCATAATGTACTGTTAAACGCGATCTGGGATGATAGAGTAACACCAAAAACTGTTGTAGGTAACTCTCCCTTCTTTCTCGTCTATGGAAAAGAAGCAATTCTGCCACCACATATTCTTCTTCCCTCACTACAACTATCACAGAAAATACAAGAAGAAGACTGCCCCCCTTTGGAGAATCGAATTAATGCTTTAATGAAACTAGAAGAGGTAAGGGCTCAAGTTAAACGTAAGTTAGATCAACATCAACTAGTGGTCAAAAGATGGTTTGATTCCAACTCTTCCTCTGATAGGAACTTCGAAGTAGGTGACCTTGTCTTGAAATGGGACAAACCGCATGAGGGAAAGGGAAAGCATACGAAGTTTCAGAACTTATGGTTAGGACCATTTGTAATTGCTGAGAAATTGGGTCCCAGCTCTTTTCGATTACAGAAACTAGAGGGACAACCAGACACCTATCCGGTGAATGGCCAAGCTCTAAAAATATATTTCACTTGATGACAACCCTATGTATATATTTACTGTGTATATATTTTTCTTTTGTTTGCTTTTCTTTTTCTGTTTTGGTTTTGATTTTTTCCCTTACGCTTATCAGTTTTTTCTTTTTGGAAATACACATACCTACATTTTGAACTGTTCAGACAAAGAAAATAGAAAATTATTTCTTTGAAATGACTACTGAAAAATTATCTAAACATCAATTATAATATACTTCTGAAATTTACAGCCATGTTGAGAAAACACTGTTGTTTGAAAGAAGTTTATTGATTTCAATCTGTAAGTGAAGCCTGTCATGATCATCCATTATCTTCTTACACTGTCCCTATTCCTAAGGGAATAACTCAGAAGATGTCTCCCTGCTTTCGAAGATCGTTTTTGTAAATAAACCATCTCCAAATCTTAATAAAGGATAGTTTTAAAAACTCTTTCAAGGTCTGTAAAATATGTCTAAAATATCATAATTTTTAGTGTCACCCCGCTCAATTATATATCTTTAAAAATTAAATAAGTCATAAAAGAGCTATGGGAAGTGCTTGTAAACCCGTCGGGATGTTGAACAGGTCTGCTGGCAGTGGGTAAATGCATGCATGATGCCAAGACAACTTCGTCGAGGTACTGAACAGGCCTGTTGGCAGTGAAGCAATGTCGAGTATATGAAAATTCACAAATATGGAATCTCTTGACCTTAAAATGTCGTTTATTCTGATCTGGAACTTCTTGGTAGGATACGAATGTCAGAGTGGGTTAAATGGCAACCCTGTCGAGGCTATGGATGCCTTCTGGCAGCAGTGGCTCTGTTGACAGTATTGGAGATTTATCTTTAATATCATGACTCGCTTGTCTTAAGATTGATATCGGTTTTCATCTTTTAAGCACAACTGGAATTCTTTGATTAATGATGATGTTTAAACAATTTTCTGGTTGTTTTTGAGTTAGAATTATTCTCATTATCATAATCTGGATTTGTTCTTTTGGAAGAGATAACTGCTTCTACCAGTGTGTCGCCATTGTTGGAAGCCATTTTGCATTTTTATCTTTTCCTTATAAGCTGTCTACACAAGGGTTTTGAACCCTAAGTACTTGTCGTAATTCTTGGAAACAAAACAACACTATTCTCTTGCACTATTGGTACACCTGCCTTTCATTTTCATTTTCATGACTGCAAGTGTGAAAATCTTGAGTTGGAAGTCATGTCGATTGCATTAAATTCATCCTTTGATTGTTATGAATACTCTTGTTCGTGTGGTCATTTCACCTCTAATGGTCATACATGTGTCAAAACACCAAACCTTTATTCACATTGTATTTTTGTTTGACATGGTTTCAATTTATAAATTCATGATGCAATGATTTTTGGTGTCTTTGATTAAATCCTTGGGACAATGGTTTCATAGAACGCATAAATTTTATGATCAAATCCTTGGTGCTATATTTGAAATATTGTTTTGTTTTAAATCATTATAAATGCTATTGTATGATCAAATAGTTGGATCTACTTGTCATGGTTTTCAATGGTTATTTGTTTGGCATGTCGTTTACATTGTTTTTAACACACACCAATAGTGATTTGAATCACCAAAGCACCATCGATTGTACATGTCGAAATGACTGTTTCGCATGGTTTTATTTCACTCCACCACTCGCGCACGTATAGGAATTAATGTATGCCTTGTATCTCGGGCTACCTCTGTTTTTTTTGGGGAAACCTGTGAGAATTTGGTCCTTTGTCTACCTTGTCCAGCCCCCTCATCGTTTACCCCAACTGTGTGCTCTCTCCTATGGCCCCTGTAGTGTGAATAGAACCTAATGGCATCCAAACGCTACTTTTGTTTGACAATGCTCCTGAGGAATTGGAGAGTGATGGTTGGTTAATGTTCATCCAAAAATTCAAGGGTTTCAACCTCGCGGTCGCTCAACATTTTGCCCTCACATTCGATGGATGTAGGGCCAAAGTTGGAGACATTCAACTTGAATTGAACGAAGAATTCCTCAGTTCAGCCACGGGTTTACTAGCTAAAGGGAAGAGGTGGTTTAAGAATTCGAAGGTGGATGAAGTGCCATGGCTGCTCCTTTTTACCTCAAGAAAAATTATCAGTTGTGATAAAGGTATGCCAGTCACGACCCTTAAGTCTCGATGGCATGATTTACTGGCCATTATTAAGCAATTCGTGACTTGCGAAGGTAGATATGGTTTAGTATTTCTTTACCATCTTCGACTTCTTATGAATTTTATAGATTTACCTTTGAATATGCCTCACTACCTCTTACGCAGTCTGTATAAAATGGCCAAACGATTTAAGCGGGAGAAGGC
>JZKD02S2060435.1:11390-31706 GCA_000966675.3 Picea glauca | reverse complement strand
ATTTTGGACAGTCTGTCCAAATTTCACCTCTTTCTGGATTCTAGGCTGTTAGTTACAACCTGTTGAAGTTCTAGGCCAATTAGTGTTTTTGGCCTTGAATACTACATGTACCTTCTATGCCATATTAAACATTTTTAACATGCCTAGAATTTTAATTCAACTCCATGAATGTGTTCTATGGTTCAATATCTTTTCATAGACTACTCCTATGCCTTAATCTGATTCCAAAGCATAAAGTTATGGCCCTCGGAAGTTATCTGGGTCTTAAAATTTACCCTCCACTATTTGTCTTGTAACTTCCTCATAACAGATTTGTTTGACGAATGCTTTACACCATTACAAATATCTCTTTGAAATATTTCATTTGAGCTGCATAGACATAGTTTTCTTTGGTACACTCTGTTCTTGTGGTGCTTGAGTAGCTAAAAATGTTGTTTAGGGGCTAAAAAACGCGCTGCAAAAAGAAGATCTTCAAACAATATAAAATGTCATAGAAATTCACTAGTTTTCTATTGTTGTAGACCATCCAAATGACTTCAAACACACCAATTTGAAAAAGTACACCCATATTTAGCATGCTCAACAACATCATAAGGTAGCGCATGCATCACACACCTATAACCAGTGTGGACCACTTCTCTGTCACATCAATATCTAGTGCGCACTATTTTTGCGTCGCGCGCCAATATCTACTACGCATAAATTTGGTTTCATGCACTAATACATACTACGCGCAACTTTTGTGTCGCATGCTAAAATTTCGCATGCATTGTACTCTCTGTGCCGCACAATGCCAAGGTTTAGTGCGCTCACATCGCGCACCATTAATTAATCCTTCACGTGGCGTGAATATTCAAGATGCACGCACTGCACACCAATATTACGCGTGCACCAACAAATTTCCTTTGATCTCTGCCAATTCTCAATGTGCACGTTGCGTGCACCAATATTATGCATGCGCCACCCAATCCACATCGTTGTTATAGCAATATTTGTCTCACTCCATGCAACTTGCTCATAAGGCCTTTTCCATTTCCCTATGCAGACTTGAAGTCCCTATTTGCAGTTCCCAAAGCTAAAAAAATTGTATTTTTCCACATATAAACGCCTTAACAACTATACATCATGTGTATACACAGGTTGCACCATTACAATCCACGTACATTGGGTTTTGTGCTAAAAATAAAAAAAACAGTGTCATGTTTCCATGTCATGTCATGAGATCCATGATCCTTGACCTTCCATATACTGGGAACGTTCCAACTCGACCCTTCAGTTCCATTTGAAGGCTACAAATGGGCCATATCCAAGTTGTGGAGAAGAGGAGAAGAATTCAACTTTGAGAGCAAAGTTACTTTGGAGAAATTATTCACTTCATATTGAGTCTGCATTCCTTTGTCCTTTTAAGTATGAACACATTGTTCAACCCCCAAGCTCTTCCCTATTTTATGGAGAACCTCATTGTCTCTCTTATATGAGCTTGCCTTTGGTGGAGGATTGAAGTGGTGGAGGCCTAGCTGGAAGAGACTTAGTTTCTCGGTTCCGAACATGCTGACACATAAGTCTGTCATTCATACACTTATGTTGATTACATTTTAATAGAAATACTCTTTTATCGTCCAATTAATGTCTTGGAAATATTTGAATTGTTATTCCATGGGCGTATTTGTTATGAATATTGATGGATTATGCTATTATATGTGCTAAATTTATATATTATCACCATATTCTTGTGTATCTTGGTTGTTGAGGACAAGTTGCAGGTGTATTTCTCTAAGTCAAGTGCTCAATTGTGGACTTCATCGAACGTCTGGACAAGGTAGACTCTTTATTTTGTCTTGTTAGAATATTTGTTTATATAACATACTTGAGATTAGAGTTGATTTCTAAATTCATTTCTGTTTGTTGTGGTTTACCCCATGTCATAGAGTGATTTTCCTCATAACATAATTGGTGACCATAATGGGGAGGGAATCTTCTTTTCGGGGTTTGGAGTGTTTTTCTCCTTTGATTGCTCTCGTTTACCTTGAGTTTCTTATCGTCTAATTGCTTGAAAACCTCTTTTTAGTTTGAGTCCGAGTTTCTTGGCCTTATCCTTAACCTGACAATGTTTTAATACATATACACGGATTTTGCCTTGATAGATGTGTACATACGCAAATTGTCGTTCTATAGGGAGCATACATACGCAGATTTCTCTTGAACACTCGTGTACACCATCCTTTTTTGATTGATTGTTGAGTTTGATGCTTGTTGGGTAAGTGTTGATGGTTGTTGAGTCTTCTTAGGTCTCTATCATAACTGTTAAGTGCCTGCAGAGTGATAGGAAACCTTCCTTTGGTTGAATTTTCGGGCAATTTTTCTTTCTCATCATCCTTTTCATTGGTTGTCCTTTCATTTTGGGTTGAATGTTTGTTTCTTGATATTCTACTTGGTTTGTCTCTGTTTGCATATAGTAGGGTATTTATATCAAGCTATTGTTCAGTCCTTGCATTTTCATTATTTTATATTGAAAATACAAAAATATACATTTCGCATTGTTGGCATTTGATCTTTTGGGTTCTTATCGTTGATCTTAGTACATGCATGGAAATATTGCATCTTATTTGAAATTGTAGAATCAAATTGAAAGTTGCATTTTGAAAAGCTTATCATTTATTGAGAATTGAAGTTAGGACTTTGCATTATATTCATATTCATTTCTTTTACTTGTTGAGTCATAACATCGTCAGTTTCACAACCGCACCTTTTGAGTAAACAAAGCCACTAAAAGTAACACTGATAAATTTAAAATTGATTAGAAACAATTTTATTTTTCAGGGTGCACAAACTAACTTAAGATTTAGAGTCTTGGAATAGGATTTTGTGAGTAAACTTCTCCAAGGCTATTAAACTCAACATATGTGTCTGACTAAGGGAGTGGTGAAATCCATTGTATAATTGGTGACGTTAGGAGGTTTCGATCAAGCCAGAGTTAAGCACAAGGTCGCGCGAAGTTGGTTGAGGAGATATCCCTCCAATACCTTCTTAGCATCATAGATATTTCTGGGGATCTATTCATATATGGGGGTCTTGTTAGTACCTTTACCTTTGTGAGAGACAATGCTTTCGATATTTCGAGCTTTGTTACCCTGCCCATATGGTGGACCTGACTTCCGATTGTTCGCCTGTGCATTGGTTATATCGTGGTGGTTGAGTTGCTTGACATAGGTAGCCACATAGGTTACTTACAAGGGTTATTCTGTTGGTACCCTGAGTTAGAT
Source organism: Picea glauca (assembly GCA_000966675.3). Taxonomy (NCBI): domain Eukaryota; kingdom Viridiplantae; phylum Streptophyta; class Pinopsida; order Pinales; family Pinaceae; genus Picea; species Picea glauca. The sequence continues at coordinate 28,443 of JZKD02S2060435.1, read as the reverse complement.
AAGGTTCGGACAACACACAACCTTTATGGAGGATTACCTCTCCGGGGGGATTTGACCTCTAATCTTTTGAAGGGAGTCTCATGCCCCTCTTGGGCAAGGCATACCTACTTTAGTGAGGGAGGCCCCTTTTCAACCATTATATCATGTTTGTGTGCATTGGCCCTTTTTTTTTTGCTTTACTTTGGTGTGCTCTCTGATTATTAGTTGGCCTTAGGATTTTGTATTGCGTCATGAGTTTTCATTATTATGGATAGTGGATTCCCCTTGACTCCCTCAATTAGCGCTACCCATCACGTGGTCTTTGTTCATTCCATGGGGACGAATCCTTTTTTATTTTTGAGTGGTACACCGAATCATGATACTCAACAGATACCTTGGGCCTCTAATCATGTTTCTCACGGTATGTTGGGCATTTCTTCTCACTTGCCATCCTTTGTCTTGTCATCTTATGTGAATCCTAGTTTTGGGTATGGGGGCATGATTCCTCCTTATTCTCCCTTTTCATTTGGTGGGATTCATATCCCTCAGCCAACTCTTACGGTAGGAGGTTTGAATATTCCTTCCTAAGGATCCAATCCTAGCTTCACTTTTCCAGGAGAAAGTGCTCAAATGGGAGGTCATTATACTTATTACATCCCGTCCATCTATCCTTCTTTCGCTATGTCGGTTCCTATGAATGCTTTTCCCATGGCGTACCTCCATCTGTCCTCTGGTGTTTCATCCGGGGGGATAAAATTTTATATTATGGGCAAAACCCTTCATGAATTTCCTTTGTCCGGGGACAACATACATCCTCACAAGAGTAACCCTTGTCATGTTGCTTTCTCTTTGTAAGCGACTTCCTCAGTGATGATTCCCTTACAACCCTTTATGAATTAGTTTGGAGGAGGATACTTTCCTGCTGGACATGGCCATGGTGTATACCATAACCCTTCCTGGCATGTAATTTATTAAAACCAGTCTTTCCTGGAACCTTGCTCTCAAATATCGCAACCAACCGCCGCAAGTCTAGTCACTGTGAGTCATACTGGCATTATATCACCAACCTCTATTAGTCATGTTGGAGATTGGTCAACAACCTCTGCAAGTCATGTTGAATACCAACAACCAACCATTGCATGTCATGCTGGGGGCACAAGTCCATTCACTGCAAGTCATACTAACATTATATCACCAACCTCCGCTAGTCATGTTGGAGATGGGTTAACAACCTCTACAATTTATGTTGAAGACATGAAACCAGTCGTTGCAAGTTATGTTGGGGGCACAACTCTAGTCACTGCTAGTCACACTACACATACATCACCAACCTCTGCTAGCCATGTTGGGGATTCATCACCAACCCCTGCTAGTCATGTTGGGGGTTCATCATCAACCTCTGTTAGTCATGTCGAAGGTTCGTCACCAACCTCTGCTAGTCTTGTTGGGCATTCATCACCAACCTCTGCAAGTCATGTTGGTTATTTGCTACTAGCCTCTGCAAGTCATGTTGGGAGCATGTCACCAACCACTGCAAGTCATGTTGAGGAAATTCATACGATTGATAAGCCTAAACGTGTAAGACGTAAGCCCAAGTTCCTTTGTAGGCTTTGCAAAAGAGTTCACCTTACTTGTTTGTGCCCTTCTATTATTGTGGTATAAGAAGCATGGTCCTTGCCTGGGGGCCCTTCGGGTTCTAAGTCATCTTTGGTTTCCCAACCTTCTTTGGTTAATACAACGGTTGTGTCGATGCAATCTTCGACTGACACCTCTCTAGTTTTGGGAAGTGATGCATCTTTGGACCATGTTGTCTCACATCCTGTTCAACCATTGGTCGCGTCGATGCAATCTTCGGTCGACACCACTCTTATTTTTTAAGGTGATGTGTCTCTCGACCTTGTTGTCTTGCATCCTATTCAACCAATAGTTGAAGAAGTGGTCGTGTTGATGCAATCTTCGATTGATCCCACTCTTCTCTTGGAGAGTGACAAGTCTAAGGAAGTGACATTGTCGATGCAATCTTCGGTCAATCCCACTCTTCTTTTGGAGGGTGATGAGCCTTTCGACCATGTCCTTAACATTTATAGTATTGTACCTTCTGAACAAGGGAGCATTCCACTCTCTTCGAGTATTCTCCTTCCAATTCCTAGGGTGGTTTCCTTTGATTTGAATGATATTGTAGAGCCCCGACTTCCTTCTTCTACACCCTTCCAGATAAGGGACATTCTTTGATATATTGTAGATAAGGTAACCTGTGCAAGTATTTTATCCTCCTCGACTTGGAAAGCTTTGGGTTTTCCCAATCTTGTGTCATCTATCTATGAGTTGCTGAATTTCGACAGATGTATTGCATGGGAGCCTTGGCCTCCCCCATGACATGCTGCTTAGAACAACACTGAGTCTTGTTTAATCTCTTTTCCGACTCTCTAAAAAAACAAAAATATTGTCGAGTGAACTTATCTCTTTCACACTCATTAATCAGATTTGAAAGGACGTCTATTTGGTGTAAGTTTAACCCTTTTTCGGACCAAGTAGAGTAATTTCGAAGAAAGAACACTCTAGTCACTAGTGGCTAGAAAAGTTCTCCTAGGTATTGTTTTGTACTTGTTCGGGCCTAGGGGACTAAATCTACAAAAAGAACATTCTTTGGAGTTAAGTTGTAATTGCATCTCATTCTCTTGCTTTCATTATTGAGCCTATTGACAGTTCCCACTTTCACATTATAAGCCTATTATCTCGACCAATTTGCATCATCATCCAAGAAAAATCTTGTTTATATCCTTTGCATCTTGACACCATGTACCCTACGAGGAAACATTCCCCTGAGTGTCCATATCCTGCGTGCACATCCTTGCATTGAGCATAGGTATGTTCCATTGCTTGAACAAGTTTCTTACTCGTGACACTCCTTTCCTCCTCTATATCATAGCATTCATTTGTCTATGAAAAAACAAAAAAAGACGGGCGGGAAAATAATATTATCTCATGTTGGCAGCAGTCGTCTCACCTTTGAACAACGCACAAACTTTTGAGTCCACTAGTCATCAAAATTTTGGGTTTAGCATGACCTTAGGAAGCTGACCTCATTACTTAGAGTTTACTCCCCCAACTGGTTACTCTTCTAGTCCCCATGGAGAGTTTGATTGGTGCCTCCTGCATCACAAAGTTTCATCTTTAATTCTATGCTGCTAGAGTCATCCATATGTCTCATGCTCTTATTCAAAGGATGTCTATCTACATGTGTTGTCCATTTCTCAGAACTCTTGACTTTGCATGTCGGCCATACCCTCAGTGTGTCTCATAAGTACATGAAGTTGTAGTCCTACCGTGCACCCTGGTCCTACTTTTCTTATGGGTAGACAACTTTGAACCCAACAATCGACATCTCCTTATTGGTTGCTAACTGGGGGGTTTCCCTTGTGTCCGACGGAAATAAATATATTCACACATTGGGATTCATGCAGTGTCTTGGATGCCATTATCCTTATTGGTGGTTTCCTCGCCTTTGTCGATAGTTTTCCTTACTGGTTGTTATTCAGAGGGTCTTTTTTGTGCACTACTTGCATTTGGTGCATGTGAAAGACGCACAGGGTCGTTGGTTTGTGAAAATGTTCTTTGTTTGAATTCCTCCAAATCATCAAGCTATTGCTTTGTACCTCATGCTGAATGATGAGAGATTCCTTAATGCTCTCCTTTCAACATGTCTCCTTCCATCAACTTCAACCCATCTGTTTTGGAAACGAGACCTGGACTCCTATGAGTACCTAGAGGCTTGCAGTCATCAATGGCAGGTTCTCTCGCCATCGACAGTTGGGAATACATCAATGTCTCATGATCGATGGATTCTTCAAGTGTTCGACCTCAACACCTTTATTCACACTTGTAAGAATGTACTCGATGCCTTGTTACCTACTTTCATTATCGGTAGGATGTCTCACGTTTGTTAACAATATACCTTAAGGACCGGTAATCAAACAAAGTCTCATTGTGTTCGACCTCAACTCCCTTATTCACATGATGTAGACTTGCACCTTTGGCAGATCATGTAGAAGACTTGAAGACATTAGTTCATAGTCACAACTTTCCTGAGTTGTTGCTATCATTCATTGGACCAATACCTATATGAATTCAATGATCAAGGGAGATCAAATTGTACTCCATTGTATACATATATCTTCATATTGATTTTGATATTGGTTTTCACTGGGCCTTGTTCGTGACTATGAAAACCTTTGACATGTATCTACTTTTGTATTGCCTATTCATGGCCATAAACAACTATTTGGTATATTTGCACATGGATCTATAGTGTAATTCAAATTGGCATCCATGTGCACAAAGTCATTATGGATTATAACATTCTTATGAGCAACTAGTTCATCCAGTTGGGTCTCCATTACTCCACTTCTGGGACTTATAATGTATTTTGACCATCACAGATACTCCTTTGACCTCACACATTAGGGGACATTTGTTATAGCAAGATTTGCCTCACCCCATGCAACTTGCTCATAAGGCCTTTTCCATTTCCCTATGCAGACTAGAAGTCTCCTTTTGCAGTTCCCAGAGCTAAAAAGTTGTATGTTTCCACATATACATGCCCTAACAACTATACAACATGCGTATACGTAGGTTGCACCATTACAACCCATGTACATGGGGTTTTGTGCTCAAAATTAAAAAAATGGTGTCGGGTTTCCATGTCACGTCATGGGATCCATGATCCTTGACCTTCCATATAATAGAAATGCTCTGACTCGGCCCTTCAGTTCCATTTGAAGGCTATAAATGGGCCATATCTAAGATGTGGAGAAGAGCAGAAAAAATCAACTTTGAGAGAAAAGTTATTATGGAGAAATTATTCACTTCATATTGAGTCTGCATCCCTTTGTCCTTTTAAGTCTGAACACATTGTTCAGCCCTCAAGCTCTTCCCTATTTGATAGAGAACCTCATTGTCTCTCTTATATGAGCTTGCCTTTGGTGGAGGATTGAAGTGGTGGATGCCTAGCAGATTTGTTTGACGAATGGTTTACACCATTAGAAATATCTCTCTGAGATCTTTCATTTGAGCTACATAGACATAGTTTTCTTTGGTACACTCTGTTCTTGTGGTGTTTGAGTAGCTAAAAATGTTGTTTAGGGCCTCAAAAACGCGTTGCAAAAAGATGACCTTTAAACAGTATAAAATGTCACAGAAATTCACTGGTTTTCTATTGTTGTAGACCATCCAAATGACTTCAAACACACCAATTTGAAAAAGTAGACCCATATTTAGCATGCTCAGCAACATCATAAGGTAGCGCATGCATCACGCACCTATAACTAGTGTGGACCACTTCTCTGTCACATCAATATCTAGTGCGCACTACTTTTGCATCGCGCGCCAATATCTATTGCGCACAAATTTGGTTTCATGCACTAATACATACTATGCACAACTTTTGTGTCACATGCTAAAATTTCACATGCAATGTACTCTCTGTTCCGTACAATGCCAAGGTTTAGTGTGCTCACATCGTGCACCATTAATAAATCCTTCACGTGGCGTGAATATTCAACATGCACGCACTGCACACTAATATTATGCGTGCACCAACAAATTTCCTCTGATCTCTGCCAATACTCAATGTGCACGTTGCGCACACCAATATTATACATGCACCACCCAATCCGTACCGTTGTTATAGCAAGATTTGCCTCACTCCATGCAACTTGCTCATAAGGCCTTTTCCATTTCCCTATGCAGACTTGAAGTCCCCTTTTGCAGTTCCAAGAGCTAAAAATTTGTATTTTTCCACATATACGTGCCCTAAAAACTATACATCATGCGTATACACAGGTTGCACCATTACAACCTGCATACATCGGGTTTTGTGCTCAAAATAAAAAAAAAATAGTGTCAGTTTTACATATCACGTCACGAGATCCATGATCCTTGACCTTCCATATACTGGAAACGTTCCAACTCGACCCTTCAGTTCCATTTGAAGGCTATAAATGGGCCATATCCAAGTTGTGGAGAAGAGGAGAATAATTCAACTTTGAGAGCAAAGTTACTTTGGAGAAATTATTCACTTCATATTGAGTCTGCATCCTTTCGTCCTTTTAAGTATGAACACATTGTTCAACCCGCAAGCTCTTGCCTATTTGATGGAGAACCTCATTGTCTCTCTTATATGAGCTTGCTTTTGGTGGAGGATTGAAGTGGTGGAGGCCCACCTGGAAGAGACTTAGTTTCTTGGTTCCGAACATGCTGACACATAAGTTTGTCATTCATACACTTTTGTTGATTACATTTTAATAGAAATACTCTTTTATCGTCCAATTAATGTCTTGCAAATATTTGAATTGTTATTCCATGGGTTTATTTGTTATGAATATTGATGAATTATGCTATTATATGTGCTAACTTTATATATTATCACCATATGCTTGTGTATCTTGGTTGTTGAGGATAAGTTGCAGGTGTATTGCTTTGAGTCAAGTGCTCAATGGTGGACTTCATCGAACGTCTGGACAAGGTAGACTCTTTATCTTGTGTTGTTAGAATATTTGTTTATATAGCATACTTGAGATTAGAGTTGATTTCTGAAGTCATTTCTTTATGTTGTGGTTTACCCCATTCCATAGAGTGATTTTCCTCATAACAAAATTGGTGACTATAATGGGGAGGGAATCTTATTTTCGACGTTTGGAGTGTTTTTCTCCTTTGATTGCTCTCATTTACCTTGAGTTTCTTATCATCTAATTGCTTGACAACCTCTTTTTAGTTTGAATCTGAGTTTCTTGGCATTATCCTTAACCTGGCAATGTTTTAATACATACAGGCGGATTTTGCCTTGACAGATGCGTACATACGCAAATTGTCGTTCTATAGGGAGAGTACATATGCAATTTTCTCTTGAACAGTCATGTACGTCATCCTTTTTTGCTTGATTGTTGAGTTTGATGTTTGTTGGGTAAGTGTTGATGGTTGTTGAGTCTTCTTAGGTCTCTGTCATAACTGTTAAGTTCCCGCAGAGTGATAGGAAACCTTCCTTTGGTTGAATTTTCGGGCAGTTTTTCTTTCTCATCATCCTTTTCATTGGTTGTCCTTTCATTTTGGGTTGAGTGTTTGCTTCTTGATATTCTACTTGGTTTGTCTCTGTTTTCATATAGTAGGGTCTTTATATCAAGCTGTTGTTTAGTCCTTGCATTTTCATTATTCTATATTGAAAATACAAAAATATACATTTTGCATTGTTGGCATTTGATCTTTTGGGTTCTTATCGTTGATCTTAGTACATGCATGGAAATAGTGCATCTTATTTGAAATTGCAGAATCAAATTGAAAGTTTCATTTTGAAAAGCTTATCATGTATTGAGAATTGAAGTTAGGACTTTGCATTATATTCATATTCATTTCTTTTACTTGTTGAGTCATAACATCGTCAGTTTCACGACTGCACCTTTTGAGTAAACAAAGCCACTAAAAGTAACACTGATACATTTAAAATTGATTAGAAACGATTTTATTTTTCAGGGTGCACAAACTAACTTAAGATTTAGAGCCTTGGAATAGGATTTTGTGAGTAAACTTCTCCAAGGCTATTAAACTCAACATATGTGTCTGACTAAGGGAGTGGTGAAATCCATTGTATAATTGGTGACGTTAGAAGGTTTCTCTCACACCAGAGTTAAACACAAGGTCACGCGAAGTTGGTTGAGGAGATATCCCTCCAATACCTTCTTAGCGTCATAGATATTTCTGGGGATCTATTCATATATGGGGGTCTTGCTAGTACCTTTACCTTTGTGAGAGACAATGCTTTCGATATTTCAGGCTTTGTTACCCTGCCCATATGGTGGACCTGACTTTCGATTGTTCGTCTGTGCATTGGTTATATCATGGTGGCTTAGTTCTTGACATAGGTATCCACATAGGTTACTTGCAGGGGTTATTCTGTAGGTACCTTGAGTCAGATAAGGGTTGGACAACACACAACCTTTATGGAGGATTACCTTTCCAGGAGGATTTGACCTCTAATCTTTGTAAGGGAGTCTCAAGCCCCTCTTGGGCGAGGCATACCTACTTTAGTGAGGGAGGCCCCTTTTTAGCCATTATATCATGTTTGTGTGTATTGACCCTTTTTTTTTGCTTTACTTTGGTGTGCTCTCTGATTATTAGTTGGCCTTAGGATTTTGTATTGCGTCATGAGTTTTCATTATTAAGGATAGTGGAGTCCCCTTGACTCCCTCAATTAGTGCTACCCATCACGTGGTCTTTGTTCATTCCGTGGGGATGAATCCTTTTTTATTTTTGAGTGGTACGTCGAATCATGATACTCAACCAATACCTTGGGCCTCTAATTATGTTTCTCATGGTATGCTAGGCATGTCTTCTCACTTTCCATCCTTTGTCTTGTCATCTTATGTGAATCCTAGTTTTGGGTCTGGGGGCATGATGCCTCCTTATTCTCCCTTTTCGTTTGGTGGGAGTCATATCCCTCAACAAACTCTTACGGTAGGAGGTTTGAACCTTCCTTCCTAAGGATCCAATCCTAGCTTCACTTTTCCAGGAGAAAGTGCTCAAATGGGCAGTCATTATACTTATTACATCCCATCCATCTATCCTTCTTTCTCTATGTCGGTTCCTACGAACGCTTTTCCCATGGCGGACCTCCATCTGTCCTCTGGTGTTTCATCCGGGGGGAGCCAGTTTTATAGTATGGGCAACCCCCTTCATGAATTTTCTTTGTATGGGGACAACATATATCCTCACATGAGTAACCCTTGTCATGTCACTTTCTCTTCGCAAGTGACTTCCTCAATGATGATTCCCTTACAACCCTTTATGAATTAGTTTGGAGGAGGATACTTTCCTATCGTACATGGCCATGGTGTATACCAGAACCCTTCCTGGCATGCAATTTCTTAAAACCAGTCTTTCCCAGAACCTTGGTCTCAAATACCGCAACCAACCGCTGCAAGTCTAGTCACTGTGGGTCATACTGGCATTATATCACCAACCTCTATTAGTCATGTTGGATATTGGTCAACAACCTCTGCAAGTCATGTTGAAGACCAACAACCAACCGTTGCATGTCATGCTAGGGGCACAAGTCCAGTCACTGCAAGTCATACTGACATTATATCACCAACCTTTGCTAGTCATGTTGGATATGGGTCAACAACCTCTACACGTTATGTTGAATACATGCAACCAGTCGTTGCAAGTTATGCTGGGGGCACAACTCTAGTCACTTCTAGTCACACTGCACATACATCACCAACCTCTTCTAGCCATGTTGGGGATTCATGACCAACCTCTGCTAGTCATGTTGGGGGTTCACCCTCAACCTCTGTTAGTCATGCTGAAGGTTCGTCACCAACCTCTGCTAGTCATGTTGGGCATTCATCAACAACCTCTGCAAGTCATGTTGGAGATTTGCTACTAGCCTTTGCAAGTCATGCTAGGAGCATGTCACCAGTCACTGCAAGTCATGTTAAGGGCATTAATACTATTGATAAACCTAGACGTGTAAGACATAATCCCAAGTTCCTTTGTAGGCTTTGCAAAGGAGATCACCTTACTTGTTTGTGCCCTTCTATTGTTGTGGTATAAGAAGCGTGGTCCTTGCCTGGGGGCCCTTCGGGTTTTGAGTCCTCTTTGGTTTCCCAACCTTCTTTGGTTGATACAACGGTTGTGTCGATGCAATCTTCGGTTGACACCACTCTTGTTTTGGGAAGTGATCTGTTTTTGGACCATGTTGTCTCACATCTTGTTCAACCATCGGTTGTGTCGATGCAATCTTCGGTCGACACCACTCTTATATTTTATGGTGATGTGTCTCTTGACCTTGTTGTCTCGCATCCTATTCAACCAATAGTTGAAGAAGTGGTCATTTTGATGCAACCTTCGGTTGATCCCACTCTTCTCTTGTAGAGTGACAAGTCTAAGGAAGTGGCATTGCCAATGCAATCTTTGGTCAATCCCACTCTTCTTTTGGAGGGTGATGAATCTTTCGACCATGTCCTTAGCATTTATAGTCTTGTACCTTCTGAACAAGGGATCATTCCACTCTCTTATAGTATGCTCCTTTCAATTCCTAGGGTGGTTTCCTTTGATTTGAATGATATTGTAGAGCCTTGACTTCCTTCTTCTACACCGTTCCTGATAAGGGGCATTCTTTGATATATTGTAGATGAGGTAACCTCTGCAAGTATTTTATCCTCCTCGACTTGGAAAGCTTTGGGTTTTACCAATCTTGTGTCAGCTATATATGAGTTGCTGACTTTCGACAGAAGTCCTGCATGGGAGCCCTGGCCTCCCCCATGATATGCTGCTTAGAACAACACCGAGCCTTGTTTAATCTCTTTTCCGACTCTCTAAAAAAATGAAAATATTGTCGAGTGAACTTGTCTCTTTCACACTCGTTAATCGAATTGGAAAGGACGTCTATTTGGTGTAAGTTTAACCCTTTTTCGGACCAAGTAGAGTAATTTCGAAAAAAGAACACTCTAGTCACTAGTGGCTAGAAGAGTTCTCCTGAGTATTGTTTTATACTTTTTCGGGCCTAGGGGACTAAATTTATGAAAACGAACATTCTTTGGAGTTAAGTTGTAATTGCATCTCATTCTCTTGCTTGCAGTGTTGACCCTATTGATAGTTCTCGCTTTCACATTATAAGCCTATTATCTCGACCAATTTGCATCATCATCCAAGAAAAACCTTGTTTATATCCTTTGCATCTTGACACCATGTAACCTACGAGGAAACATTCCACCGAGTGTCCATATCCTGTGTGCACCTCCTTGCATTGAGCATAGGTATGTTCCATTGTTGGAACAAGTTTCTTACTCATGACACTTGTTTCCTCCTCTGTATCATAGCATTCATTTGTCTATGAAAAAACAAAAAAAGACGGGTGGGAAAATAATATTATCTCGTGTTGGCAGCAGTCGTCTCGCCTTTTAATAGAGAACAAACTTTTGAGTCCACTTGTCATCAAAATTTTGGGTTTAGCATGACCTTAGGAAGCTGAGTTCATTACTTAGAGCTTACTCCCCCGACTGGTTACTCTTCCAGTCCCTATGGAGAGTTTGTTTGGTGCCTCCTGCATCACAAAGTTTCATCTTTAAGTTTATGTTGCTAGAGTCATCCATATGTCTCATGATCTTATTCAAAGGATGTCTATCTACATGTGTTGGCCATTTCTTAGAACTCTTCACTTTGCATGTCGGACATACCCTCAGTGTGTCTCATAAGTACATGAAGTTGTAGTCCTACAGTGCACCCTGGTCCTACTTTTCTTATGGGTAGGCAACCATGAAACCAACAATCGACATGTCCTCATTGGTCGCTAACTGGGGGGTTTCCCTTGTGACCGACATAAATAAATGTATTCACACATTGGGATTCGTGCAGTGTCTTGGATGCCATTATCCTTATTGGTGGTTTCCTCACCTTTGTCGGCAGTTTTCCTTACTGGTTGTTATTTAGAGGGTATTTTTTGTGCACTTCTTACATCTGGTGCATGTGAAAGATGCACAAGGTCGTTGGTTCGTGAAAATGTTCTTTGTTTGAGTTCCTCCAAAGCATCAAGCTACTGCTTTGTACCTCATGTTGAATGATGCGAGATGCCTTAATGCTCTCCTTTCAACATGTCTCCTTCCATCGACTTCAACCCATCTATTCTGGAAATGAGACCTAGAGTCCTATGAGTACCTAGAGGCTTGCAGTCATCAGTGGCAGGTTCTCTCGCCATTGACAGTTGGGAATACATCAATGTATCATGATCGATGGATTCTTCAAGTGTTCAACCTCAACACCTTTATTCACACTTGTAAGAATGTACTTGATGCCTTGATACCTACTTTCATTATCGAAAGGATGTCCCATGTTTGTTAACGAAATACCTTTATGACCGGTAATCAAACAAAGTCTCATTGTGTTCGACCCCAACTTCCTTATTCACATTATTTAGACTTACACCTTTGGTAGATCGTTTAGAAGACTTGAAGACATCAGTTCATGGTCACAACTTTCCTGAGCTATTGCTATCATTCATTGGACCAATACCTGTATGAATTCAGTGATCAAGGGAGATCAAATTGTACTCCATTGTATACATATATTTTCATATTAATTTTGAGTTTGGTTTTCATTGGGCCTTGTTCATGACTATGAAAACCTTTGACATGTATCTACTTTTGTATTGCCTATTCATGGCCATAAACAACTATTTGGTATATTTCCACATGGATCTGTAGTGTAATTCAAATTGCCATCCATGTGCACAAAGTCATTATGGATTATAACATTCTTATGAGAAACTAGTTCATTCAGATGAGTCTCCATTACTCCACTTCTGGGAGTTATAAGGTATTTTGACCATCACATATACTTCTTTGACCTCACACATTAGGGGACATCTGTTATAGCAAGATTTGTCTCACCCCATGCAACTTTCTCATAAGGCCTTTTCCATTTCCCTATGCAGACTAGAAGTCTCCTTTTGCAGTTCCCAGAGCTAAAAAGTTGTATTTTTCCACATATACATGCCCTAACAACTATACAACATGCATATACATAGGTTGCACCATTACAACCCGTGTACATCGGGTTTTGTGCTCAAAATTAAAAAAATGGTGTCAGGTTTCCATGTCACGTCATGGGATCCATGATCCTCGACCTTCCATATACTAGAAACGATCTGACTCGACCCTTCAGTTCCATTTGAAGGCTATAAATGGGCCATATCCAAAATGTGGAGAAGAGGAGAAGAGTTCAACTTTGAGAGCAAAGTCACTCTGGAGAAATTATTCACTTCATATTGAGTCTGCATCCCTTTGTCCTTTTAAGTCTGAACACATTGTTCAGCCCTCAAGCTCTTCCCTATTTGATGGAGAACCTCATTGTCTCTCTTATATGAGCTTGCCTTTGGTGGAGGATTGAAGTGGTGGATGCCTAGCTGGAAGGGACTTAGTTTCTTGGTTCTGAATGTGCCAAAACATAAGTTTGTCATTCATAAACTTCTGTTGATTACATTTTAATAGAAATACTCATTTTTCGTCCAATTAATGTCTTATATTTGAATTGTTATTCCATGGGTGTATTTGCTATGAATATTGATGGATTATGCTATTATATGTGCTAACGTTATATATTATTTCCATATGCTTGCATATCTTGGTTGTTGAGGACAAGTTGCAGGTGTATTGCTTTGAGTCAGGTGCTCAACGGTGGAATTCATCGAACGTCTGGACGAGGTAGGATCTTTATCTTATCTTGTTAGCATATTTGTTTATATAACATAATTGAGATTATAGTTAATTTATGCAGTCATTTCCGTCTGTTGTGGTTTACTCCATGCCATAGAGTGATTTTCCTTGTAACAACCGCGCAATGCTAAAATTTAGTGCATGCATCCGAGCACTATCATTTTTCCGTGCACACACCCAACTTTACTCCGCGTAGCACCAAATTTAAGTGCACACACCCACACACCATAATTTTTCGCACATTACCAACTCTGCCCCACGCAACACCAAATTTAAGTGCGCACACCTGCACACCATTATTTTTCACGCATTACCAACTCTGCACCACGCAATGCCAAATTTAAGTGTGCACATCCATGCACTATTATTTTTCCACACATCACAGGCTTTGAAGCGCGTAACACCAAATTTTAGCACGCACACCTGCACACCCTTATTTTTTCTGTGCATCAATTGCTCGTGAATTCCACTGTAGAAATTGGGGCTGTTGCTGAATTTTCTCTCAATTTCCACCATGGACATTCTGCAACTATGAAATTTGTTCAATTTCACTCCGATAACACAAATTCGACCTTTGCAACAACAAATCACTAATGGTTGACATTCTTGGTACGAGTTTTCCCAAATTCATTCACGGATTGAGAGTTTATTCAACTAAACTCACTCCATCTTTCATGGATTCTCTGTAACTTCAAATTTGACCAATTCTAGGTCGAAATTTGCTGGGACATATATTAAAATTAAGAATATCTCATCACTTGGCCAAATTTCCCAAATTCCCCATGAATTTAACAACAGAAATTGGGGCTTTTGCCCAATTCCACGCAATTGCTTCTGAATTTTTCCATGGACGCATTGCAACTTGAAAATTGGCCACTCCGAAATCAATTCTGTGTGAAATTTTGCTTCAACATTATGATAACTCGGCCCATCCAGGCTTAGTCTTGAAAACTGGAGCTCCGATACCATATTGTAGCATCCCCAACAACCAAATGGGCTATGCCAACAAAAAATTCAAACTTTGATACCAAATAAAAACATATAAATACTTTGCAAATACACAGATCTATACAAAATAATAATAGAAATACACATGCAACACACACGAAAAACCCATACAACCAAATGCATAAATAATAATGCAACACATAATTTAACATACAATTGACACTTATCTTTGATAAAAAAAGATCACCAACTGCGTGCAAACCTTCCACATTCATCCCAACCTTAGACCACACTTCTCATAACTCTCAGCAGTAGGTCACCCCCGAGCTAGGGCTAAACTCCACCCGGGTAAATGAATACCTAACCAAGCTGATGTATCACATACAATAGGAAAAAATCAATCACAGGTGCCAAATCGAACTAACAACCTACAATCGCTCATTCCCCACATGCCTGTCCCACCCCAATAAGTGTACCCCTTCTCCACTCAACAATCCCTTAGCTACCCCACTTCCTTTCTAGGCTTCAACAACATGCCATATAGGAAGTCTCAGAGCATTGTAGTTGTAGTTTGACACCTTTGGGAAATCAATTCCTAACAATTCTCTCACCTAAAGAGAATTTATCATGGGCCTGACAAACCCCGCTTCTTCAATATCCCACGGGCTTGACAACCCGCTTCTTCAGTCTAGCTCCTAAGATAACCAGGTACAAGTATAGTAACAACAACAGGAAGGTACAAAGGACAATTGAATGAGTGAGTGAATGATGATGGAATCCTTGGAAAATGAACTAAGTCTAAACTATATGTATGCATGTTCCCAACTTGACACTTGTCATGTTGAGAACTACCTTGGGCCCACTTGTCCCCATCCCTAGAACTTAAGATAAAATAATTATTCATACTTTATACTTTAAGGGACATTAATATAATATTCCTTTTGGTTTAAGCTCCCTAGTTTATCCCCTTATCCTTAACTTTTAGCCCCCTTTCCCTATATAGTGGAGTTTAGCCCCCCATACTCTTTTACATGGTTGGTCTACGGCAATGATGTGTTTTTAATTAATATTTGTGTGTGGTTTACATTTATAATACAAACATACTGTCATTTTTGTATCCAGGCTCACAAGCCTAAAAAACATGAACATATACACAAAGGCTCTCTGACCTCAAGATCATGCACTCAAGTTGCTGCGCGGTATCCTATGATGTGCCCACTTCTTCTTTTAGTGTGCAACACATATGCATGCTATATTATGGAAGGTGCTTACAAAACTAATTCCAAGACTTGATACAAACAACTCACCAACTTATATACATATGTACATTTATATTTACATTTACAGTTGGGGTTCGACCTAGGGGTATTACAACACTCTTTCAACTGTATTGCTCCCTCCTCTTGTACACTGTTGATGAGCAACGAGGATGTCTTTGTTTACTTGCGTTCCTATAGCAAGACAAAAAATCTCTAGGATATTTTGATAAGCTTGAAACTCCGAGCTTATCCCTGCACCAAACAAAATTACGTCATCAACAAAGAGAAGATGCGAAAGAACTTCAGAGTTAGAGATTCAAATTTCTTTTAACAGTCCTTCTCTTCGAGTTTTTTTTATTAGCAGGCTTAGACCTTTAGCGACAAGCAGAAACAAAAAGGGAGAAATAGGACAACCTTTCTTTTATAGCATTACATATGCAAGCATATACTTGTAATTATTTTTATGGAGTTGGATTTTAGGACATGTAAATGGGCATATGGCTATAAGGCCTATTTAGGTATGCATGCCCTTGGTTTGATAGACTTAGGTGATGGGGTCATGTTGTATTCCTAGAAATCCCCTAAATAAACTTTGAGGGAGATATGTGTTGATCCAAAGTCAAGTATAAAGGAATAAATGTTGAGTTAATCTTAACTTGATCATAGAATAGTTAAGATAATGTGATAATGTAGAACATTTCTAGAAGCAAGAGGTATACTTATTTTTAGTCTTCATTGTGTCGAAAGATGCTTTCTACAACCGAGTATGCCATAAATAAAATATTTCAATATCCACCTTAAAAAAAATAATTTTATATCAACTCTATATATAGAAATTATTTATCAAGTCTCTCTCTCGTAGAGAGAGTAATGGAAAGTAAACAAATTCTTATTTTCTTATCTCCTTGATAGGTGCTTTCTACTTATGAGAAAGAGGTAATTCCTTCAATGCTTTATATGGAGTTGACATGTGGCATTTTAAAAATATTAATTAGGACCATAAATAATGTGTTTCAATGTCCACCTATATATATAAAGCAATTGAAAGTTAAAAAATTAGTATATATATATATATATATATATATATATATATATATATTATCAATTGGGGATAGCTTGGATGGTTGTGAGGAATGATTGTTTTATATATGTATTGTCAATTGGATATATCTTGGATGGTTGCGAGGAATGATTGTTATCCTCTCCACTTGGGTTCAATTCCTTTTAAAATAACATGAATAAATATATTGTTGTAATGTAATTGAATATCTTGTGGAGAATGATTATTTTTATATAATCCAAGTGTGGGTTTTTAAGCATACTAAATCCATTTCTATATTCAAAAATAGATTTTAAATAACAAAAATTAATAATTTTATATAAATTTATATCACCCACCCAAAAAAAACATTTTGTAGAATAGTTAAACAAAACCTAATCTTAATCTATCACCTTTCTCTCTAACAACTTTTAATAGGGGGAATTATCGTGCGGAGGACTGAAATCGAAAATGGAAATTGTCGTGTGTAGTTCCGAGCACTGAAATGGAAAACTGAAATTGAAAATGGATATTGTCGTGCGTAGTTCCGAGGACTGAAGTGG
>JZKD02S2060435.1:0-11380 GCA_000966675.3 Picea glauca | reverse complement strand
TAAGTCAATCTTTTCTAAAACTTCTCGCAAGGTGACCCAGAAATTTTTCTACTTGCAGACATGCAATACCATCTACTACAATCAATTTGTCTCCCCCACCACTAGGGGACGATATGCACACTACAAATCCACGCTTCATATCCCTGTCCGATCTGTACACTTCCACTTTGCACATAATCTATCTCTTCAAACAACACATTACCACTCTGCGTACCATCCTCTCTTCTTATCAGTGCATTGCTTCTTTGTGCTTCATCTTCTTCTAAGGTTACGACATTCCGCAACATCCAAGGGGTGCGGACTTCTCCACCTAGTTTTGTACTAGTATCACTAATGGTATCCTTACTGGACACCATCTCCTCTATTTCATGCCTCTTTGTGGGATTATCCTTGTCTTTTCTCCATTATGGCACAACATACACTCTCGCAATGCCACTCTATGTGGATTCATTTCTCTTCATATTGGACCCGACCCCTCGTCGCACACCCCTAGCTAATTATTTTCTACCTTTTTCTTCCTCTCTTCATCTTACCTCAACTCTTCTTGCGTAACTCATCTCTCTTTTTCTCGTCTGCTCTTCTAGATCCATTCCATACCTCACCTCATCTTGACAATTTATGGGTCCTCCTCATTGGAACCATTCTCTCTCTTTTCTGACTTTCCCCCATCTTTGTAGAAACACCCCCCCCCCTCCATGGGGGGAGTTTACTCATCCATTCGATCAAGATCCATGCACATCAATCCCTTCTCCATGAATAAAATTTTTATCCAAAGCAGAATTTATTCCAGCATCTACTGTCACATACCCACTATAACGTAGTAAAATTTTTCGTTTTTCCCCAAGGGATAGAATCCCCGACTACCGATGAGCTCCTTTTCACCTTAGCCCTACCGGCTATGTTGTTGGTATACATGACCTACCTTCATATGGCCACAGTCCTAGGCTCCTATCGGGATTTCGACGTTTTCAATGTCGATGTGCGAACATCCCCAAGACTCGCAATTCTCCAATTCCCGACGTGCCTTTTTCACGCTATCCCTCCTGGCTCAGCCCCTGGTCCTCGTAACCATCACCCCGTGACCACAACCTTACCCCTTTGTCGAGGTTTTTGGGTTTGCGATACCCAAATGCATGCGCCTACGGGATTCCCGACTCCTCAAATCTCGATTCTCCAATGGCTCCAGGTTTTTAACCTGCCACCTGTCCTCCACCGACTCCTGTGTGGCCCCACGCTATATTCCTGCCTATTGGAGTATCGCGGTTCACGATTCCAACATGTAAGAGTTTCACGCCTTCGAAAACTTTGATTCTCCGATCCCCGACAGCTCGAGATCTCCTAACACACATCCCAAACAATGGGCGGTTCTGATCTCGTCAGAATATCGTGCTTCGCGACTTCGCAGCTTCTGTTGCCAAGATCAAGGGATTCAACCTACGAAACCCCGATACACGATCTTACGTGTAGATCCGACGGTTCTCCTATGACCCAGATCCAACGGCTACCCTTCTTTCTCACTCCTCGCGTCTCGCGACTTGGAGCACCAAATGCTTGGACCCTTACCCTGCGAACCTCCGAGTTCATGAGATCCCTGGATCTCTGCCACCTATCCTTCTCAGATGGATGACTCTGATCCTCTCGTGGCTTCGCCATTCGCGACTTGAAGCATCCAACTTTTGGACTCCTACCTCGCGAACCTCTGAGCTCACGAGATCCTTGGATCTCTACCACATGTCCTCCTCGGATGGACGACTCTGATCCTCTCGTGGCTTTGCCATTCGTGACTTGGAGCATCCAACTTTTGGACTCCTACCTCGCGAACCTCTGAGCTCACGATATCCCTGGATCTCTGCCACCTGTCCTCCTCGGATGGACGGCTCAGATCCTTTTTGCCCCTATTCATGAGGCTTAACCCTCGTCTATCTCCCTATAGATCTAACGGCTGTCGGGTTTCCTAGCTAAAATCTGACGGTTCGGATCAATCCCGATGCTGCGCCCTTTCCTACAGCCCTTTGGACATGGAAAATCCAATGGTTCAGATGTCCTCATGGAGCCTGGGGGTCTACGATTCGGATTTCCTCGCTATTCACGAAGATAGAGGGAAAAGGGTTAAGGCAATTAACGCCCTTGTTCATTCCTTCGATTTAACGATCATGAATGACCGCAGGTTCCCCAACAGGATCTCATCCGTTGATCAATACTTATCCCTACGCTGCTACTTCGGGACTTTTAAGAGGGTCATTCCTCTTCATACAGGGTTGCTAAGACTTGCACATTCAAATCCTTTTTCCAGGTTCTTGGTAAGCCTTTCTAAGAAGGGAATCTCTGTGAAGAGATCTAATCCAGGGCATTCCTGGAAACAGACAAAGGGAAACAGACTCTCGAGGATGGACTGGAAGTCTAACTTGGTTCAGCTCATGCATAATCAAATCCATTTACCAACATAAATCATGCATGGTTTCTTCTATTATAAGCATATATCTATTCATTGTTATCAGACACTGCATCGACATTGTAACACTGAAATCATTCACAATTTCACAGTTCTATGAGTATAAATATATACATATACCAGTCTATGAATTTCAAGATGCAATATATATATAAAACACTTATCAAAAATAACACCAGAAGTGGGTGCGACTACTGAGAGGGGTGCTCGTTTCCACCAAACCGTAGGCATAGCGACTCCCAACGGATTTACCACTAGCCACCCCCGAGCTGAGACCACGATGCTCTGAGACTGCGTCTCTCTGTCTGCCAGTGACCAGGAGTGAAGGTTGCAATCCTTCCTCTATGCTATCACTCACTCTGCCTAATCCAGAGTTCCCCTCGCGTCTGCCCTTTCAATCGTCTCTGCCATACGCCTTATCCTCTCGCGAGGTTGTGTGTGGCACGATTACCCTCGCGCCAATCAGGCCTGACGGCTCTACGGATGGGCAGTTCACCATCCCATCCCTCATCAAGCCATCCGCCTACCAGCCTGCGAGGCATTGAATTTCAAGGCCAGCGAGCCGCTTTTGGTTCTCCGGGCCAGTGGAGTCCAAATACGGTATTTAATTCTTGGTGGAAGTTAACGCCACCCTTTCAGGTGTCCTCCACCGCCATCGTGGTCTCTTTTTCTGCACATCCCCTCATCAGCAGTCCTGCAATAAATTTAGAATGTTATTCACATTCATTGACCTCTTCCTCAAGGTCCATTTACATCACACATTCACATTTATGAGTTTGCCATAGTCCTTGGCCAGTCCGGTTATATTTACAAGCTGGGGGAAACAGGGTGTTACATCTACCTTCTCATTCCTTCTGCAAACTTTCTTTCTGCCTCACTGAAAGAATCAGTATATTCCATGGCAAATTCAATAATGTATCTTTCTTTTACTTGAGAAAACTAGAAATCAATAGCCTGAGTCCACTTATTGTCCAACACTTTTAGTTCTTCAAGCTTGGCTTGATCCCAAACCACTGGCTCCAACATCCACACTGTAGAATTGGTAGCAACTTGCCTCTTTATCCATTCAAGGAAATTATGTGAAGAAAAGCTCATGCATATCCAAGTAAACATATATGCCTTTCCATTGCTTCGCATTCACCCTCGATCCTTGAGTCTGTCATAGGGAAAACTCATCTTCTTTTTCTTTGTGTCTTGAATCTCCTCCTTAGAAGGATGCCAACTCATTTTTTTCCTTCATCGATCTCAAAAAGACTTAAGGTCCCAGCAACATAACCATTTGTTGGATGTTTTTGGTCCACGCTTGTGCATGTCTCGTCCTTCTTAACACTGGGGAGTTTTAGACCCAGGGTTCATCCAGAGTTGTCCAACATAAACCCCAAAGCATCAACATATCAATCCTCGGCCAAGGTCGAGGAAGGTCTCACCCGAGATGCAGAAAGGATAACAGAGACCATAAGGTCTTGTGATGGGGATGAAGGATAAACACACAGATAATCACTAGGATTGGCATCCATGCAACTCATGTCTGATAAGCTATTAGGACTAAGAATTAAAACAATACACACACATATTCAAATCATACATAACAGACACATAATGGATCGGGATTGTCATCTCTTTATTACTAGGAGCATTCCATCACATCAAAGATATACATCATGTGCGATAGATACATATGATAGCCATATAACTTCATATCTTTGCTATATAAAACCTCAGAATTACAACATACAATGCCATGCACCCTTGCTCAAAACTCAAACATCTAATAGACACAAAATTATATTGAAAGCATTACAACATTACAACAGGCTCATAGTGAGCTCAATATTGAAGACTCAATGAACCTATTGTTCTCAATGTCCAACTAGTCTCACCATATAACTCGCTAAGATAGCTCTATTTATGACGATAGAACTTCCTTTTATAGCTTTCTCTACTCGGGAGCAATGTCTCTTTCTGCTCTACTCCACTCATTTGTCTGATAAAACTACCTCGCATGCTTCTGGTGCCTTCCAGCGCTCCACGTAGACTTCCTTCATCAAGGGAAATCTTAATTACATGTCTAGCTCGTTCTCTCTTTGTCCCACATCTTTGTATGTTGTTGGCAGTAACCATTCAAGGATATTTCCCAATGATTCATTTCTTGATTCTGGTAGGAATCTTCTTGTTTTCTGACACAACTGACAAAACTCGAACCGATGTGTACTTGGTAGTCTTTAAGCTTGGTGCGCAATTGAAAAACTTCGGTCTAGTGCACACTCTATGTCATTTCTTGTGCATTTCCTTAGGCGAAATGAGCGTGCACAACTTCGTTTGTGCGCGCGCAAAATTATAGAATGAGCATGCACAACTTCATTTGTGTGCACGCAAAAATGAACCCAAAACTTTGGGTGCCAACATGCTTGCATTGATTATTGGTTTTCTTATGTTTTGTGGAAATTAGCTATCCTTGCTCCTTATATAGAGTGCACTAGTTGGCTTGTCCAAGGATTCCACATGAATATAGTCTCAATATGTTCATGCAATATGTTGACATTCTAAGTGAATTATACACTTTGAATATGGTTTAAGAAATCCCAACAAAGGTTGGCTATAAAGTCATCAAGGCTTAGGTATTTGCAAATGTAAGTTGTGTTTCCATGGTTCTTTAATTATGTCAACATTTTATAATGGGTTGGCCACTTCTCATGTGAATCTAGAACATAAGTGCTTTGATTTACAATAGAATTTATACATTGAATATTCTATAGTTGAATCAAAAAATTATTTAAATAAGTCACTTTTTATATTATGTTGATCTAAAATAGTATCTCTATTCTTTGCTTTGTTTAGCTTTGAAGCTATTGATGTGAGTCTTTTATAGAAATAATCACAATCTCAAATTACATACAATTAGAGCATGAACTAATAGAGGAAACCAAATATTGCTCAAATATTAGTTAACAACATTTGTTCATTGAGTTTACAAGTTTGCACTCATGAAATATGGCCAAATTTTGATTCTTAAGTTCAACCCTTGGCTTCATAGGAAAAAGCTTAGGGTGATGAAGGACTTATTTGTTGTTTATAATTTAAATACACTTTTTAAGAGCTCTAAATATGGTTGAATCATTTTACATGTTCTCAATATGGTTGGTTGAAATGTGCTCAGTGTTCTTGATTTTGTTTCATTCCATTTTAGCTCTAGATCTGATTTCAATTTGCCTAATTAATTTTAATTTTTGCACATCTTGATAACTAAGTTCTTCATAAAAATGTGATTTCCCCTCCTTAGAAGAACTAATATTATACAAATGTCCTTGGGCATTGGCAATTGTGTTAGTGATAGAGTTAAGTGTTTGCTTATGTGAGTGATGGAAATTTTCTCCCTATCTAAACATAGCACTCAAGCATCTCAAACTTTCCATTTTCACCAATGTCTCAAGATTTCAATCTTGAAGAGGGTTATGATCATGAGGTTCTTGGCTTTCCATTTATGCCTCCAATATTGGAGGGTTTTAGTTTTCATTTATGGGCTCAAGGTTTTGAGGGTTACGATTTTTAGAATTAGGATTTTCAGGGTTTGGATTTTGAGGATTTTCCATCGAATACAAAACAAGATCCATGTTTATGGCACATATAATTTTTTGATTAAACATAAAACATCCTTTCAATAATAACAAGAAGATCAAATGAAGGATTTTAGGAAGAATAAGAAGAAACCTTACCTCAACAATGTTGCCCACAACAAATGAAATTGTCTTTGTCCTTCTTAGTTGGATATTATTGGGTGGTTCTCGTCAATTGGGGTGATTTCATACTAGATTGGATGGTCATGTCATTGAGGGTTGGTGGGGTTTATGTTCTCCAAAATTCCTATATGGATTTTCTCCTTTTTGTTTTCTCTCCAAATGTTATGTTGGATTGTGAAAAAATCGTGGCCCTTTGCATTTTTTCATATACAATATAGTGCATACATTATATAACATGTGATATGCAATATAGCACATGCATTTCTTAAGCCTAGTCATCACATTGGTGCTAGGCTCGACATCCCCAAGGTTGAGCAATAAAAACATATTTATGTTATTGATTTTGGTAATGGGGACACATTTTGGAAATCCATGATGACCTAAATTAATGGATTTAACTTCGCACATAAGCCCACCAACAATGTTAATCCAGTGGAGAAAGACCATAAGTAGTGTCAAACTCCATGAAACCATGAGCAACATCAAAGAAGGAAAAGGGGAGTGGGAGTAAGCATTATTTTGAAATATTTTCCTTACACGAGGAAATAGACATGATCATTGCAGGATTACAATGCATGGGTACAATTTTACATCTATCATATTTTTCTCAAAATTTGTAGAGAGACCTTATAACCACAAGAACGATGGAGGGCAATGTGATAATAGTCATAGATTGACAATGTCATGGTCAAGGAGGCCATCAGAGGGATAGGGCACTAAAGAATGAACATGTTTGGGAGTCGAGAAAGGGAAAAAACATTGGCCACTTATTGTACTCTTTTTGCAAAATAAATGAAAAGTACATTATAACAAACGCCTTAAATTCTCAAAGTGGACAAGAAGTTAGGCACTTCGAGTCCTCTAATGGTGATTAGAAGGTGCATATGTTGATGAATTAATCCTCTTTGTAATATTACTTCTTCTTTATTTTGGGATGCATTCAATATGTTGATGATTGCACTATAACTACTCAAAGCAATCTACACTCTCCACCCGTGAGTCCTTACCTGTATTATCATATATTGTCTTTAAGTTTGAAATTCGGTGTCACTCTTACTCGTAAATCTAAAATTTTATGATCATCATATGTTAAATCTAGAATTTTATGATCATCATATATTATATGTGTTTTTCACTTTATGTTAATCCAATTTTACAACTTGCCAATTTTTCATATATTCAAATATTTCAAATAAACCAAATGAATTATATAAAGCTAAGTTAAAATATCACTATATAAAGTAAATATAAAATTAAAACATAGTTGAAATTATTTAAGTAGTTACTTCTTTATTCACATAAAAGCAAGATATTCTATAGCGGATTTGCAAATCCCAAGTTAAATTTTTTAAGTAAATAATTAACTATTTTCCTTATATAAGGATGATAAGATCATATATTGTATGGTAATATGCATGCCTTTAAACAAACTCTTTTAAACTTTCCTTTGTATTTGGTTCTCATATTTTCAACAACCACCATTAAAATTGGAATTTCCTATAGTAAGGCCATCAATGAAAGTTTTAAGTGCAGTTGTGGAAGTTGGAGTTGGCCATTAAGTGAGGGTAGTAACTCATGTTGTATTTACACAAAGCTCAAATTGATCTAGAAGAAACCCAAAGTATGAGATAGAAGTTTAGCCCAAAGAGGATTTGTTTCACTTTACTTGTGGTTTCTGAGTGCAGAGAAGATCAAGCATAATTTACACATGTTGAAGATGTGTCTCCCATGTCTAAATGAAAATAAGAATGTCATCGAGATAGATCATAACAAACTTGTCAAGATGTGGGTGTAAAATATTAATGATAATCCTTATGAATGTGGTTGGACCATTGGTGAGAGTGAATGGCATGACCAACCATTCACACAAGTCAAATTTAGTCTTGAAGTTTGTTTTCCAAACATCACATGGCTCCAAATGGTCCTCATGATACCCGTAGGTGAGATCCATTTTGGTGAAATACATGGCACCCTTAAGGTGTTCCAAGAAATCCTTGATACATGGTAGAGGGCATTTGTTTTCCCCTGTAATTTTGTTGAGGGCATGGTAATTTGTGACAAGTTGTCATTCCTCATTTTCCTTCTTTGGAATAATAAAAGTTGGTGAGACATAAAGAGAGGCACTTCATTGGATGTGACCTTCATGAATGAGTTATTGCAAATATTCTTCTAGTTCAGTGTGCTTGACTAGGGAAACATGGTAGGCTAGGTGATTGGGAAAGGAAACACTAGTAATATGATCAATATTATGGTGATTATGATGTGGTGGAGATAGGTCATGAGGTTCCGCAAAGGCATCCTCGTAGTTATTCAAAATAGCTTAGAGAGTAGATAGAGGAAGTTTATTGATACTATCTTCCTTGAGTTTGCAAATAATACAAAGATTAAGGCAACGACCAAAGGAAGTTTGATGAACAACAACTATGTCTATTAATAAGTGGATTTGGGAGTAGGGGGAGGTGGGGCAGAGAAGAATTGGTATTGGCAACCTTGGAGTTCTGTCATGATGGCATTGCACTCAATTTGATAGGGATGTTCTAAGATTAGATTGATGGTAGTCCAGAGGAGCCACATCGCAATCAATGGTGTCAATGTAGGGTTATATGGCAAATATAATTTTACAACATTGGGTGATGAGGAGAGAAGTGCCCTAATTGGAAATCCAATACATGCAATAGGCATGAGGATGGGGTGTAGTAGGCATATGAGGTTTGGAAACTTGGGCTTGGGAGATGATATTGCATTCACATACATTATCGATGATCAATTTTGTGATGCACTACTTGATTTGGCAATTATGGTGAAATAAAGATGTAGTGGCAAGAGGAGCAGAGTTGGCCATTACTACAAGATTTTGATTGTAGTTGAAAGGATTATCAAGATCAAGTAGATCTAATTATGGGGGCGAAGGTTCAATTGTGGGAGTAGTTAGTAAGGTTTTGGCCTCATGGAAAATCTTCAAGGCTTGGAATTCTATAATATCGCGGGTGGACATATAGTGAAAGGCATAGAATTTAGTGCTAAGGGGGTGGACAAGGAACTGTTGGGTGCAAGGTGAAAACCAGAAGATTTAGTAGACTATTGGAGAGGCCTCTTGATGCATTTCACTTTTTCACCGCAAGAGCACGCTTATAATCCTTATTAAAAGAGGTTTTTGTAAACAATAGTACATCATTATGATTATGATGATGGACTACATTGGTCTGGTTCGAAACGTCAATGAAATGAATACAAATGTGATGTATCTAGAAGATTATATACCTAATGTAACTAATGACAATAGTCTAAGAGAATAAATTAAATTTGACATTAAGTGCCTCTTCAAAATCAAACCTTTGGAGCTTGGAGAAGATCTTGATAAATTCTTGAATTGTTTTCACAAAGGACTATTTTAATTGTAGCTAGTGTGTAAGGAGATCCTTGCAATATTCCATAGGGTTGAAATGACCATGAAAAGCAACTATGAAAACATTCCAAGGATTGAAGATGTCTTCATTTAATTCAACCATCATAATGAGGCCAACTTAAGAGTGTCTTTAACTTTACAAAGTCTATGTATATTGAAGCCACTTATCTAGGGCCCTCTATATGTTGCACATCATGTGTTAGTTTCACAACATCAACTATGAAAACATTCCAAGGACTGAAGATGTCTTCATTTAATTCAACCATCATAGTGAGGCCAACTTAAGAGTGTGTTTAACTTTACAAAGTCTAGTTATATTTAAGCCACTCATCTAGGGCCCTCTATATGTTGCACATCATGTGTTAGTTTCACAACATCAAGTGTTGGATGGGCCTGGAAATAGAGCTCAAAGATGGAAATACATTCTCCCATCCATAGTGCCATTGAAACAAGGTAGAGAAAGGCACACATCAAGTTGAAGTGTTGGGTGTGCTTGTTGTTGGTGAGCAGCTCAAGGAAGGTGCACTGGTTGCAGTCTTGGCTTGGCTTCGTCGAGTAAGGTCTAAATGTTTAAGAAGCTAAGGTCTAGATGTTTAAGAAGCTATCAGGTCTAGATGTTTAAAAAGATATTGAGTGAGATCCACATTCTCTACCATTATAAATGAGGGTGCAACTAGTGCACAAGCATGAGATGTGAGGTTGATATGCAATCGATGCACAAAACAATAGATTCAGATTAGTGTGTAGTTGGTGCACAAAGAATCTAGGAGGCAATGAGGATCCTCAAGCTAGATTTGTCTAAAAGGCAATGGGGGTCCTCAAGCTAGATTTGTCTAGGAGGCAACGAGAGATCCAGGAGAGTGTCGAGAGCGTTTAGACGGCCGAAGGATAGGAAGCCTGCCCGGGCACCCGCATACAATGTGTCGGCTAATATTAGGGTAAAATTACAAGGAGACGATATTTAAAAATTTAGAAATTGAGCACAGGTCTGACTCCTGTTTATTTTTTCAAGGTGTGCACGACAAACGTAGTTCCGGAAATCTTCACTGGGGGAGCACACAGTACTCAGATCTTTGAGGTTCTGGTTTCCTCCTCTACAAATGAGCCTGAGGCTGAGCTTGGTTTTGACTTTTGTTTGGCAGAGCTTTCTCACTTTTCTCTGTAACTGGGCTCTGCCAAGGAGGCGGCGCAGGTAGACGCGACGCGCAAACCAACGATGATACTCGTTCACGCGAATCTTTAGGATGGAGATTTCAATTTGGCCTTGGGTTTTGTCCAGGTAATTTAGATTAGTTATAGATTTTCTTCAATTAAAAAAACCATCCATGTTCCACTTCAGTCCTCGGAACTACGCACGACAATATCCATTTTCGATTTCAGTTTTCCATTTCAGTGCTCGGAACTACGCACGACAATTTTCATTTTCGATTTCAGTCCTCCGCACGATAATTCCCCATATTAAAAGTTGTTGAGAGAAAGGTGATAGATTAAGATTAGGGTTTGTTTAACTATTCTACAGAATGATTTGTTTTTGAGTGGGTGATATAAATTTACATAAAATTATTAATTTTTGTTATTTAAAATTTATTTTTGAATATAGAAATAGATTTAGGATGCTTAAAAACCCACACTTGGATTATATAAAAATAATCATTCTCTACAAGATATTCAATTACATTACAACAATATATTTATTCATGTTATTTTTAAAGGAATTGAACCCAAGTGGAGAGGATAACAATCATTCCTGGCAACCATCCAAAATATATCCAATTGACAATATAT
>JZKD02S2060424.1:25427-52565 GCA_000966675.3 Picea glauca | reverse complement strand
AATACTGGGCCAATCCAGGAGGGATGTTTTGTCCTAAAGGTGAGGTTGGTCCCCCTATCAAAGGGACATTTCCACCCGGAAATTGTGCGCTGACCGTAGGTTCCGTAGTCACTATGGTTTGTCCAGGAAAAGGAACTGTGCTACTCTATCCACCAACAGGAATCTGTACATTTGGTGCAACGGTCGGTATAGTACCACTAGGATTAACATTGCCAGTGGGAAACTGAGGGAGTGTCGGGATGAAACTGGGAATAGGATGCCCAGGAAACTGAGGACCACCTGGAGAATCAGTAGGTGTTTGTGGAAGTGTTGGATGTATAACATTCAATGCAGGATTCAATGCATGATAACCAGGGGGTAAAGTCGGAGTGGCCTCAGGAGTTCGTTGGGTATTAATAGGGGCAAAAGGGGTTGCCAGAACCGGGGTTTGGACACTCGAAGTAATAGCGAGATGGGCCATCTCGGGAGGGGGAATAAAACAAGAAGTGGTAGTCTCTGGTGCAGTTTCTAGTTCAGGAGACACAGGAGGGTTGATGATTTCATAGACAGGGGATTCAGTACCAAACAAGACTCGTCGGAAATCACCTGACCAAGAAGGATCTTTGCCTACTACACCGTGAGAAGGCCCAGCAATTGATTCAGAAGATATAGCAAGAGTTTCTGCAGAAATATGAAAACGTCCACTCGGTCGTTCACCACGACGAATACGATAATCCTCAATAGCATTGGTGATGCGAAACTCGGCAAGATGATCAGTAGTTTTGACTTGTGGAGGTGGAGTAAAAACTTCTGGGACGTCACTTATGTCCACGTGTGGTAAAGTAACAAGAGGGATTTCACCCGGACGAGGCGAATCCTTAGGGGTACCCTCAGGTCTTGTTGTGTGCAAAGGTTGTGAAGTTTCTGGATGCTCCAGAGACAAACCTTGCATCCTACGTGAACGTCGTGGGGGAGCAATTGTAAACAAGTAACCAACTCCCCAATGAAAATCCTATGGTCAACTACGAGAAACAAACAACACACACTAGTAAATAAAATCTAAAAGAAATCACCAAACAAACAATACCTTCTAATTTCGAAGCCACTAGTTGGTGATGAAATCCAACGTCGCAACAATGAGACGAGAAGGGGCGGGGCTAGGATGGAAAAGTTACGTTGACGACCTGCTTAACAGACTTACGCCTTGGTGCAAGCTCCCACACATAATCGTGGGTATAACCTTCAAGGAGCCCGAGTGAGTTTGATCAACGTCGATTCCAGGTACCGTGAAGACTTTCCCCTCCATAGTCAACTTGGGTAAGAACCTAGAGAGAAAGGCCACTAAGGTTACCACAGACAACAGTACTGCCTGGGGAAACAATCGTTAGTCCGATCCACATGCAAGGGCAGGGTATCGAGCCCGAAATCAACTCAAAGGCTTCCACTCATAATTGTGGGTATACCTCGGAGTGACCCCTGTAATATGTGCAATCTCTACATTGATGTCAACAAAGTAGGTTAGTATCTCTACCAACACCAATGCGACCTAATGCTTGACCCTTGTGTTAGAAGGGCTTCCCAGGACAATATGCAACCAATGGAATTTTACACTCCCTAACTCAAGATACTATTGTGTGTTTTTGAGCTTTTGGAGAGTGTGTCTCTCTTCCTACTCCAAAGCACTAGCCTATCTAAATGTTGGTGTAAAAGATCCCTAGAAAAGAGTTAATAGATCAATTTTAATATTATGCAATGTTTTTAATGGCTGTTGTTTACTCAAAGGCAACGGAAGTGAAACTCATGATGTGTGACTCTGAGCCAAGTAATGCAAGGATATGATGAAATATAAGTCTTTTCATTCGATGAATCCTAGTTATGGGAGAGAGAAAACAATTTCTGAATCAATATGAATACCACAATGCAAATACAAAACTCAATTTCCTTCCAGATGTGAATGCAAACAATCATGAATCAATGAGCACTTTCTAAATGTCTTTTTCAAAACTTCAATACTCTAAAACATTGATTTTCAATGTTTTCAACAAAGCAAAAACAAAATCTTGAAAGAAAACAAGTGGTTCACTTTCCAAGAAGAACTCTGATGACAAAGAAAAGAAAATCAAATCACCAATACCAAACAATGACAAGCCAACCAAAACTTTCAATGATAGTAAGAACATAAAGTAAACCAAGGAGTTTCTTAATTCAAATGAAAATTGTCCTTTCAAACCAACAATCAAATAAGAAACACCAAACACTTAACTTCCAATCAATCATTGATTCTTAACCAACACAACACATTCAACTCTAGTAATCAGAGAGAAGAAAAATGCCAATAAAGGCTAAGAGATGAAAGTCAAGTTACCAAAGGAAAAAAAAAACTAGAAACCCTAGATCAGATCCAGCAAGCAAATGAAGTAAAAGATATGTAAGCCAGTGATCCAAAGTGTCAAAAAGATGTAATTCAACCTTACTGAGAACTTGCAAAAGTAAAAAATTGAATTCAAAAATTTCAAAAAAGATGTTCGCAGGCCAGTGTGTAACACAGTGCGAGAAACTAAGTTTCTCGCAGGCCACTGTGATGCAGAATGTGAACAATTCAAACTGGAATATATAAGCAAGGTGCGAACTTCAGTGTTTCTTGTAGGCTACTAATGGTGACAGTGCGAGAATCCCTGAAACTAATGAAAATTTTGAAAAAGCAAGCAAAATTCAAACTGGCTTTTTGACCCAGAAGATCTCTCAGGATATCCTGAGGACTCAGAGATTTACAAATCAGGAGAAAAAGGCAAATAGAGCAAATGGCCACAGAAAATTCAAAACCGTAAAGACAAAAGGGATAGTGTCCCTAGTGGAGTCACCAATTTTGTTTCAGGATAAATTCGTGAGTGCGGACACAGACCAATCTCCCTAGATCCACTTGGATCTAGAACAAAACGGGACAGAATAATACACTTTCCCTAGACATGACCTATTGAATGAACTAAGAAGTAAGGATCGTGGACATACCTTATGAACGCTTTCCTTATCTCTATTGTTCCAAGCTTCACTCCAACGCTCTTGCACCATTCAGCTCACAACAACAACGCAAACCAATCGAAGTTAAGGCATAATAATATATTCAATGGCTAGTCTATACATATGATCAAGGAATTATGTAATAAAGTGACATCATCTTTATGGGAAAGGGACATATTACTCTATTGAATTAATTGAAAGTGAAACTTATAACCTGAGCCTTGATGTCATAGGTCTCCTTTTGATGGCTCCTAGCTCTGACACACACATTTGCTCATGCATGAAGAAAATCAACCACATATGATGACCTTGTTGTTGTCTCTAGCTGTTGTAGCATCAGTTCTCCATACAGTCTTACACTAATTCTCCAATCAATCTCTTGCTAGTTTTCTTCTAACCTTCTC
Organism: Picea glauca; assembly: GCA_000966675.3. Taxonomy (NCBI): domain Eukaryota; kingdom Viridiplantae; phylum Streptophyta; class Pinopsida; order Pinales; family Pinaceae; genus Picea; species Picea glauca. Next base: position 49,164 of record JZKD02S2060424.1, on the reverse strand, counting down.
CATGAGCAATCCCCTCAATATATAGGAGAATATTGATTAGTTACTTGGATAGGGAATGATCCCAAGATATCTGGAAAGTCAGTACTTTGCCAACCATTCGAAAGCCAACTCACCCTTCTAGAAGATTCCTTCTAGAAGGATAGAGAACTTATCCATTTTTCTCCTTTAAAAACATGTTCACACCCTAACCATGAGTACAGTGCGAGAAGTTCGCACCCTAGCTAAATGCAGCCTACGGGAATGAAGTATTCTCGCAGGAGAGTATATATGCAGCCTGCGAACTATCTTCAAAATATGATTTTTGGAAGCTGACAAGTGTAACCTTTCTTAGGAAAACTTTCTTAGTGAAGAGATTGATTTTCCATTATCATGTCACTATCATGACATCACCTTTGGTGACCAAAAATGTGGATAACACTTCTACTATATCAAAAGAGGCAAAAGAAAAAATACGAAAGTCCTTGGAGTAGTCTGGGATGACAAGAACTAAGGATTCAGTTAAAGATTTCTTTATCTGATCAAAATAATCATGGGACTTAGCAGTCCATTTGATTTCACTATCCTTCCTAAGAATGGATGTGATATACTTAACCAACTCTGCAAAATTTGACACAAATCTTCTCAAAAATTTATTTTTTTCAAGAAATGATTGAACCTCTTTTTTTAATATAGGAAGTGACAATGTTTGTATAGATTCAACCCTGCTAGAATCAATACTTACTCCTTCATTTGACACGATATGTCCAAATAATTTTCCTTCCTTCATGGCAAACAATGATTTTTTCGGATTCAAGGAGAGGCCATATTTTCTGCATTTCAAGAAAAAACTTCTTAAGTGATCACAGTGTTCTTTATCAAACTGAGAGTACATTGTTGTGCCATCTAAATAGATAACAAAAAAATTATCCCTTTCCCCAATAAATTCTATTTCCATAGCTCGTTAAAATTTTTCCCCTGCATTCATTAAACCTAAGGACATCTTGTTGTACACAAATGTGCCCCAAGGAGTGGTAAAGGCCATCTTCTCCCTGTCTTCTAGAAAAACAAAGACCTGATTGTATCCATAAAATCCATCAACCATAGACATATCGGTTTCTCCTGTCACCTTCTGTAATATTGCTCCATATTGGGTAAAGGGTAATTATCCTTTTTTGAGCTTTTGTTCAGATTTCAGAAATAACACAAAGTTTGATTTCTCCATTCTTTTTTCTTACTGGGACCAAATTGGCCACCAATTCGGAATACCAAAAGAAACATAGGATTGATTTGCCTCAACTTTTTCCTGAAGGGTTTGGTGTCTTCTTTTAATGGAATTATGTGCTCTATAATGCTTGTGTCATAAGTTTTGAGATATTCATAAGTCCAAGCGAATACATCAGAAAATTCCTTCAACAACTTAGTATATTCTTCCCTCTGCTCTTCTGATAGGTTTCTTGACAATTTGACATATTTTAGATTCTTTTCAGTGCCCAAATTTCCCTCATTTATATCAACATCATCAATAGAAACCTTCTCTTTCACTGCCACATCATTCCCGTCAAATAATCTTTCCAAAGGAACTAGTCCTTTTGGAATATGATTGCTAGGTAGCTGCACAATATGATGATTAGAAATTTTATTGAGGAACACATCAGCATGAGGAGTAATTTCTGAATCATGATCCTGGTCAATGTGTAATGCAAAAAACTCATCAATAGTCTCAAGGAAATTTTTAAGTTCTAAATCATCTTCAAACACCTTCCAATATTTTACATTGTCCGGTATAGAAGGCATGTACTTCACTTCTACATCATACTTGATCTTGGGTGGTATAGGAATTCTGAAGTTTCTTTTTGATATAGCCAAAAAATCAACCATGGTATTCTCTTCTCTAGGAATGAATGATATGTTAAAAGAAGAGAAAAAATTGTCCACCATATCCCACACTTCATTTCTGTAAGATCTAAGCCTACGGTGCTTGGTTTGATAAAGATTTTTAATCTAATGGACTATCAATTCAACATCCCTGAATACTAATAACTCTTCTATCCCCATGTCTTTAGTTTCCCTCAAACCCAAGACAAGAGCCTTATACTCTCCCACATTATTAGTAGTCTGAAATTCTAGTTTATATGACAAAGGTATAGATTCTTGAGTTGGTGAGACAAAGATGACCCAAATTCCAACAAATTCCTTGTAAGAGGCTCCATCAAAGAACATCTTCTGAACATAAGTGGTTAGAAAAGGCTCCTCATAAAAGGTAATGGACTATTTTTTGATTTCTAGCGGGGCTTCAAGAGCATCAATGAGCTGCAAATTGCTAGATCCCAGATCTGTATCAAAAGAAAAAATAGGGTGATTTGTGGGGTTTGCTTCATCACTAACGATGTAATCCAATTGATCTTCCCTATAAAGTCTTCTATGCTCTCCCGTAAAAATGAGAATAGTAGCATAAGAGAGATCCATCTGCAAGGTTCCCCCAAGTATTTTTATCCAGGATCTTGACAAAAGCATGCCAAACTTGGGGGGAACATCAACAACTATGATATCCATAGGTATACTCTTCATGGGAAACTGAAATAAGGTCACCTCCATATCCTTAATGACTCCAATACACTTGAATTTTCTGGAGTCAAAAGAATATAAGTCATGATAAGTCTTTGTGATTTCTAACCCAAGTTCATCCATAACAGATTTTTGCATAAGATTGTGGGATGCCCCTAAATCCATGAGACAATTGTGTAGAACCTTATCATGTATATTTAGTGAAGTATAGAAAGGTGGGGATGAATCATCTTTCTCTTCTATCAAAGGACCTAAAATCACTGTTGTTTTTCATTTTGTAGATTTATTGAATCAGTGGCATTTGGAGATGATTCAGGCTATAGCGTTTTGGATAAATATTTTTTAAATTCCTCATTTTTTATCAATTCAAAGAAAGGTAAAGGGATCTTTATTTTCTGGATCTCATTCCAAAAACTGAATGAATAAGAAGGTTTCAAGATTTCTTTGGTTTGGAAAGGATTTCTGATTAGAACTTGTGGGCTTTAAGAGTCTTTTTCCTTACTGCTCACTATCATAGCCTTGGCAGGATCTTTTTTTTGGGTAGGTTGATTAGGGGATCTAGTTTTTTCTTCATTCTTCTTAGATCTCAGATTATATCTACTAGCATTTTATTTTTCTTTCTCTCCCTTACTTAACTCATTAATTTGAATATCCATTAAAGATTTATCATAAGAGGATTGAGTCAAGTGTGGGGATGGGGATGTGTCACCTAAGCAGTGAATATCAAGATCAACTTCTACCTCATCTTCTTCTTCATCAACAACCAAATTATTTTGGAGAGGATCGTGTACCCTCTGATCATCTTTCTCTTTGTTTCTTGGATCTCTGGGAAAGATTTGGGGAGCATTATTTTCTCACATGTAGTTATCTCTGTTATCGATGTTTTGATCATTTCTATATGTATGTTTCCCTTCTGATTTTAACTTATCAATATTAGTGGAAAGAGATTTTACTAATTTAGTCATCTCATCTACTTGACAATGGACAATAGAGGAATCATAAATTGAAGCTTTAGCTCTGTTATTCCTCCATCCCTATCATATTTACCACTGAGCTTATCTAATGCCACTATATTGGATTCTACCTCCAAGGCATCATCTTTCATATGAACTAAGGAAGGTGACCTTCTTTTTCTCCAAAGGAGGCAGAAATCAGGGTTAAATTCACTCACATAAGTAATTTTTGTAGAGGTTTCATTGGGTTTTATCTCATCAGGGATATTGTTGTACATTTTTTTAAATCTTTTATAAAATTCAGAGACAAACTCTCCCTCTTTCCTTTTTAAGGATCTAAATTCTGTGATATACTACACAAAGTCTTTTTTGGCCCCCCAATGCCTCAAGAAGGCTTCATACAATGCTTCATTACCAGTAATGGATCCAGAGGCTAGACCCCTAAACCACTTCCTAGCCTCACCAAAAAGTCTTTATACGAAAACCCTCATCCATACATCCTCATTTTCAATATTTTTGTTATCTTCATAGCTATAGAAAGCAACAAGATGTTCCTCAGCTGTTATATCTTCTTCTCCAGTGAATTTGGGCATGTATTTCAAGTAGTCTCTAGGAGGGAGAGCATTCACTGGATGAGGTAAGACTAGAGGAACATATCTTGCAGCCACTATGGAATCCATCCTATTTGCAGGGGGGTTAACAACTGCCATTTGATTTTGAACTCTTGGTGAACAAGAAGGAGAGGGAGACTTGACTGTCTGCAAATTAGGATAAGAATGAAGGTATGAAAGGGGGTTTTCATTTTTCAAAACGGAGGGTTGAGTCTTGGAAGAAGATGGCAAGGTTTGTAAAGGGGATGAAGTTTCCAATTCTTTGGCAGAAAAAATTTAATAGAAAGAGGAGTGGCGAAACCTAAAGTGGGGAAATCTTCAAAACTATCAAGATTGAAACACTTTTCAATGTCAGGGGAAGAGAAAGTGTTAATGTTTTCTTCTTTCAATTCAGTTTAAGAGGAAGAGTACTCAAAAGGAAACTCTTCAGAATGAAGTTTCTTAGATACTTCAGCAGAAGGTAAAGAAATCTTACTTGATAAAACAACTGGAGTATGAAGGGAGGAATCAGACAACTGACTAGAATCACTTGTAATAGTAACAAATTTTTTTTTTAGAGAAGCTTTTCCCTTCCTTATTAATTTCACTGGGTTAGCCTCAGATGGAACAAAAGGTATCTATGGATTTGATATCGTATGTCTACCTTTAGGTGCCAGAGCTGAAACAATGGAGTCACAAGGTTCAAGCTACAATCTTCAAGATACTGAGTTCTAATGCACCTTTAGAAATAGTAAACCATGTCGTTTAATCCCAGGGAAAAGTCTTCAAATCATTCCCTGGAAGGAGAACCAAGAATGTTATCACTTGGAATCACCTTCATATTTCTTGGAAGGTAATCCCAGTATGCATCAGGTTATATATGAATGTAAGAGTGTTTTAAAGGGTCAAATGGAAAGGGACTCAAAATGATAATGTTCCAACTCAAAAAATAGGGCTAGCATGCACCAACAATCAAGGTGTTGACTAACTTCAATCAGTAATTTGGGATTGAGTATAAATAGAAGGAAGACTTGACTAAGAGGAATGTAGGGGCTACTGCAAACATCAGGTCTAGAAAATCCTAAGGAAGAAAGTTTCTTAACGTAAGATCTTATTGAACTCAGAAACTAAGGAAGATAAATAAACATCATGATAATATAATGATAAAAAATCCACCATAACATCACCACAATCATTCATGTGAATCATTCAAAGCATGAACATTTAACATTAGAAGCAAATAAGATGAAAGAGAAGATGATTTCTATTAGCCAAAATGTCTTAATTCCAGTACATAGCTAGATAACAGTCACTTCATCCAAATATTATAGTCTAAGGGAGGCTTGTTCAATGATCTGAGCCTGCTAAAGAAATTAATCTATCAATTTATAAAAAAAGGGATGCAACGTCTGTAGATACAAGCTAGCCTTCTTCCCTTCAAAATATCTAAACATTTATTTGATCTAACAACTTATTTAACAACCTATGATATAAAACAGGGAAATGTTGGTAACTAATCCAACCAAGATTCAAACTAATTTGATTCTCTTTTTCTTCACAACTCCTCTTTTGCCATGTGTCTTTTAGGAGCATGTAGTTGTCCTCATAATGCTTGTTGTTTTTTCTACAATTTTCTCCATCATCATCCATCCAAAAAGATGTCGGCCTGACCTTCTTGGATCCCTGGTGTCTGCTGGTAGCTTCTTTAGGTAGCATCATGAGTAGCATATTTCACAATTGGATAAGTAAAAAAAGTAGCGCATTTCTGTAGCACCACTATGCTACGCCATTATGCAGACTCTATTCTCTACCAAATATTAGGTAGCCCCTTTACGTATGTCATTGTGTTGCGTCTGTGTACAGGTTCATTCTCTACAAGATATTAGGTAGCACATGTAGGTAACTTTACGCTTTCTTTTCTATATAGGGGCTTCTTGTTTCTCTTCCATGGGATTTTGAATAGGGGTTTCTAATAAAGAATTCTCTTTAAAAACCTCCTTATGAATCTATGACCTTGTGAAAGGTATTTTACCCTTGATTTCGACTGCTGGAGGAGACGAGGAGAATAGTAGCTTCTCCCTTTCTCACATATATGTGAGCAGGCTCACATATATGTGAGCCTCTTGGATGTATCTTTGGTAGAATAGGGAACCTCTTCTAATCCTGGTGGAGGAGGTGGTAAAAAATCTCTTTGTGGGGAAGGACAAGATTCCTCCTCATCTCATGTGACCTACTTGCTGACCTCTGAAACTTGAAGAGGGGATATGCCCTTTCTCTTCCTATTGGTTCATGCTTTACTAGAATGGGTGGGTGATAAAGGACTTGCCTTCTGTGATTGAGGAGTTGATACTATATCCAACTTGAAATGAGAAGTCACAACAAAATTCTCTCATGAAATATCTTTCTTACCAATTCCTAAGAGACTAGCATTCTGATCAATCCAGAGTGGAAAAGGCTAAAATCCACATCCTTGGATTTGGCTTGAATTGTGTCTGCCATCTTACCTATGCTCCTTAATAGGTAATAGGGAATATTCATCTCAACCTTACCAGTAAAATGTAGCAAAATCCTTATATGGTACTAATACAATGTGTTAAATCTCCCTTCACATGTAAAATCTCTATATGATCTTCAATATCATGTCAAATTGTTCAATCAGTTGGCTCCTTGACATACTTTTAGAAAAAGCATTGGCTTGATATTCAGGTTTAAAGATATATTTAGCATAGGCTGAACTCAAAGCCATGGCTTTGAACCACTTTTCACCTGAAATGGGAATTCCTGTTTTAGCTGAGATAGAGGCTTCAGTCACCTCAAATTCCAAATCCCCAACCTTGGTTTTCCTTCCATCAAAATGTAATGCAAACTACCTGGCTACCTCTAGATGGCCTCTCTACATATTTTGGCATAAAGAGAGGCACCCAACTCTTTGAAAGACCTCTCTTTCCATGGGCTATGTATAAAAAAGATGCATCTTCTTGGGTTCTGTTCTAACCACCTTGCCACCTTTGTGTGTCTTCCTCGATTGAGGAGTATCCATGACTTAGAATGTGAGCCTTTAAATGCTTATGGGATAGTAATAACTAGGAAGGCTTTAAATCGGGCTTCAAATGTACAAGGTTGACCTTTTAAAATAGACTAGTGCTAGTAATCCAAGCTTGACTGTGGGAACTACACCCTTAGACTTGTACAAGTATTTGAGAGTGTAGATGGTGAGGGGGTAATCCCAAATTGGTCCATTGCAACCGAGTAAAAAGAATTAACTCCAAGATGAAAGGAAGTAGGGGAGACAGAGTGTGTTTAAGCAGTTCCTCTAAGTATCCCAACGCATACGCAGAGGATAGGCTATTTAAGAGCTTGCAATTTCAATGGGTAAGGAAGACAACATTAATCAGACCTAGATATAGGCAATGAAGGTTACAGTTCTAAAAAAGATAGAAGACAAGTTTATCATGCAAAGATGAGTCCCTTAAAATTGTGCAAGCTTGGCAAACCAAAACCTTAGAAAAAATTTCTTGTGAAAATTAATACGCAAAGGAGGCAACACGAGATAACTGTGGAGTAGACACCTGTTGGAATCTTCAATGAAATATCAGGACGGAATTTTGAGAACTTTGGCCCTTGAATCTACTTCAGCCTCAAATTTTGTTGCCTTGTTGTTGCCTGATCATAACTTGTGAATTTACACAGTGCATCATTGTTGAGTTTTTCAAAATTATAAACTGTTACCAGGGCTCATAAATGAAATATATTGAAGGCATATTTAACCAACTCCTAGCACTGAAAACAAGGAACATGACATCAGTCATGGAAATCATGACTCATGGTGGAAGTATGATGAATGGGAAAGGCGATACTAAACTGCCTGATGAGTGAGCAATGCTCCAGTTAAAAAAATATTTGGATAGGTAAGAAAGGACAATGAGGCATTCCTATGAGGTCATGAGTGAGGAGATAGGTGTGTCACATCAATCTAGTCATGGAAGGGATCGACCTAGGGACAAGTCATGAAGGGGACCAAAAAATAAGTCATGAGCTAAAATTATTCTAAGACCAAAAATCAATTTGAGGATCAAAGATATGACTCAAAACTTTAATCATCTAAGGGGTCCTACCAAACATAAACTTTAAAGGGATGAAACTTTAAAAAATTTAAAATCTAAGTCTTAAAAAATGATAAAAAAAAAACTAAAAGACCCCAGGAAATTTAGTGTGATAACACTCCTACCAACACCATTGCAAATATTGTGTATCTCACTAGAGTTCAAAGGGAAATATTTCCGCGAGTCAATATTAATGAGAAAGGAGGTTCTCAACCAACAACAAAAAGAAAAGAATAGACCATTATAGAGACGATTCAAGATGTGATTAACTCTTTGATAGGTTATAGTAGTCCAAGCAACAGGTTCTCAAGAACTTACCCAATGAAAGAGGGACCAGACATATGGATAATGATTCCTTACTTGCATGGAGCAGGTAGCCTCCTCGTCTTCGGGGTTACACACAAAAAAGTTGTAGACATTAACGAAGAATGTTTTTGTCCAGACCTCATAGAACCTAGGGTAAATATTGAAACAATAAGTCATAGGGAACCCCGCCGAATAGATCAATGGTGTTAATGACAAGTTGTACCTCAGCCATGTGATTAGAGTGAGGTGGTGGGATTACAATGGGTACAACAGACGAGCGATGATCCCAAGGGATTACATTTCAAAATGACATAAATAGTTTAGGCATGGTGTAATTTAAACAATGACATTCATATCTCTGTCTACCTCGAATCAAATTTATGGTGAATGCAATGTCAGCTTGTTAAACTTATAGTTCAGTGTTTGTTTCAATTAGTTAGGGTTTTACTCCTACTGTCGGATCTATTAACCATTTTGTTTTGAAGGTTAGTTCAAATGAGAAGGTTAAATGACACGAAGATGAGAAGCCACACCAATTGTTAATTACAGCCCTTACAAAGCTTTAATGCTTACATTTTGGTGTCGTGATACCATTAACTTGATTAATGGAAACCTTTCAGTTATGACCTGTATTTTAGTCAATACATTCATCCTAGGGTCATTGTATGCATCCTTATGTTACCATAGTATGCCCTATGTTTTGTGCATTCAAACTGAAAATGCTATGGTGAATACATTATGTATTTGTTTAAGGAACCTAACTAGTTTCCACCTTCCTTAAGAATAGGATTGAGATAGAGTCTTCCTTTTACAATTGATCCAGGAAATGATATGTGTAAATGATAGAAGATAAAATAAGTAATCAAATTACTCTATTATTATAGTTAAGAAATGTTTGTAATGCATTCAAAGCATTTGAATAATTCTATAGACCCTATTTAATTTTTTTTAAATTGGTAAATTTGGGGTACATTACAAGATGGTTAGAATTTCTAAGTGAATATGACTTTTATATAAAGCATATCAAGGGGAAAGAGAAAAAAGTGGTTGATGCACTAAGCAGAAGAGTGCATGAATTATATTCTACAACTATTAGCATGTAACAATTAGGTCTGAAACACAGAATTTTAGAGGTTGCAAATTTAGATTTCCAATACAAGGAATTAGTGGAAAAATTACAGCAAGGTAATTTATAGCAGAAAATTGAAGAATACAAGGTAGATAATGATGAAATTCTCATGTACAGGGGAAGAATTTATGTACCAAATTCTCAAAAATTGAAAATTTTGATATTGGGAGAAATGCATAATGTACCTTATGCTGGGCACCCAGGTTATCAGAAAACTATTGCAACTGTCAAAAGCCAATATTATTGGCGAGGAATGAAGAAAGAGGTTGTTGGTTTTATTGTCAAATGTTTGGAATGTTAAAAGTTAAAGGCTGAGCATAGACACCCAACTGGTTTGCTATAGCCATTAGCCATTCCTGAGTGGAAATGGGAAGTCGTAACAATGGATTTCATCACCAAACTTCCCAGAACAAATAAGCAACATGATTCTATCATGGTAGTGGTGGATAAGCTTACTAAAGTTGCCCATTTTATTCCAGTTAAGCTCATTCACAGGGAAATCAACATCGATGATGTTTATATGAAATAAATTTCTATAGTATATGGCATACCCAAGACAATTGTTTCTGACAAAGATCCAAAATTTACCTCTAAATTTTGGAAAGAATTTTTTAACAGATTTTGAACAAATTTGAATTTTAGTACAACTTATCATCCAAAATCAAATGGACAAACAGAGAGGGTGAATGAAGTGATTGAAGATATATTGAGCATGTTTGTGATAGATAAACCATCAAAATGGGAAGACTATCTACACTTGGTAGAGTTTTCTTATAACAATGGGTACCAAGAATCTCTAAAGATGAGCCCATTTGAGGCACATAATGGAAGAAAGTGCAACACACCAGTAATATGGGATAACCCAACATATACAGCAGTGGTTGGGCCATATTTTCTCAGGGAAAGGGAGGAGAAAAGAATAAAAATAAATGAAAATTTCAAAGGCTACCCAAGACAGGCAAGAAAGCTATTCTCATAAGGGCAGAACTCACAGGGAATTCAATGTGGGAGACCATGTATTTTTTAAAGTGAAAGCCAACAAAAATTCCCTGAAGTTGGGAAATTGTTCAAAGTTGGCAGCTCGCTATTGTGGGCCATTTGAAATCCTAGAGAGAATTGGTCCAATAGTTTATATGATTGCACTACCTGCATCTATGTATGTTCATAATGTATTCCATGTATCTATTCCCAAGAAATATATGTCTAATGTTAATAATGTTATTGATTGGAATGTGATTCAGGTGGAGCAAGAAAGCACTTTCCAAGTGCATCTGGTACACATTCTGGACTGGAAAATCAAACAGCTCCATAATCGATCTATATGGGTTATAAAGGTCAAATGGACCTGGTACAATCCTGAGGATGCTACATGGGAGCATGAGGATGCAATGCAGGAGGAATACCCACATCATTTTGAGTATTTTTGAAAATTTTGGGTATATGTGTACATGATTCACTGAGGACGATGCATAAATAAGGGCAGGGGATTGTAATATCCCTAGGCCAAACCCAATTGTAATGTAAATTAAAATGTACCTAAGTTCGTGAGTTTTTTGATAACATTTTTGTATGCACCTTTCATGGCATAGTGCGTGCATGTATTGTGCAATAAAATGAGGGAGTGTGGACATTCTAGGATACCGCGTGCAACAACTTAAGTGCGTGTGATTTTGAGGCCAGTGAGCCTTTGTGTGTATGTTGCGTTTTATAGGCTAGTGAGCCAGTTATCATAAGCTAGGATTCTTATGTTTTGATTAGGCTAGAGAGCTTAGATGTTAAAGGATACTACATCTACTTTTGTATATATCTCATAATTAATATAAAATACATCGCTACGTGCAGACCGACGATGATAAGAGAGATGGTGGACTAAACTCCACTAGTTAGGGAAAGGGTGGGTGATAAAAGTAAGGAAAAGGACTAAGGTATGGAGCTTAAGCCAAAAATGAATATTATATTAATATTTCTTAAAGTATAAAGTATGGATAATTGTTTTATCATAAGTTCCAAAGTTGGGGACAAGTGGGCCAAAGTAGCTCCCAACATGACAAGTGTCAAATTGGGGACATGCATACATATTTTGGGGACTTAGTTCATTTTGGGATTCTTCCCATCATTCATCCATGATTCAATGACCATTGTCACTCACACAGTTAGTTACCCTTCATACATTCCTATCACTATATCCAAACTTGTATCCATAGTCATACTAATTCATGTACCTGATTAGCTTCGGAGCCGGACTAAAAAATTAGGTTGTTAGGCTTGTCGGATATTAAAGAGGCGGGTTGTCAAGCTCGTGAGTAATTTCTCTCTGGGTGAGAGAATTGTTGGGAATTGATTTCATAAAGGTGTTGAACTATAGCTACAATGATCTAAGACTTCCTGTACAACCTGTTGCTAAATCCTGGAAAGGATGTGGGGCAGCCTAAGGACTGTTGAGCAGAGAAGGCACACACTTCTTGAGGTGGGACAGGCATGTGGGGAATGAAGGATTGTAGGCCATTAGTTTTAGTTGGCACCTATGACAGAGTATTTCCTGTTGTCCATGAGCCATTAGCCTGGTTAGGAACCCCTTTACTCGGGTGGAGTTTAGTCCCACCTCGGGGGTGACCCACTACTAAGAGTGATGACTAGTGTGGTCTAAGGATGGGAGGTTAGTGGAAGGTATGCATGTAGTTGGTGACATTCTTACCAAGATAAGTGCCAATTTTGTGATAAATTTACATGTTGCATTGTTATTTACATGTTCATTTTTATGGGTTTATCTTATGGATGGTTATAATTATCTGTATGTTTATGGGTATTTCTTGTATACACTTCATGTCTATGTTTACTATTATTTCAATATGAATTTGTGAATCTATGAAATGTATTTGTTTGTTTACATTTTATATATAATGCTTCCGCAAGAGGTCTATGTGTATATGTTTTAATTGCATACAGTTCAAAAAATTTATGTGACATAACTCAGTTAGGTGTTGGGTATGCTATGGTTTGTTCCACGGAGAGAAAGAAAGGGTTCTCTGGCATAGCATGACCTGGCATGGATGGTCGGGGACATTACACCCAAGGAGGAGGCCAAGGAGACCATTTTGTTGAAAGATTTGAATGGTGTTGGAAAAGATTTATATTGGGTAAGATCTGAATCGTGTTGTAAAAGATCTATATTGGGTAATGGAATACTTAATCATTCTTTAGTAGATTTTTTGTTGTAATTTCTTTGTATTTAGCTATAGTTATTTTCTTTCCACGTGAATAGCATAAGCATGAAGAAAATATTTCCAATTAAAGTTAGGGTTTCTAGCTTTGTTTCTATCATTTTTTTGTCATCTAGATAAGACCAATAGATTTTCACATCTAATAAGACTTAGGGTCTCTAGCTTAGTTTCTATTATTTTTCTGTGATACAAATACAACCACTAGATTTGTAGATCTAGTGGTACTTGTTGCAAAATTTACACAACACTATATAATAAAAGTAGTGGGCTAATTCGGGAGTGTCCCTCCCGATTTCCACTTTTTAGGAAAAAAATGGGCTTGAACCCTTTCAAGGTAGTATGAGTTTAGCATTGATAAAACTTCCATGCATTTCATAACCTTACCCCATAGGTTTTGCTCCATTTTAAACCAACCGAGATGCTCAAAAGAGAGTTCTAGATTTTCCTAAAATTTAAAAGTTTGTAGGGAGAGGGCCTGCCAGAAAGATAAATAGAGAAGGACGATTGCTCCTGAATTAGAATCAATAAATTAAAAAAATTTGGAAAATCAAATCAAATAAGTATGGGTTGGGTAGGAAACCTGATGGCGCTCTGTCAACGATCCTACATACCCCGCAGGGTCTCTGCGCCTGACCTCCCGGTCTTCAGGATCGTTCAAATTCTCAACCGAGCTGAATTAGCTCTTTAGATTCCCGAGTTGAATCTTTGCTCAAATACTCGATCCACAGGTCCTTTCTTCTTTCCTCACCGCCTCTCCATGAGCCATGAATAATTTCCCCACAGGAAAACTGTTATCGGGCTTTGGGGTTTCGGTATTCTTGCTGTCGAAAGATTCTTACCCCTCCAATCCCTGATTACTAATGAGCTCCTTTTCACCTTAGCCCCTACCGGCTATGCTCTCTAGTCCATGTGACTAGCCCTTATAAGAACGCAGCCTTATCTTCTTCTATCGGGGTTTCCAACTTCAAAACCCAATGCGCCCTTTTTGTGTGCTAGCCCTCCTGGCTAGGCCTTGGTCCACATGACCGCTACCATATGACCTCAATCATCCTCCCGTCGGGGTTTCAAGGTTTTCGATGTCACAATACATACATCCTTTGGATCCATGATCCCTCAATTCCCAATGCGCTTTAACCTTAGCTAGCCCTCCTAGCTTAGCCCCTGACCAATGCGACCATCACCTGTGACCACAACCTTACCCCTTCGGGGTTTTAGGGTTTGTGATGCCAAAATGCATACACCTACGGGATTCCCAATCCCTCGAATCCCGATTCTCCATCGTACTGACAGCTGGCCTCCACTATGGTTCTGTCCTCCTTCTCTTTTGTGCTGACAGCTACCCCCCCCCACTCATCAGGGTTTCGCATTTCGCAATTTAAAAATGCACAAATCACTTGCCCTTGGGATCTCCAATATCCCAATGAACAAAACTCCGATGGATGCTTCCCTATCGGGACTTTCTCGATAACGCTGATGGTTTCCATGCATCCTTCCAAATGGATGGTCCTGATTATGTAGGGATTTAGGGACTTTCGATGTCCTGGTTCCTTCGACCTCGAGAACTCTGATTTCCCAATTTTCCGACTCTTGCCAGATCCCTGACACCTGTCCCGTGTGGATGGACGGCTCAGATTTTGTTGGATTTTTCGATCTGGACTTCCCCGATCTCTTGTCCATGGGAATGTCGATTTCTTGATGCTCCAAAACGCCGATGGGACTTGATTTCCACCACATGTCCTCTGTCAATGGATGGTCTAGATCCTCGTCAGGATTTCGCGGCTATTGATGTCCCGATTCTCACGATCTCGAGAATCCTGATTTCCCAATGGCTGATATCCTGATGGCTAAACCTCGTGCAGCTTCCACAGATCTGATGGTTGTCGGGTATCTGTTCCAGATCTGACGACCCATATCTGTTCTTCTTGTGCGCTCCTCCTCCAGAGACTAAAATTTACGCTACTCCTTCCGATCCAACGACTGACGAGATTTTTTCATGAGATCCGACGACTCTTGGTCTCCTCCTCCTGTTTCTCCTCCTGAGCTCCTCCTGGACATAGAAACCCAACGGTCCAGATTTCTTCTCCTGCCGATCTGATGGTGGCTTCTGCTCCTCCTGAGCTTCCTATGCTTTTGTCATGCCTTGGGAGAATTTCCAAGGTTCCAATGGCCTCGACCTTTGCTTCGTCTCCACGAACTCCACGACTATGAGTTCTCGACTATGCACATAAAAATGCTATCCTTCCTGAGATTCTTTCCTCAGATCCTCAAAGGATTCTTCGACTCCTACACTCCTTGCAGATTCTTCTCATGCACACGCTAGTGCTATCTCTTCTGAGTTTTTCCTTCTTCTCCAACAACTCCTTGTAGAGTCTTTCTAGGTATTCAGCAACCCAGTGAATATCCTTCTATGGACACTTCCTCCAACTCTAGAACCCAAAGAGTTCTCTTCTCTTCTGTGCCTATCTACACACTTCCTCGATTCCCTCCTGGTGGAGTATCTCTTCCACAGAATGTTCAACAATTATGTCTTCTTCTACTCTGCACCTATGCACCTACTCAATGCACACCTGGCAGAGCTCTCATAG
The DNA here is from genome assembly GCA_000966675.3 of Picea glauca. Taxonomy (NCBI): domain Eukaryota; kingdom Viridiplantae; phylum Streptophyta; class Pinopsida; order Pinales; family Pinaceae; genus Picea; species Picea glauca. The sequence goes on along the minus strand of JZKD02S2060424.1, from coordinate 33,733 downwards.
AATCCTCAATGATTTTGGTCTTCCTCAAACTCACAACAGAGTCCTTCCTCTGTGCACCATTGTACACATGCTCAATGCCCACTTGGAAGAGCTCTATAGAACCCCTCATAGATTCTGTCTTTTGTCTTCAAACTCTCGCAGAGTTCTCCCTTCAATGCACCATAGTGCATATGCTCAATGCCCACCTGGCAGAGCCTTTACAGAATCCACAATAGAATTGTGGCTGCAACTGTGTCTCTCATACACAACCTTGACTCCAAGGTATTCAGCAACCTTGAGGTCTTTCTCCTAAGTTGTTGACTCCAGCTCTTGTGCCTCAACACACCTTTGTCTGAACCCGCAGTGTTCAGAAGTGCATCCTCAGTGCACTGGTATTAAGAGACCGCAGTACTCTGTCACGCCCTCCTGGCATGAAACCTCAAAGACCTTCACCCTAAAATCAAATGCACTCCTGCAAATGCACAACTACAACATACATTCACAATATGAAGAACACTCACAGACATCCATATAACACAGAACTCATGCAGGAAAAATTGCTTCTGATTATATTAAAATGGCAAATGCCTATATTTACAAAGGTGTTCATGAGATCTCTTTGAATCCTCTCTTCTCTACTCTACATGCAGATCCTCACACAACTACGACTACCCCATTTTCAAAATGATATCTCAAAATCTCTTTTACCAGAGGGGCTCATCGATCGCTTCCCTCCAGGTCTACCTACTCTATTCAATTACAATAAATGGGATATATAGTCCGCTATCGGATCTAGATCTCATCCATACAACACATTAAATTCCTATCTTATCTACAGCCTGTGCAAAGGCACGGCTTCTATGGCTCACCAACCTAAGCATTTAATTACATTCAATTTCTAATTTGAATAAGGCTGCGCCTCTCTCTTCAGCTTTGAATGCACGCTCCCGATGTGGCTGGCTGGCTAGCTAGATGATGTGGAGAGATGCTACTACATCAAACTCCTCAGCTACAAAATCATGATCTCCTGCTCATACGCTTCCCCTCTAAGCGGTTGGAAATCCTCTTGGATCCCAAACAAATATCTGGAGTTGTTCATCCGCTCCATCCTGTTGCTGCTGCTGCGCCTCTGCTACTGTTGCCTCTTCTCTACCCAACTTCTTCTCGCTGGCAATTCTTACTGACCCCAACATCATCTTCCTAATTTCCTCGATCACTGCATCCAGCTGCTCCCATGGCTGGTCTTTTTCTTGCAGTCTCCTCAGCTGCAAAAATTTCCTACAATTGGGCAGATCGTTATGATCTCCCATGCTATCTTCTTCATTTTCATCTGTGGTTTCAAGTTGCCATTCTGCTGCAAACTTCAGCTCTGTAGTCTCCCTTTGAATGACTTGACGTTCAGTCACCATCCCTAACAGTTCAACTTCTGTCAGTTTTCTTGCTGGCCCTGGATTGTTCAGCCAATCCTCCATCATCTCTAGCTCCATCTCCCATGGAGTGATAAATCTGCCTGCTTGCTCCTCGACTTCCTTTGCTTCTAGATCCAACGCTACAACTCTTTTATCTTCCTAGCTGAATATGTTGAGACACTCCTCAAAATGCTCGTTCTTTTCTTCGTTTTCTTCTGCTTGTGCTTGGGCAGTCTCAAACACCTGCTCCAATTCTTCTTCTTTTCTGACAGTCATCGTCAGTTGTGACTGTTCTTTTGTTGTTGCTGCAATACATATTTCTACCTCCTCCTGGGCACATGGTAGGAATATCCCAATTCCCTCAATCATCAAAAGATCATCCTGATCTTTCACCTCTGTCAGCTGCATCTGCTGATCCAAATTTTTCTTTGAGCTCACCTTCTCTGTCAGTTCCCCTGGCTGATTCCAACTCATTTCTGAGTTTATGAGACCCACAGATAGTCTCATCTACTCATCCCTGCTCACCTGGCAACATGGGATGCCCCTGCTACTCTCCTAGAAGACTATGAGATCAACTGATCCCATCTTCATCAGCACTCCTTACTGAATTGAACTCTCCTCCGAGTCCATGAGACCTTCAGATGGTCCCAAATTTTCATCTCTACTCACCTAGCAGTTTAAGATGCTTCCACTACCCTCCTGGCAGTCTTCGATATCCCGTAGCAACTTCTTACCATTGCCCAGCTGACAATGTGAAATTCCCTGGCTGTCCTCCTGACAGTCCATGAGATCCTCAGTTGATCTCAACTTGTCTTATTCATCATCGAGACATCTCCCAGTCTCTGGCTCACAGTGATAAATCATTTGTTCCTCTGTGACCTTGAGGTTTTCATCGTACCTCAATCATCACTTTAAAAACTTGTGCTTCCCTTTGACCATCAACTCCTTGACTAGCCATTTTTCTTTTGCCTTCTTCATGGGAAACTCATGCATCCGTCTCAACCTCCTATCCTACCGCATCCGTAGTTCGAATTTCTCTATGTATGCCTTTAATTCATAGAGATCTTTATCCAGTTCTTTATCCATTTCTGCAAGCCTTTCCGCCTTGCTTTTCTTCCTTCCAGCATGCCTGTGGTTTTCAGTAACCATGGTGCTATGTCTATCTACCTCCCTGACAGATATGTTGTTGTCACTCTGCATATTGAGTGTGTCCAGCTTCATTTTACAATCCTCTCACAGTCTCCCTGACTGTCTTCTCGACATTTTTCTACCTGCAAACAATCGTCATAGAGTCCTCAGCACCTATGTCTTCTTCCTTCTCTCCTCTTCTTGAAATATACAAACAGAGTTCAGTTCTGATACCACTTGATGGCACTCTGTCAATGCTCCTACATACCCCGCAGGGTCTCTGTGCCTGACCTCTCGGTCTTCAGGATCGTTCAAATTCTCAACTAAGCCGAATTAGCTCTTTAGATTCATGAGTGGAATCTTTGCTCAAATACTCGATCCACAGGTCCTTTCTTCTTTCCTCATGGCCTCTGCATGAGCCGTGAAAAATTTCCCCACAGGAAAACTGTTATCGGGCTTCGGGGTTTCAGTATGCTTGTTGTTGAAAGATTCTTACCCCTCCAATCCCTGATTATCAATGAGCTCCTTTTCACCTTAGCCCCTATCGTCTATACTCTCTAGTCCATGTGACTAGCCCTTATAAGACCACAGCCTTATCTTCTTCTATCAGGGTTTCCATCTTCAAGACCTGATGCGCCCTTTTTGTGCACTAGCCCTCCTAGCTAGGCCCTGGTCCATGTCACCGCTACCATATGACCTCAGTCAGCCTCCCGTCGGGGTTTCGAGTTTTTCAATGTCACAATACATACATCCTTTGGATCCATGATCCCCCGATTCTCGACGCACTTTAACCTTAGCTATCCCTCTTGGCTCAGCCCTGACTAATGTGACCATCACCCGTGACCACAACCTTACCCCTTCAGGGTTTGCGATGCCAAAATGCATACGCCTATGGGATTCTCGATCCCTAGAATCCCTATTCTCTGTCATACTAACAGTTGGCCTCCACTATGGTTCTTTCCTCCTTCTTTATTGTGCTAACAGTTCCCCCCCCCCCACTCATCAGGGTTTCGTGTTTCATGATTTCAAAATGCACAAATCATTTTCCTCTGGGATATCTGATATCCCAATGAACAAAACTCTGATGGATTCTTTGCTGTCGGGACTTTCCTAATAACGCTGATGGTTGCCACGTGTCCTTCCAAATGGATGGTCCTAATTATGTAGGGATTTTAGGACTTTCAATGTCCTGGGTCCTTCAACCTCGAGAACTCCGATTTCCTTATTTTTCGACTCTCGCCAGATCCCTGACACCTGTCCCGTGTGTACGAACGACTCAGATTTTGTCGAAGTTTTTGATCTAGACTTCCCTGATCTCTTGTCCATGGGAATGTCGATTTCCTGATGCACCAAAATGCCGATGGTGTTTGATTTCCGCCACGTGTCCTCTACCAATGGACGGTCCATATCCTCATTGGGATTTTGCAACTATTGATGTCTCGATTCTCACAACCTCAAAAATCCCGATTTCTCGATGGCAGATATCCCGATGGCTAAACCTTGTGTAGCTTCCACAGATCCGACAAATATTGGGTATCTAATCTAGATCTGATGACCCAGATCTGTTCTTCTTGTGCGCTCCTCCTCCAAAGACTAAACCTTACGCTACTCTCGATCCAACGGCTGACAGGATTTCTGCATGAGATCCAACGGCTCTCAGTCTCCTCCTCTTGTAGGCTCCTCCTGAGCTCCTCCTGGACGTAGAAACCCAACGGTCCAGATTTCTTCTATTGCCGATATGACGGTGGCTACTACTCCTCCTGATCTTCCTACGCTTTTGTCCTACCTTGGGAGAATTTCCAAGGTTCCAACGACCTCGACCTTTGCTTTGTCTTCGCGAACTCCATGACTATGAGTTCTCGACTGTGTGTGTAAAAATGATATCCTTCCTGAGCTTCTTTCCTCGGATCCTCAATGTATTTTTCGACTCCTGCACTCCTTGTAGAGTCTTCTCATTTACAGGTTGGTGCTATCTCTTCTGAGTTTTTCCTTCTTCTTCAGCAACTCCTTGCTGAGTCTTTCTAGGTATTTAGAAACCTAGTGAATATCCTTCTATGGACACTTCCTCCAACTCCAAAACCCAATGATTTCTATTCTCTTCTGTGCCTCTCTACACACTTACTTGACGCTCTCCTGGCAGAGTATCTCTTCCATAGAACGTTCAACAATTCTGTCTTCTTCTCCTGTGCACCTATGCACTGCTCAATGCCCACCTGGCAAAGCTCTCATAGAATCCTCAGTGATTCTGGTCTTCCTCGAAATCACAACAGAGTCCTTCCTCTTTGCACCACTGTACACACGCTCAATGCTGACTTGGAAGAGCTCTATAGAACCCCTCAGAGATTCTGTCTTCGATATTCAAACTCTCGCAAAGTTATCCCTTCAATGCACCACAGCACATACGCTCAATGACCACCTGGCAGAGCCTTTACAAAATCCAAAACAGAATTATTTTTGCAACTGTGTCTCTCATACACAGCCTTGCATCCAAGGTATTCAACAACCTTCAGGTCTTTCTCCTGAGTTGTTGACTCCATCTCTTGTGCCTCAGCATGCCTTTGTCTGAACCTGCAATGTTCAGAAGTGCATCCTCAGTGCACTGGTATTCAGAGGCCGTGGTACTCTGTCACGCCCTCCTGGCATGAAACCTCAAAGACCTGCACCCTAAAATCAAACGCACTCCTGCAAATGCACAACTACAACATGCATTCACAATATGAAGAACACTCACAGACATCCATATAACAAAGAACTCATGTAGGAAAAACTGCTTCTGATTATATTAAAATGGCAAATGTCTGTATTTACAAAGGTGTTCCTGAGATCCCCCTGGCTCTTCTCTTGTCTTCTCTAGATGCAGATCCTCACACAACTATGACTCCCCCCTTTTCAAAATGAGATCTCAAAATCTCTTTTACCAGAGGGGCTCATCGAGTGCTTCCCTCTAGGTCTACCTACTCTATTCAATTACAATAAATGGGTTGTCTAGTCCGCTATCAGATTTAGATCTGAGCCATACAATACATTAAATGTCTATCTTGTCTATAGCCTGTGCAAAGGCACAAGTTCCATGGCTCACTAGCCTAAGAATTTAATTACATTCAATTTCAAATTTGAATGAGGTTGCGCCTCTCTCTTAAGCTTTGAATGCATGCTCCCGATGTGGCTGGCTGGCTGGATGATATGGAGAGATGCTCCTACATCGAAACCTATGGCCAATGTGCCTCCCAATGACTCTAGGGAAAATCAAAATCACAGAACATGGATCCAACCCTTCTCTGGCTCACTCTTCTTTCCAAAATTTTGTGTTTCACTTGGGATTTTGTGTGGAGGTCCGAGTGATACGATGGTTCCATCGCCTACTGCTTGAAGGGCATAGAAATAGCTGCTAAGCTGACTCTTCCTCTGCTCATATCCTTTCTTTCTACGAATGGTTGTGGTGGTGGAGAGCTCCTTGCTTTCTACGGATGGTTGTGGTGGTGGAGAGATGAAGGCTAGCGACCTAGTGTGAGCCCACTGTCTACATGCAACGGTGAGACCATTTTTTTGTTTTTGGTTTTTCTTCAATGTTGGTTGATTGAGTTCAACTACCTGGTATGAGGGTCCAAACACAAACGTGATGTTTGAGCAATATCATGGAGGTAGAAGAGGTTTTGTCCTATTTAAGAGCTGCACGACTTCTTACCAGTGACCCATGTTAATTTTCTTGCCTGGTCGGGTTGTGGTGATGTGTTGGTTTCCTGACTGCCTTCCATTGGGCGCTTTCCATGCTTTTCCAAGTGATCCAAAATCCTTTTATTAGTTATATCTATATCTAGGCAAGGAAAAGTTACATAGTTTGCATGGTCTACTTGGATGCATTTATGGTTTGTAAAACATGCCATTGAAGTTGTTAGTGTTAGAAATTAATTAAACAACCAGTCTAGTAGTTGATAGAGATAGGCCTGCAATAAATGCACTGACTTCACCGACTTCGATAAACTCTTGAAAGAACCCCAAAAATATGGAAGAAGCAATTTCATCCATTGATCTTGAAACTAATCAACGGTGGAGCTCATCCCACCACTGTATAAATACTCATGCCTCTAATGCAATAGACAAGTTGTTTTGTATGTTCTTCGTGTCTCTTTGTGTGTGAGTTCTTTGATTTGGTATCAAAGCCAAGAGAGCCATGAGGGTCGTGTGAGCTAGAGAGTCCTAAGAATTGAGAGCACTGTGAGGTGTGCTAACCTTTTTTAGAAAGTTGTGAGGTCTGAGAGTTGTGAAGGCCGTAAGAGCCAAAAGAGAGTTGAGAGCCATCACTATTGTTTGTCATGAGACAAAGGGCCATGAGACAGAGTTTGCTTCTCCACTGTGCATTGAGGAGGTTATGCGAACCACATACTTCTTGAGTTGAGAAAGAACTATGGACATGTGAAGAAATTATGTGGTGAGGGATGAAAAAATTAGGCAGTTGTTTGGTATTTCATCTCCTGTTGCATGAAGGAAGATTTCCATAAGGAATTGTTGGCTCAGGGATGCACACTAATCCATAGAGGGGTTATATGGTAGTAAAATTCTGCATGGTAAAGGAGCCATATGTATATTGTTTTTTTCTTATGGCCTAGTTGCATTGGTTTGATTTGAGTAGAAGTTGAATTTGTCTTTTATGGTTGTGGTAATTTTGGAAGAAGTAAGAAAATAAAAGTGGTTGTGGTAATTTTTGATGTCTTAAAAGTAATTTTGTTTTATGGTGCTGGTAATTTTGTTGTTGGATTTAAGTGAATGGAAAGTTAATTTTAACATATCATTTATTAAAGAATATAATGGTGGTAGTGTGTTAATCTAAAAGGTGTGTTTATTTGTAAGGGTTAAACATGTTTATCTTGTGAAGATGAGATGATATTGTGATTGGGGTCACAATTTTAATTATTGATTGGTATAGAGTTTCTACATTGGGTTCTAAAAGGCCTGGATCATTTTAAAGTGATTTTAGTGTTCTTTAAAGATGACAAATATCATGGAAGAGTCATATATAAATGAATCAAATAAGTTAGATGGGTAAAATTATGTCAATTGGAATTTTAAGTTGAAGACATTGATGGAAGGATACAATGTTTAGTTGATTGCATCTGGAGACAAAGCAAAACCAGTAGCCCCAGCAGCCTCGGTTCAAGATTGGGAGAGACAAGAGACAAAAGAGAAGGTGCTATTGAGGATGAATGTCAAGGACAATATCATCCCACACATTAGGGAATGAAAAACATTCCATGGAACTTGGGAGACACTTAAAGGCTTGTATGAGTCAACGAACACAAACCGTGTATTATTTTTGAAGAGTAAGCATCTTTCAATTAAGATGGAGGAGAATGAAAATATCAGTAACTTTCTTTCTAGAATCAAATATTTGAAAGATAAGCTAGGAGATATTGGTGAAAATATTTCTCATACTCACCTGGTCACTGTCACATTAAATGGCATGTTGGATGAATATCAAATGTTCATTACTGGTCTTGCAGCTAGGGAAAAGGACCCTACTTTTGATGAATTGACATGTATTCTTCTGCAAGAGGAGGAGAACAAAAAGAATCTCAATGGAAGATATCACAATTCAGATCTGGCATTGGTGGCACAACCCTACAAAGGAAAGTCATGGAGGAGAAATAAAGAAGGAAGGCCACATTCAAAACCAAATAATGGCAGGGCACCACCAAGAACAAATGCAAATGTGAAGAAGAATGAAGGATGCTACTACTGTGGTAAGTTTGGACATTATGCTAAAGATTGTAGGAGGAGGAAGTTTAATGAGTC